>CAJGYO010000007.1:1526046-1972315 GCA_904845875.1 Miscanthus lutarioriparius | reverse complement strand
ACTCCATGTGTCAAACTTTCTCTAAGTTTTCTATTCTTTCTCATAACAAATCTCGAAGGCTAGGACTCGAGAACCAATTATGAACAAAAACAGGTAGGACTATAGGAAACCCACGCCCAATGGGGTTCTCGGCCTCCCTCGCTCACCAACGTAATCGAGAATCGTTTCAATTGCACTCCAAGTTTTCGTGATCCGGACCATGGGAAGAATCGGAAGGCACCAAAAACCTTTTCTGCGAGAAGAGGAAACTAAAAAGTTGTTTGTCGCAACAAAAGATGAAATTTTGTTTCATTTCTTGCACAAATTCACCGCTTACAAAGTGATTTTGACTGTTTGCTCAGGGGCTTCCCCCACGAACTTATTCAATTACAAATTTCTAAACTAGCCTTACTGCAAGTGTTGCTACGATCGCCACGCCATGCTCTCCATCGACAACGTCCTGGCATGTACACGGGCCAGTTCGTCTACTGCGGCCGTCGCACCATGCCCTCCATCGGTGATGTCCCACCGCTCCGTAGGATCCTCGAAGGCGCCGTCGTCTGCAACGTCGAGCGCCATGCCGGTGACTGTGGTGCCCCTCCGCCGGGGCATCCGGGGACTACGCCATTGTCATTAGCCGTAACCCCGACAACAGCGTCTGGATGGGGGACAACTGCCGCCGAAGGAAGGCCGCTACGAACGACGGCGAGGCCAACAACGATCGGCACCTTCTAGTGCCCCTTCTCCTTCGATGGTAGCGACCCCTTCTTGGCAAAGGCGATCCGCACCATCTCATCTACGTTGGATGACCTCCAGCTCGACATCACACTCCAGATTCATGAGCGGATCAGTGAGTTTCTCTCTCTCTGGCATTACCCTTCCTCACTCAGGAACCACCACGATGCACGGACGCATTCGGTGGAAAGGAAGAAGAAGAAGAGGTAGCGGCTCGGAGGCAGGCTAAGAAGTGGGACAAGAACTCCCCTCCCCCTCCCTATTTAAAGAAGGGGCTCAGCGGCTAAGGAAAGGCGAAAGGTTGGGACGAAAAACTCTCTGCCTTCCCCTATTCAATGCAGGTGGGAAATCAATGCCAACGGAATCCAAGGGAACGCGCCGGAATCGACGGGACACACTCTGGACTGACAGGACGCACTCTAGTCAAACAAGACGTTGCCAGGGCACGGCCCACCATGACCACGCACCGGGCACGGGAATCAAGGCGCACACGCATGCTGACGACCCTCCGCTTCCCCAGGTAGGACCATGGAACGATCCGACGATGGAACCTTTATCTAGGGGGGCCAACGGGCCACCTGGGCCGATCAGACGGCCCAAAACAATGAACCAACGTTCGAAGAAAGATAAGCACCTCTGTTTTCTTACTTTACGCGTTAAATTCATTACCGAGCTTCCGTCCCCAGCGGCAGCAGGGACACGGACATCGCTCAGGGGCTATCGAGGGTGTCTACCTATCTAGACATCCTCTTCCCCCCGGCCCCTCCGTATGCCCAAAACAAACCTCGTGTCTGTCTTGTGTCACCATCTTGTTTGTAGCTTGCGCTTCTGTCTGCCGATAATCTACTACCTTGGGCATACCCCTAGGTAGACTGCCGGCCATATTTCGTCGACAGTGGCGTGCCAGGTAGGGGGTGTGCGTACTGCTCTCCAGACAAACAAGATGGTCATCATCCCTGGTTCCATGGCTACGTCGAATGGCCTCACGTTCACCATCGGCCAGATCACCTGGACCACTGGCCCCGACAACTTCATCACCATGACCACGGAGGAGGCGTGGATTCAATCTGTGTCGACCACTACTTCACCAGCGTTAGCTATGGCTCTGACCATGTTGGATCTGGCTCCGACCACACCAGCATCGTCTTTAGCCACGCCGACAACCCGTTGTTCGCTTCCTCGCTACAAAGGGAGGCAGATCGACAACACCGACCTGCTCGACTCCATCGATCGGGTCGACACCAAGCTTGCTGAAACCCTAGCTTTGGTAGATTCGATTCAAAATCAACCTACCGAGTAGGTAACCACTACCCACAACAGATCTACCCGACCAGCTCGGGCCAGTCGTCCTGAACGACTCGATATGGATCTCGTGGTCACGTCTACTCCTGAAGGGCGCTCCATTCGTCAACGAACAGCCCCCGCGATGGGTCTCCGGCTCTCCGAGTACGGCCTGCAAAACACTGCTTCCAACTACGCGCACAATATACAACGCTGCCCGGATCTATGTTCTATACATCGACCTCGGCCAAAGCCACGCAACTTTGTCAACATGGTTTGAATCGAGGAATATCAAGAAGGGTCGGTCCACACAGTTCAAGAGGGCGGTTCAAGCTCCCCGTCCAGCATCGCATCTATTGGCTCCGTCCACACTAAGCTCCAGCGCCGTGATAATGAAGAAGTTGAATACGATCTGGATATCCTAGACCACTCCCTGGGTTTCCCACGATTCCCATCTTTCCCACCAAGGCGAGGAGACTTGATCAATGTCGTCAGTAATGATGAGCCACCGGCGATTGGCGAAAGCAGAACAAGAAAGGGCTACGCGAAGCACACAATATTGACCGGTTTAATCGTCGACAAGCCGAAGCCGAGGCAGAAGAGGAGGCACGACGCATAAGGGTCCAGCCACATGATCTTAACAATGCCTTTGATAGGGTAGGGGACAAGCAGGTTTTCAGGACTCCAAGCGCTAACGTAGCTGTTGCTATGGCAACAATGCAACGACTACCCAATACCCTAGAAATCCAAGCAGTTCATGATGATGTATAAGCTTACTTGACGGCCGCTATGGCCTAGACCGTAGAGATTGCAAACCAAGCCCAGGCTCCGTCCGTCTCAGTCAAATCAAGCCACAGCCGCCAATACTCAAGTCACTCACAGCCACCCAACCAAACGTGGCTCGCGCAACAACGACCCATCAGACAACCGTCAAGGCGGAAACGGTGGTCATGATGGTAACCGGGACGACAACCGCCGCAACTATCGGGACGACAACCGCCGAGACAACCACGACAATCGCCGTGATAACCGCGATCATAGGGTCAACCAGGGGGGCAATCAGGATCGCCATGATGGCAATAACGATCTCCACCATTAACTCGGAGAACGTGATCTGCGCGATCGCATTAACCAAAGAGCCAACGATCGTGCATCCCACGAAAGTTATCGCCGTATGGAATATGATACCACCCACGGCCCTCTGAGTTTGAAGCAGTTTACCCCTCACCTTCGCCAAGTCATATGGCCCAAAAACTTCAAGCTCGAAAAACTCTAGAAGTACGACAGCAAGGAGAACCCTGAGTTATGGGTCATGCTCTACGAAACCGCGTGCAGATCGGCCATGGCTGATGAGCATGTCATGTCTAATTACTTCCTAGTTGCCGTCGGCCATGCAGGCCACCAATGGCTGGTCAGCTTGCCGGCGAACTACTTTGATTCTTGGCAAGAGCTCAGGCAAGCATTCATCGACAACTTCATTGCTACTTGCGAACAACCCGGCAACAAATATGATCTGCAGCGGATTCGAGATCGCAAAGATGAGCCACTGCGTGAGTACGTCCGACGCTTCTCAGAGATGCGCATCAAGGTCCCGTCAATCTCCGACAATGAGGTAATCAAAGCTTTCATCACTGGTCTCCGCTTCCACGATGCCCTAAGGGACAAGCTCCTCCACAAAAGACCTGAATCGGTCACAGCGCTCCTAGCCACTGCTAAAAAATATGCGTATGCCGATGATGCTAAAAAGATAATCATCGAACAAGCAGCAAGGGTTCATGCTCCGACCACCCCCCACACCGCGACGACTACCGCGGCAACCGTGGTCGAAACGACAATTTTGTTCGCCGCAACCAGCGCAACGATTCCCGCGACCACCGTGACCGGCGTAATCAGCGGCATAATCACCGTGACGATTACAGGGGCAAGCATGCTCGGCAAGATGACGGTGAAGTCAATACCGTTAAAAAAGGTGGCGGACGTCGTAACTATGAAGAAGATTACGCTAAAGCATTGAAAGGACCCTGCCAGCTCCATCCCAAGTCAAACCATACCATGGAGAATTGTCGCGTTCTCAAATCTATCTACACGCGCCAACAGGCTCCGGATACATCCGACAAGCCTAACGACGCAGGGGAGCAGCGTAACGAGGACAACGATGATGAAGACACAGATCCCCGTCACAAGTACATCAAGCCAACCGACCGCGTCCACACCATCATTGGGGGCAGAGTGTCCATCGAGACCAAACGAGAACGCAAGCTGCTCGCCCGCGCTTGCTTGAACGTGGCCAATGCCGACAACCTCATCGCTAATCCGTGACTCCCTCCTTGGTCTCACCGTGAGATCTCCTTCAGTAGAAAGGACCAATGGGCTGCAATACCTGAGCCAGGGCATTTTCCTCTAGTCCTCGATCCTTGTATCAACAAGGTTTAGTTCGATAGGGTGCTGATTGACGGCGGCAGTTCCATCGATATACAATTCAAGAACAGTTTACCAGCCCTAAAGATAACCCAGACTTATCTCAAGCCATACGAGGCACAGTTCTGGGGCGTTCTCCCCGGACAGAGCTCGACACCTCTTGGGCAGATCACGCTACCTGTGCAATTTGGTACCCCAGACCGCTTCTGCACCGACTACGTCAACTTCGTGGTCGCCGACTTCGAAGGCACCTACCATGCTATCCTTGGCCGACCAGCGCTCACCAAGTTCATGGCCATACCTCACTACAGGTATTTGGTGCTCAAGATGCCTACTGAGAAGGGGGTTCTAACTCTCAGGGGCAATGTATATGCAACTTACACCTGCGAGGAGGACAGCTTCAAAATAGCAGAGGATCACGACCTCTCTATTCGCATGGCCGAGACCACGCTCGACGCCAAGAAGACCCCAGCCGATCACCTGGAGATTCCAGAGCTCGAGGCCCCACGCAAGAACATCAAGTCCAAAGAACACAAAGCGATCTAGCTGGTTGATGGCGATCCTAGCAAAATGGCCCTTATTGGGGCCAACCTGGATCCTAAATAGGAAGACGCGCTCGTTAGGTCCTTGAGAAGCAACGTGAGTGTGTTCGCATGGAAACCCGCTGACATGCCCGGTGTACCTCAGAACTTGATCGAGCACTCCTTAAATGTCAATGGCAAGGCCAAACCCATCAAACAGAGGCTACGACATTTCGCTCGCGACAAAAAAGAGTCTATTAGGGTAGAGGTTACACGGCTTTTAGCAGCCGGATTTATCAAAGAAGTATATCATCCGGAGTGGTCAGCCAACCCGGTTCTTGTACGTAAAAAGAATAATGAATGGAGAATGTGCGTTGATTACACTGATCTCAACAAACACTGCCCTAAAGACCCCTTCAGCTTACCTCACATAGACGAGGTCATAGATTCAACCACCGGCTGCGAGCTGCTTTCCTTTCTCGATTGCTACTCTGGTTATCACCAGATCGCTCTCAAAAAGGACAACCAGATCAAGACATCTTTCATCACGCCCTTCGGCGTCTACTGCTACACAACCATGTCGTTCGGGCTCAAGAACGCTGGGGCTACCTACCAACACGCCATATAGGCCTGCCTCAAAGACGAGATAAAAGATGACCTTGTCGAGGCTTATGTTGATGATGTAGTCGTTAAAACCAAGGAAGCATACACCCTTGTTGACAACCTAGAGCGTACCTTTGCAGCCCTTAACACATTCCAATGAAAATTAAACCCAAAGAAGTGCATCTTTGGTGTTCCATCTGGTATACTGCTCGGCAACATCATCAGTCACGACGACATACGCCCTAACCCAGAGAATTTAAAAGCTGTCTTGGACATGAAGCCGCCCAAAAAGGTGAAGGATGTTCAGAAGCTTACAGGATGCATGGCTGCCCTCAGTCGTTTTATATCAAGATTAGGCGAAAAAGGACTACCTTTCTTCAAGCTACTCAAAGCATTCGAGAAGTTTGAGTGGTCGGAGGAAGCAGACGCTGCCTTTACACAGCTAAAACAATTCCTTACATCACCTCTGGTCCTCACTGCTCCCAGAGAAGACGAAACCCTCCTGCTTTACATTGCGGCAACTAATCGAGTGGTCTCCACTGCCATGGTGGTCGAGCGCGATGAGCCCGGCCACGTCTACAAGGTATAGCGACCAATCTATTTCATCAGTGAGGTGCTCAATGAATCTAAGACTAGGTACCCACAGATTCAGAAACTGATCTACGCCATACTGATTACATCTCGAAAGTTGAAACACTACTTCGATGGATATCGTGTGGTGGTCATGACCGAGTACCCTCTGGGAGACATCATTCACAACAAGGATGCGAACGGGCGCATCGTCAAATGGGCAATGGAGCTATGCTCTTTCTCCTTGGAATTTGCAAGACGTACTACAATGAAGTCTTAGGCACTTGTCGATTTTATCGTCGAGTGGACAGACTTAAGCACACCTGCCTCTCAGGGGCCCGTGGAGTATTAGCAGATGTATTTCGACGGCTCTCTCAACATCGACGACGTAGGAGCAGGAGTCCTTTTCGTATCACCATCCAAGGAGCAGCCCCGATATGTCCTCAGGATTTATTTTCCGGCGTCTAATAACGCCGCCGAGTATGAAGCATGCCTACACGGTCTGCGCATCATGGCCGAGCTCGGTGTCAAATGTCTCTATGTCTACAAAGACTCAGCTCTGGTCGTCAACCAACTCAACAAGGACTGGGATACGACCAGCAAAAAGATGGACTCATACTGCAAAAGCGATCAGAAAGCTGGAAGGTAAGTTCTATGACATGTGGTCTAGGACAAAAATCAAGCAGCAGATGCGCTGTCAAAGTTAGGATAATCCCGAGCCAAAGTCCCACATGGCGTATTTGTTCAAGATCTGCTCACGCCCTCCATCAAAGAAGAAGATCCCGCGGTCGACAAGCCTCTAGATAAGCTATTAGTGGATACGGTTCCGGCGTCAAACAGCACCAAACCACCTCCGACCACTAAGGAGCCTAACTGGAGAGTACCTTTCATCAAGTACCTGACAGATGGTAGCGGTTACACCGATCGGACAGAAAACAAACGCTTGATGCATCGCAGTAAGCAGTATTTGCTCGTCGATGGCAAATTGTGGCGCAAGAACGCGAAGGAGGAAATCTTGATGAAGTGTATAACCCAGGAGGATGGTGAATGTCTCCTAGACAAAATCCACTCTGGCTCCTGTGGCAACCACGCGGCCTTGAGAACGCTGGTTGGCAAGGCTTTTCGAGCAGGGTTTTATTGGCCGTCAGCCGTAGCCGATGCAGAGAAGCTAGTCCGCTATTGTGAAGGTTGTCAGTTCTTCACCAAGAGAATCCACGTACCAGCACACGAGATTCAGACTTTACCAGCCTCTTGGCCCTTCACATGCGGGGGACTAGATATGATCGGCCCTTTCAAACCAGCCCCTAGGAAATTTACATGTGTCTTTGTGCTAATCGACAAATTCTCCAAGTGGATAGAGTACATGCCCCTGGTCATGGCATCTTCAGAAAAGGCTGTCGTGTTCCTCGACCAGGTCATCCACCACTTCGGCATACCCAACAGCATCATCACCGATCTAGGTACTCAGTTCACTGGGAACGCTTTTTGGGACTTCTGCGATGAAAGGAGCATAGTAGTAAAATACGTCTCGGTGGCACACCCTAGAGCTAATGGACAGGTCGAGTGGGCAAACGGTATGATCCTGGACGCACTTAAGAAGAGGATGTATAGAGAGAATGACAAAGCTCCTGGAAGATGGCTCAAAGAGTTACCAGCCGTGGTCTAGGGTCTCAGAACCCAGCCCAGTCGCAATACCGGCGTATCACCATACTTTATGGTTTATGGCGCTGAGGTAGTACTTCCAGCAGATATAGCCTTCAGATCAGCACGGGTAGAGAACTTCAACAAAGACAAGGCCAATGAAGTGCGGGAGCTAGAAGTGAATAGTGCAGAAGAGAAGCGGCTCGACTCTTGCGTGCGTACATACAGCCAAATACCTTGCTGTTTTGTGCAGGTACTACAACAAGAACGTCAAGGAGCGGTTCTTCGTGCTCGGGGACCTGGTCCTGAAGTGAAAGATGAATCAGGCAGGTGTCCACAAACTCGTAACCCCATGGGAAGAACCCTTCATGATCAAGGAGGTTACACGCCCTACATCTTACAGGTTAGCTCGCCTAGATGGCACAGACGTTACCAACCACCACTTACATTTCGATTAAAATTATACATCCAAACATCGCATATGCAGATCGCTGCATCCCAACGCTTTGTGTCGCGTCACGAAGCGGCAGTCACCTCATTCAATATGAGCGGCAACAGACCGAGTTTCGAAGGCTGGCCCGCGAAGGGCTTGAGGCCGCCTCACATCAAACAGAGCCAGGGAGGAATGACCGAGACGAGCCCCAGCGGCCCTGCCCGACCCCGCTCAGAAGCGGACAGGGACATCTCAACCTTTTCTCATTCGATTCTAACCCTGAGCCAAACCCACAGAATGTCCATTTTAGAGAAGCCAATGGGCCACCTGAGCCAAACGAACGGCTCGGGCATCTACCAGGAGGCGGGTTAAGAAGTAGTGGGATGCCACCTGTGGGCTCCGCTGACCCCGTCAGCAAATGATGGACCCGGATTCCACATGAACGTACCTGTTAGCGAGCTCATTGAGCGTGGCACTCGAGCCATCGAGGCAAGTGTCGTCAACTCAGCCCCTCCGATTGCGAAAACCGAGGACGGGGTAACGCGCGAAACACGACCGATCCCCATCAGACCCTAACAGGGCCTGGGGGCTCGAGCCACTCGATCCAAGATCAAAAGACCAAGGTTCGAAGGCTGACCCACAAAAGGTCCAAGGCCGCCTCGCGTCGAACAAGAGCCAGGGGAGAAAAACGCGGATGAGCCTCAGCGGCCTCTGCCCAACCCGCATTAAGGCGGAAAGGGTCATCTCAACCTTCTAGTTCAAACCAGCCCCTAGCCGAGCCCATAGAAACCCCATTGAGGGGGAATCTATTGGAAGGCGGGGTAGGGAACAACGGAATGCCACCCAAGGGTTTTACCGACTCCGTTGCAAAGCAAGGGGATCAGATTTTGCCCGAACACCCCCGTTGGCGAGCTCATCAGGCATGTCATTCGAGCCACCAAGGCAAATGACACCGCCCCAATCCCTCCAAATTATGAAGAATTGTAGACGGGACGAACGTTACGAAACAGGCCGGCCCTCGACCAAATCCCCTCCACGCGCGGGGGCTCGGGGAAGGCCGAGCCAGCAGTAAAGACCAAATGCATAAGTCACGCAACGATCACCAAAATCTTAAGTAAGGGGTATGTACGAATACAAAGCGCAAGTTCGCTACCCTCACTCTGGTCTCCAGTAACATCTAACCCCAGTAACCGCAAGGGGTCGGATCTCACTCGGGGGCTGATAAAGGTACGCATAAATCTCTTTTTTCCACTTCAGAAAAGGAAGAAGGTAAGGTCAAACAAAACGAAATTATGAAGCAAAATCACGAAGCTGTTTCCAGACACGAAAGTACCAACACTGGTTCACATATTACATATAAGTGTTTATCAACTAATTCCACTAACTACTTCCGCGAAGGAAGAACCTCTTCTTTTAGCCTGTCCGCTAGGTTCCGCGCAAGGGGAGTCACCGCCTTCTCCATCTCATCTAGCTCAGCGTCTTCATAGACAGGTGCAAAGCCTTGGCTCATCACCTCCAGGTTGATCTCCTTATCATAATGAGAGCGGGCAACGGTAAAGGCTTGGGTGATCCCGACATAAAAGGCGCTCTCCTCAAGTTGGCCCACCCACGCTGTGATACCAGTGGCACGAGTCATCAGGGAACTGGTCACCTCCTCTTGCGCCACTTGCAGGCCGTCACAGACCGCTAGGACAGCAGAGGACAGGTGATCATACCCATCACTTTCAACCTGAAGAAGCCCCCGCACCTCGGCGAGATCGGTGCGCAGACTGGCAGAAGCTTCCTCGGCATCCAGCTATCGAGCCACCTCCACTCCAAGATCCGCCCGGCATGCCTCTGCCTCCCAACGCACTTCGTTGCACTCTCGGATGGCCCGGTCGCACTCCTCGCGAGCCGTGCTGCGCTCCAAGCGAAGTCTATCTTCGGTCCGGCGTAGCTCGTCCCGCTCCTTGCGCAACTGGTCAATCACCGTGACATCCTGGTCCGCCTTCTGCTGAAACGCCGCGGACCTCTCCTCAGCCTTTAGCCTGAGGTCCCGCTCCATCCCCAGCTCCACCAAGAGCTTGCTGGCCTACTCACTAGACGCGGCCTCCTTCTGTAGCAACTCGTCTCGTTCCTTTCGTAGCCTGGCGGTCGCCTCTTCGTCCAGCTTCGCCCTCGCCGACAAATCCTCAAACATCCCATGGAATGTCTCCGCATCCCGATGCACCTCGGCCTCTCACTGCTGGGCGACAACAAGCTATGTGCTCACATCTCCTCGCAACCGGGCCTCCTCGGTGAGGCGGTCCCACTCCGCCTTTCAGTCGCGGAGAAACCAAGATTTGTTCCGGCTACGGGCAACAAGACTCTGAAAAGAAGACCGGCATCAAAAATACGAAAACACAAGGATACGAAAAGAAAGAGGAGAACAAGGTGGATACTCGGCTAGAAGGAACGATCATTTCGTGCAGGGCTCCACTGGCCTGGTTCAAGGCATTCATCATAGCCGAGAACTCGATGTCAAGGTTCTCCCGCTCCATGCTCTCGGCAACATCATCAAGCGAGAAAAGAGCGTCGGAATCACTAGAACGGCGGGCTCGGGGCTACACCGGACTCTTTTCCAACAGAGGGACATGGGCCAGAAAAAATTTCTTCTCCGGTCCGTCTAGGCCGGAAAGACCGGGAGCCAACCAACCATCTCGGCGAACGTCTGGGACAGCCCACAAGAGACCGTGGACTCGGTGATTCGGCGCCAATAGGACTTTGACTTTTAGTCAAACCCCGGCGAGCTAAGCCGGACGACATCCCCCTTAACGGGACACGGTGGTTCCCTTAAAAACTATCCAGCTGAGAAAAACCAAATCTCACTGTCTTACCCACGAAGGGTTCGAAGACACCCCCCAGGCGATTCTACCCGAATCACCTGGGGGCTCGGGGGCTACACCCATCAGGTGCGCTCGCGCGCACCCTCTGGCGAATTGGGACAACCTCTGGTGAATCGGAACGCCCTCTAGCGAGCCAGAACACCCCCCGGGCGATTCTACCCGAATCACCCGGGGGCTCGGGGGCTACACCCATCGGGTGAGCTCGCACGCACCCTCTGGCGAATCAAAACACCCTCTAGCAAGCCGGAACACCCCCCGGGCGATTCTACCCAAATCACCCGGGGGCTCAGGGGCTACTGTCGGGAACCTAATACCGGGGTACCCAATGAGGTAGGATTGATAAACGCCAAGCGTTGATACTTCTGATCAGACAGGAGCGTGATGACGCCTCTTGCCCAAAACCAGGGGAGATCGATTCCACCTCGCCCAACCCTCAAAGGCGAGGCTCCGCCACGTTCGACCCCCAAGGGTCAGACTCGCCTCGCCCGACCCCTAGGGGGCCAAACTCTGCCTCGCCCGACCCTCAGGGGGCTATACTCTGCCCCACCTAACGTCCGGGAGCAGGCTCCGCCTCGTCCGACGACCGAGGGCTGGCCTCGCTCGCCTGGCCAACAAGGGCTGAACATCGCTTCACCTGACGCCCTCGCCCTGCCCCTTCATGATGATAGGAACAGAGTAAGACGAGACGTTAGAGTCAACCGCGGCAGCAAGGACCATGCCCTGTGCCACTTACAAAGTGCCATCGAGGTACGATAGGACGTGTGCTTTAGGCCCTGCCAGACGTGACAGAGCCTAAATAGTGTTGTAGGCGCGGGTTTTTGGCCTACAGTATTGTGGGCGCCGCCTTCAACCCTCGGGCGCAGAACCCGACACAAACACCGCTATGGGACTCGCGTCCCCTACGGTGACGAGCGTGCGGGCGCCGCACCATTCACCCCCACGGTGTCGCAGACCAACACCCCTGTCCGACACGCCGCCCGCAAGGGCAGGATGGGACGTAACCACTTGCAGCTCAACCACAGGCGCGACGTTGTCAGCACATAGCGCTCGATAAACATGCCAACCCTTGACATCATCTGACCGGATCAAGCGGGGCTGGCTCGGAAGGAAAAGGGGGGCCCAGCGCTTACGGAGGGGTCCCCGGCTTTTGATTTTCTCCTTTCTCCAACATGTAAGCCCTGCTCCCCTTGATCTATAAAAGGAGGGGCATGGCACCCCCCTAAGGGGATGGACAACTCGCACAAGACCCAGTTCGACACCAACACAGCACATCGCACACGCAGCCAAGCAGCGACTAAGCTCTTGGCATCCTTTTGACTCTTTCCATTAGAGACTTGGGACTAGTCCCTCTCTCGACCGTTTGTACCCCCTACTACGAACCATTTTCGGTGCTAATAACACGAGCAGCAGCAGACTAGACGTAGGGACACTCAGCCCGAACCAGTATAATCCTTGTGTCCTTTAGCGCACCATCCGGGCCTAACGCACATATACAAATGTACTAGCTGGTGCTTGTTCGAAACACCAACACACCTCTTTGTAATCATGGTCGATGAACACTTTTCTACCACTGGTGCCCTTCCCAGCCAGCCTACCCTTGTGACGAGAATCGGGTTTACCAATCCCTTTCTGTACTTTTAGGTACTCTTGACAGCACTCGACGACTTCTTCAGTACTATAACCCTCTATCATGGATCCCTCTGGGTATGCTTGATTATGCACGTATCAACTTAGAACCGACATGAACCGCTCGTAGGACCACATTTCATGCAAGTAGCAAGGGCCTAGCGCCTGTATCTGATGAACCATGTGAATCATGAGATGTGGCATTATATCAAAAAAAGCAGGAGGTAAACACATCTCTAGTTGGTTTTATGTCTCCACCACAAATTCATGTAGGTCACTCAGCTCTTGCTTGCCAATCGTCTTCTGTGAGATCTTTGAAAAGAAGTAGCACATGCGGGTGATGGCCATTTTCAAGAACTCTGGCTTTATAGCCCAGATTGCAATAGGTAGAAACAATGTCAGCATCACATGACAATCGTGAGCCTTGCAGTGTGTTATTGACAAGTCCTTCATCGACACTAGCTTCTTCACATTTTCTAAAACCCCAGTGGGGACTTTGACCCCCTCAGGAAAGTGCATATAGCTCTCTTCTTGTCTGATGTTAGGTTGAAGCATACCACGGGTAGAGTGTATTTTCCATTAGCCTCAGGTACCAGGTGAAGCTATGGCATCATGTTTAGCTGCACCATGTCTTTCCATGCTTTCAGACCATCCTTTGATTTGCCTATGTCCATCAAGGTAGCAATGAGACTCTCAAAGACATTCTTCTACACGTGCATAGCATCAATGGCATGGGGGACCTCCAAGTCTGGCCAATAAGGTAGATACTGAAAGAAGATTGATTGTTTCTTGAAAGGTACGCCTTCGACAGGAGGTGTGCTTCTATCTCTGTTCGTCCCATCCGGATTCTTCTTTCCATAGACGATGCGTATGTTTTTCACCATTCTGTACACGTGTTCTCCGTTATGACGTCTCTCCAGAGGGGGTTCAATCTCCGGGGTGTTGTCATAAAATCTAAAGAATAATTTGCTGTGGTACTTGTGACTTGTCTTTAAGAAGCATCGGTTCCTTAGGTAAACTATCTTCTTGGATGCATCCAGGTACACCCATGTAGTACCATCCAAGCAAACCAAGCATCCCGTCTTCCCTTTGATCTGTCCAAACAAAGCAAATAGCGTGGGGTAATCATTGGTAGTAACAAATATTATTGCTCTACATATGAAGTCCTCCTTTCAAAATGCATCATACATCGGCTCCCCATGCCTCCATAGCCTCTCCATTTCTTGCATCAAAGGCTCGAGGAACACGTCTATATCAATGCCTAGTTGTTTAGGGCTAGAAATAAGAATAGTGAGGAGAAGGTACTTTCTCTTCTGACATAACCACGTTGGGATGTTGTACATGGTCAAGATCACTGGCCAAGTGCTATGGTCGCTCATCCTCTCGTTGAAGGGATTCATTCCATCGGTGCTCAATCCAAATCGTACATTCCTTGGGTCATCGCTGAATTCTTTGTGCTTCTCATCGAACCTTTGTCACTAACTACAATCAGCCGGGTGTGCAATCTTATCATCATCCACCTTGCACTCATCATCCCACCATGTCATGAGTGCGGCTTCTTTAGGGTTTAGGAAGATACGTCTCAAGCGGTCGATCACTGGCAGGTACCACATTACCAAGGCAGGAATTCTTCTCTGCTTTGCATCGTTGCCTAATGGAGTGTCCTCTGGGGGCTAAGATTCTTGTACCACCTTTTTTGTACCCTTCTTATTCCTCTTTTTCCCCGTGGAGGCTTCATCCCCACCGTAAAGGTCATTGTTCTTGTACCGACTGGCCCCACACTGGGGACATTTATCCAGTGACTTGAGCGTTTCACCACAAAAAAGTATACAGTGGTTGGGGCATGCATGGATTTTTTAACCCCATTGTCAATGGACTTATGACCTTCTTCGTTTGGTATGTGTTGGCGGGAACTGAGTTTGGTTGTGGCAGCACCCATGACAGGAGATGTGCAATAGATCATTGAAACTACAGTCTGACCAGCCGTACTTAGCCTTCAGGATGAGTAGCTCAAGCACAAAATGTAGCGATGTCCAATGTGTCGGACAACCCTTTTCAACACCATACACAGTCTCCTTTGATGCTTTTGTCATCCTTTCCAAATTTTCTAGACCTTTTGGGCTATTTAGTAAAATCTCTGGTCCAAGGGCTCGAATCATGTCCTCCAAATCATCTTCATCCCCGACACGTGCTCCACCGTCATTATTGGCACCACCTTCTCGTTACCTTCCCAACCACCAGCATCACCACCTTGTTCATTGCCAAACTCTGAATTCATTCGTGCATCAAGCTCTGCTAAATATTGGGACAGGGATTCTATGGTTTCGTCGTCGTATTCCTCCACATCCTCGTCGTTAACAATAACCGTTTCACCATGATGAATCCACACTGTGTAGTCCTCAACAAATCCTTGCATAATCAAATGTGATATGATAATAGTCACATCTGTCCATGCCATACGGTTCTTGCAATCTTTACAGGGACAAATAATTATATCCTTATTCTCTGTCAATGTCGTTGCATGCTTCTTTGCGGCCTCAATAAATTTATCCACCTCTTCTCGGAAACTTGCCTTGAACCTTAACGAACCATACATCCAAGAGTTCATGTACTCCATCTTTTACAACAACAACAACAAAACAAACATAAAGGACTACTTATTCAGATATATATAAAAATGAATTAAATTAATAATTACTTGAGAATAATTGTATATACTTCAGATATATATGAATATAAATCAAATATAATTACATGAAGCATACAAACACACCATCGTAGAAGAAAATTAATTAATGGCCCATTTATCCATAAATAATTAAAATACATATTTGTTGATTACAATAAATAATTTCAAAGACAACAATTAGCAACAATTATATTTTACCCAATATCTTTCATGCAAACCCTAGTCTAATTTCATCAAACACAAATTTACAAAACCAAAATTAATTAAAAAACCAAACCCTAGATCTAGATCTACATGCACATGAAACATCCATAAAACTAACTAATTGTTCACTAAAATCAAGAAATATGGACCAAATAAGGGTATGATCTTGTTCCCCTCCCTAATTTTCCCTAGTACATTCAAAACTTAGGTCTAATTTGCTTCATAAGTAGCTTAAGCACCATAGAAGAGAGAGAAAAGTAAAACTCTAATTACTCACTAACCAACCATTAAAACTTCAAAAAAAATGTGGAATAGCATTTTCTTACCGTTTACAACCTCTCCACCAAAGGATTTGAGACCAAAACCTTCCCCCCTTAGTAGAGCAATTTTTGAGAGGTGCCCAAGGCCTCCCCACCTTTCTTTTATGGGTTTGAGTGAGTGACCCGAGAAGGAAGAAAGTGCTGCAGTTTGCTTTATATGTGGGTCATTTGTAGGGGCAGCTGGTGATAGAGCCGCCCCTACAAATCGGAGGTATTTATACACGGGCATTTGTAGGGACGACTCAATCACCAGCCGCCCCAACAAATAGCAATACCGGGGGCGGCTGGTGAGTGAGCCGCCCCTTCAAATCCGACCCATTTGTAGGGGTAGCTCGTATGACCAGCCGCCCCTGTTGTTCCATTTGTAGGGGTGGCTGGTCTCTGGGCTCCTGAGCACACCACTGTAGGGGCGGCTCCATCACCAGCCGCCCCTACAAAAAATTTGTCCTGTTGCAAAAAACCATTTTTTACGTAGTGATTTATTCATTATAAATTTTACTCCACGACATAATTTTAGGAACAAAACTAACCTCAGAGAACTCAGGGGAAAGATGGTCTAGGATCTCATGCTCTGAGTACTGCACTCAACCAAAATGACATACCTTCAGCCGATGTGGTATGCTACAATCCCTGGTATCATCAAGTAATGGTTGTTGTGTTACAAAATATATATATCATATGATCAAAACTATTTGAAGTCACTATGTACTACCATTGTCCTCTGTATATCAACAAATCAAAAATCACATGGCTAGTAGTGACAGGTGGAAGCATCAATCCACCCAAGAATTGTAGCAGTACACACAATTCTCGAATCAGTTAAGTACCTATCCAGCTCTTAAACCATCACCATATAAAAAACACATATCTATTAGGCTGAAGTTTGTCTCACTTATCCAAGCTTTGCATGGCTTCTTTCCACAGTTTCTGCACATAGTAGAAAGGATCATGCTTATGTTAGCATTGGTGTAAGGCATAGAGAAAATTTGTAGCACAATCTTAGGCACTATGTTAAACTAACCATTCTAATTGAATCTTAAGGGGCCTCACACTCAATGTTGGTCCACAGGATCACCGGCTCAGGTGAGTCGACCACTCACCGATCTTGCCGAGTACCCGCTAGTGTTGCCGAGCACCCACTAGCCGTGCTGACCATGAGGAAGCGTTGTCTGACCACACACTATGGCTAGAGGTAGAAAAAGAGGGAGAACAGAGCATACACATAGTACAAGCACCAGCGTTGGCTGGAGCCCTGTATAGGAGATGGCAAACCTGAACTCACTTTATTGAGTTGTAGTGGCAAACTATATATACAACTCTATCCATCTAGTCCTAGTACAGCTGCCCTGCTATAATAGTGAATAAATAACACAGTAGGACTGCCTTTTGCGCCTATCCCTACATGTGGCTATAGTCCGGTAGGTGAGCCATTCGGCGCCTACCTCTACAGCGGCTACAGTACCACAGCAGGGAGCCTTTTCGGCGCCGCCTTCCCTTGCTGTGTGTTCACACAAGGAAGCAGTATATTATCTAACAATTCTTTCCCTAATCCTACTGCTATCCCTTGTACCTCCTCCATGCTGGCATCTCCTTCAGCTCCATGAGTCAAAGACGTCCGAGCGGCTTGGTGAGGACGTCCGCGAGTTGCCGACCAGTTTCGACGAACTCGATGACGATCTACCCTCCATTGACACAGTCCCTGAGGAAGTGAAACTTCACGCCGATGTGTTTACTCTGGTCGTGCAGAACCGGATTCTTTGTGAGGGCGATGGCGGGCTGGTTGTCCACCATCAGTGCTGGTGGGTGAGCTTCCACACCGGTCAGCTCGCCCAGCAGCCGGCGCAGCCACACAACTTGGCACTCCACTGTGGCCGCTGCTACGTACACTGCCTTGCACGTAGAAAGCGCCACCACCTTCTGTTTCAGCGACAGCCATGAAATTGGAGCCGACCTAAGGAAGACGAGCACGCTAGAGGTGCTCCACCATCTGTCGATGTCCCCCACCATGTCTGCATCACTGAAGACAGTGAGCTATAGCCTACTTCCACCGGTCTTGGGGAAGATGATCCACTGATCCACCATCCCCTTGATGTAGCGCAGTAGTTACTTTACTGCAGCCCAGTGATCCTCTCTGGGATCTTCCATGAAGCGACTGACATAGCCCATGGTGAACGCAATGTCCGGCCTCGTGTGGACTAGGTAGCGCAGACCGCCAACGATGCTCCGGTAGAGTGTTGCATCCACCTTCGTCGCGGTACTGGCCTTCGTCAGCTTCAGCCGCTCCTCCATTGGAGTCATGCATGGCTTGCACTTAGCCATGCCACTCTGCTCCAATAGCTTCGAGGCGTATGCGCTCTGACTGAGCGTGAGTGCCTTCCTCCCCTGTCTCACCTCGATGCCGAGGTAGTAGGTGAGCGCCCCGAGATCACTCATTCAAAAATGAGCCACCATCTTGTGCTTGAAGCTATTGATGTCCTCCGCAAGTGCACCGGTGACGATCAAGTCATCCACATACACGCCGATGACGAGCTCTTCCTTCCCCATCGCCGCATGTAGAGCGTGTGCTCGGTTGCGCACCGTGTGAACCCAAGCTCGCCCAGCATGGCATCAAGCTTGGCGTTCCATACTCGCGGGGCTTGTCGCAACCCGTAGAGCACCTTGCGTAGTCAGAGCACCCTATGCTCCTCTCCCTTGATGGCGAAACCTGGAGGTTGCTTGACAAAGACCGTTTCCGCCAGCTCGCCATTGAGGAAGGCCGATTAACATCTAGGTGATGGACGCGCCAGACCTTTGCTACTACCAAAGCTAGTAGCAAACGAACAGACTCCATGCGCGCTACTGGCGCAAAGACTTCCTCAAAGTCGATGCCCTCGTGATGTACAAAGCCTCATGCCACGAGGCGCGCCTTGTGCTTGACAATGGCGCCGTGCTCGTCCCGCTTGACCTTATACACCCACTTCAGGCTGATCAGACGGCATCATAGAGGTGGATCGATGAGCTGTCAAGTATCGTTTTCCTCGATCGCCTTCATCTCCTCCAGCATCGCTCGTCGCTAGTTTCCATCATGCTCGGCTAGCGTGAACATGGGTGGTTCCTCTACACTGATGAGTAGTAGCTCTGCGTCATTGAGCAGCCTGCCCACCAGACCTGAGGGACCTGTGCCACCGATGGTGTCATCCAGCCTATGGAACCGCACCTCCTCACCTTCGTGGTAGGCATCCACGAACTCAGTGATGTCACTTGGAGGCGAGGCGAACTCGATCGGCGTCAATGGAGTTCCCTGTTCCGCCGGAGTGCTCGGCATACCACCTAGACTCCTCGGCACCCTAGATGCAGTGCTCGACATTACTCCTGGACAGCTCATCACAACTCCTGCAGTGCTCGGCACGACTGTAGGAGTGCTCAGCCTCAATCTTGGAGTGGTCGGCACCACTGCAAGACCTCTTGGCTCTGCTCTGGGAGTGCTCGGCACCCGTCCTGAAGTGGTCGCCGCCACTGCAGAACCTCCCGGCACCACTCCTAGCGTGCTCGGCATCCCTCCAAGAGTGCTTGGCACTCCCCCCGGAGTGCTCACCATCCCTCCCGAAGTGCTCGACACTACCCCAGGAGTGCTCGGCTCTATCGCTGGAGTGCTCGGCACCCCTCCCGGAGTGCTCAACAGCTCTTCCCCAGCATCTCCACTCCCGTGGATGACCAAGTGCTTGACGACGAAGGTGCTGGTGAAGCCGCCAGCTTCCCCCATGCTCGGACTGCTCTAGTCCCAAGCGGCCTTCTCATCAAACACGACGTCGCGAGAGACAAGCACCTTGTCTCCGTGTGGGTCATAGAGCCGGTACGCCTTGGTACCCTCCGCGTAGCCTAGGAACACCATCGGTGTGCTCCTGTCCTCCAGCTTGGTGAGGATCAGCTTCGTCTTCCTGACGTGGCCGATGTAGCCGAATGTCCGGAGGAAGGACACGCTCGGCTTCCGCCCATACCAAGCCTCAAACTGTGTCTTGCCCATCAGGGCCTTGGTAGGAGCTTAGTTAAGGATGAACACCACAGTGGTCACTACCTCACCCCAGAACCTTGCCGGCACTCCCTTAGCCTTCATCATGGATCGAGTCATGCTAACCACCGTCTGGTTCCATCGCTCCACCACGCCATTCTGTTGTGGCGAATACGGCGTGGTGTGGTGTTGCACCACACCCTGTTCCGCGCAGTACGTAGCGAACTCCACCGAAGTGAATTCGCCGCCGCGATCAGTCCTCAGCGTGCGGAGCTTCTTGCCGCTCTCGGCCTCCACGCGCATCTTGAACTTCTTGATCACCGCCGCCGCTATACCCTTGCTTGTCAGGAGTTGCAGCCACATGTAGCGACTGCAATCATCCACAAGCAGGAGGAAGTACCGCCGACCACCATTTGTGGCTAGGGTGATTGGCCCACAGAGATCGCCGTGGACAAGCTCGAGAGCGTACAAAGCGTGATACTTCGCCACCTTTGGGAACGGCAGCCTCCTCTGCTTCCGGGCCAGGCAGCTGTCACACAGCTCGCCTCCGTGCTTGATGTGGGGTAGCCCTCAGACCATCTTCTCCAGCCGACCAAGCACGTCGAAGCTGAGATGCCCAAACCGAGCATGCCACAGCCATGGCTCCTCGGTGTGCCTTGCCGCCAGGCACACCGGCTGCTCTACCTTTAGGTTGAGCAGGTACAATCAGTTCTGGGACCTCTTCACCTTGGCAAGAAGTCGCTGCTCGTGGTCCCTAATCCTAAGGACTCCATCCTTGATCAGTACCTCGCTCCCGCGCTCATCTAGCTGGCCGATGCTGATGATGCTTGAACGCAGCTGCGGGATGTAATATACATCCGTTAGCGCGCGGTGCTCCCCGTTCTAGCACCTGAAGATGTTGGTGTCGTGCCCTCGGATTGCCACCCTTGTGCCATCACCAAACTTCACCGTACCGGTAACATTGTTGTCGAGCTCGGAGAAGGCTTCCTTGGAGCTCATCATGTGGTTGCTGGCACCAGAGTCCAGATACCACCGCTGCTCCTGGTCGGCACCCACACGTTTGAGGTGGACTTGGGCACGCGGTTCGTTGAGGTTGATGGCCTTCAGGGCCTTCCCAGGTCCTTCCACCGCCATCACCTCTTCCCTCTCCTCGGTCTCGACATCGTGCAGTGCACAGAACGTTGCCATCAGGATAGTGGCCTCATCCTCATCATCAACTTGCGTCAGATGAGTTTCAGTCTTCTTCTCCTGCTTGTAATTTGGGCACTCCCATGCCCAATGGCCTATCTTCCCGCAGCGCCGATAGGCGTTAGGGTCGACCTGCTTCTTCTTCTCCGAAGAAGCCTTGCCACGGCGCTTGCCATCACCACCACGGCTGGAGCAGGCTACCTTTCCGGAGTTCCTCCGAGCAGCCCACTCCTCTTCTGTCAGCAGCAGCTTGCCACTGTCCTTCGTTGCTGTCGCTTGCTCTAAGCGCTCGTCCACCGCCCATAGACGGCCTGTCACATCCTCAATGGTGAGGGTGGACAAGTCCAGCATCGTCTCTATGGAGAGAGCGATCTGGATGTACTTTGCAGACCGTCTCCTCTTCATCGATGGTGATGCCATGGCTCTTCAGCTTGCTGATGAGCGTCTGTAGGCGGGGAGAGAAGTCCTCCACCGTTTCACCATCCTTGAACTTGAGGTTGGCATACTCCTGCTTCAGAAGCTGGGCTGTCGCCTTCTTTGCGCGGTCGGAACCGACGCGCATCGCCGCAATAGCCTCCCACGCCTCCTTGGCAGAGCTCTTTGCCCCCAACGGATCCCTGTACTCCGCCAGTATAGTAGCGAGGATAGCCTCCAACGCTGACATGTCATCTTCCTCATTGTCGGTGCCCATGTCAATAGCATTCCAGAGCCGTCGGGCTTTGAGCTTGACCTTCATGGTCACCGACCACTCTCCATAGTTGGTGTGAGTCAGCGTCGGCCAACTGGTGCCGCTGACCTCCCGCACCGTGCGAACAACGACCTCCGGTCGTTGTTGGGCAGCCACAATAGTGTCACTGGTGTCGCCCATCTCTGAACCGTTCGTCATCGCCAGCGGTTAGTCCGGCGATGGCGCTTGTACGGCTCCGATACCACTTGTTGGCCCACAGGATCACTGGCTCAGGTGAGTCGACCACTCACCGGTCTTGCCGAGTACCCGCTAGTGTTGCCGAGCACCCACTAGTCGTGCCGACCACGAAGAAGCGTTGTCCGACCACACACTATGGCTAGAGGTAGAAGAAAAGGGTGAATAGAGTATACACACAGTACAAGCACCAGTGTTGGTCGGAGCCCTGTATAGGAGATGGCAAACCTGAACTCACTTTGTTGAGTTGCAGTGGCAAACTATATATACAACTCTATCCATCTAGTCCTAGTATAGCTACCCTGCTATAACAGTGACTAGATAACACAGCAGGACTGACATCTGTGCCTATCCCTGCATGTGGCTATAGTCCGGCAGGTGAGCCGTTCGGCGCCTGCCTCTACAGCTGCTATAGTACCATAGCAGGAACCCTTTTCGACGTCATCTTCCCTTACTGTATGTTCACACAAGAAAGCAGTAGATTATCTAACACTCAAAATATCCCCACTGGCAATATGATCAGGTACATCAATTAGCAGAATTTTAGCAAAAGGTTGACAGCATTGTTGTGCTTGAGTTTTTGGTATGTACTTTGCCTTTTCCTTTTGCTTCTGCATTGTTTAGGAAAGTATTAATCTCTCCTAGGATCAATATGTGGCAAGTTGACTTATGTGATCTTGACGATTAGAAAATAAAATATTAGTTGTCGTGTTGGCATGCCTGCATCCGTGCTTATTTGTGGTCATGTGAAACTATTTGAACCAGTGGATTGCTTGGCGTCGTGGCGCAATAGTGAAATTGTGTTTACTAGAGCACTAGAAGTCTGGGAGCCCATAAGTTTCTTTTTATTTCCAGTAAAATTTGTTTCCTGGAGATCTGAGTTGTTTTCGATAAAATGTTATATGTGAAACAACAAGGAAGACCTCAAAGAAGAATTTCAGTGTTATTAATGTGTAGACTCTGCCATAGTCATTTCTTGAGAAATTATTCTTAAGTATGTGGTGTACTAGTGACGCATTGTCAACCAACAGCATGTTCGCTTGCTCGTATACGATCGTGGATTATAAGCTGAAACAGTATTTTTCTCTCACACCAAACTAGACAGCAGTAAATAATCCACGATCGTTTACGACGAAACGAACAGGCTGCATATCATATGATTTTGAGTTTTGAATACCTTGTAGGGTTAGATCTCTTACTCACCTTTGATTCGGCATGAAACAGTTAACCATTGGTTGACCTTAACTAGTTCTGTGTAGTTACCCAATGCAAAGGCAGTTGCTCATGCACCCTTGTAATTTGCACATGTTGTGCCTGAGACCTTGCTCATGTGCTCACCTAGACCCAAGTGGCCATATACATGACCGAAACCCAGTACTACTAATGTAGCTAGCCTCCACGCCTCCATAAAACATGAGCAGGTTTTCCTTGGACCTTTACTCTACTCTAGCTTTTGTATTGCACGAGAATCTACCTGATTCTGCAGACCTTTTGCAGCGTGCATATACTGATGCTCGGGTTTCTTTAGGCGACAGTCAGTTCAGATCATCCAGTATGTGTAATTATTTGCGCTCGATTTCAGATCGATTTGTCAACAATTAGGTCAGTGAGTTGGAGGAAGTGGAAATGGCATTTGCAGGTAATTGTGAATCGGTACGGGAATCTGACTGGAAATGTAGGTCTCTGCCCTACATGAGATGACACTGACCTAAGTAGTCTTGTCTGTTGGCTCACGGGATCACCAGCTCAGATGAGTGAATCACTTATCAGTCTTGTCGAGCACCCGCTAGTGTTGTCGAGCATCCACTAGCATTGCCGAGCACCCACTAGCCGTGCCGACTACGAACAAGCATTGTCCATCCCCACACACTATGGACAGAGGTTGAAGAAGAGGGAGAACAGAGCATACACACAGTACAAGACACCAGCATTGGTCGAAGTCCTGTCTGGGAGATGGCAAATCTGAATTTTCTTTACTGAGTTGTTGTGGTAGTCTATTTATACAACTCTATCCATCTAGTCCCAAAGACAGCTACCCTTGCATTGCAATAAATGACTAGATAACATCTGAGGCTGACTCTGGCCGGCCTCTGCATGTGTGGCTCTGATCTTTGCAGTGAGTGTCGTGCATGCATGCATGCACTGCAGCTGGCACTCTGATATCACAACAGGGGGCTTTTTCAGCGCCGCCTTCCCTTGCTTTGTTCATACAAGGTAGCAATAGATTATCTAACATTGTCTACTGTAGTTCTGTTTATAGTGTTAAAATTTCCAAAATTTCAGTTTTTTTTTTGTTAATGCCTTTAACATATATATATGATAAATGAAGAATGGGTTTTTAATTTCACGCTACAAAATGACACCCCTTTTGCAACACATATATGTGTTACTAAAAGTCCATATATGCATTGGTATGGTCTATACCAAGGCATCAAATATGTGTTGTCTAAAGTGGCGTTGCAAGGGTTTATTGCAATAATTATATATGCATTGGTAACACCTACAAATAACCATTGCAAGTTTACAACGGATATTAATGGGCTATAGCAACACATATATGTGTTTATACCAAACGTGGACCGATGATTTCTACAGGTCCTAGCAACATAAAGATTTGGATTGCTGCAACGTTTATATGCGTACCTGGGAATAAACTATCATTGAACAAATATTAGAAATTAGAGACCATCTCACACATGAGAAATACCAATACTTAGCCATATATTAAAAATCAAATTGTTGCATTACAATGAGTACCATCCATACAAAGATTTGTGCTTTGACAAGCAATCTTGTCAATACAGCCCAAAGAAAAGGCTCCAATCTTGTCTCTATCAGACAATTTCACGTTCTAAAACTGAAATATAAAGCTCCAATCCTGTCTGGCATAATCTTCACATAAAACTCTTGTTGATGAAACTTAGCCAACTTTACTCATCTGAACACTGACCTTGAATAAGAAAAAACAAACATGATCTTGTAAGTACAAGTATCCAAATGTATCACTGCTAATTTCTTAAAGCATCAATATATCCCAACATATAATTCGAGGTATATAGAACACATTATTCTGATATCATGTGAATTATAGAATGTAGTTCAATCACTTCTTAAGGTTCCAAAATTTTGTAGGAAAGCACAGGTTGCAGAATCTTATTGAGCAGAGTGTAAAATGTCAAAATATTGTCGACAGGACAGTTCATGCAATGACATCTAATGTTCATGTTCATTATTTCAGTTAATCAGTGCCACTTATGCAAGTAAAGAAGTCTAATTTGCACACGACTTGTACTTAAACAACAGGACAAAAAGGATACCAGTAAAGCAAGTAATTACAACATGGAAGCAAGATGAGCAGGAACCAAAGCAAAAAACAAACTAGATAAACTTACAGAAATAGCTCTTACTAAAAGTTGACCACAAACAATAATTAACGAGAAAAGAAAATAAGGCAAGGCTACAAATGCAAACTATCAGCAAGATGGAATAAACAAGGAATTATACACACTATTACAAGCAAAGATTACCTTCTTACCTGCATACTTTGTCGAAGTGCTGCTGTTGCTATCTGAAAACCAGGGAGCTTAATAAACATGTGCAAATTATCTGCTTACCTGCTTAATGAACACGTGCAAATTATCTTGATGTGCAAGCAAAGATTAGAACACTAGTGCAAGATAGGAACAGCAGGGAGCTTACCTGCTTACCTTTGTCAAAGTGCTGGTGATGCTACCTGAAAACCAGGGAAGGCATGGAAGGCATGGACTGATGGCTGTCACTGATGGAAATAGAGAAGGAACAGATGCACACAAGCTGCTGAAAAAGACTGAGATGAGAAAAATGTCAATTCAGAAACAACTAGCAGAAATGAAGTCAACTAGCAGCGATGAGTTAGGAATGAACTACAAAGACTGCTAAGCCGGACTGAACTGCAAGAGGGACAAACAACTTGTTATTCTTTCACTGAAATGAAACGATTCAGTTCTGATGTTTCTGCTTCAGAAAAATATCCTTTCACAAGTAGCACAGAAAATTGTGATGCGCATACTTTGATTGATACAGGACAATATGTCACCGATTCTCTACTATGGAGAAGCAACTCTTTATGGTCCCTGATGTTTTCTCATGCTTGTTTCAACCTGTCCACCTGAATGGATATCAGAAAATAAAGTCATAAATCAGTTAACAAAAAAGAAAAAAAGTCAGGAATTTTAAGAAAAGATATAGAATATTGACACTTGATAGCAGAAATATGGACATCCGTCAGTCACCGTAATTGAATTTCCGCCTACCAGTTAATTAGTAAACTGAAGAAATAATCTAGTCAGAACAAACAGCACCCTGTTTCATCAGAACAAGCTAATAACGGCATATTCATATAATCAATTTCGTTACCACAGAAATTGATAATGAAAAATATGCATTTATTTAGACGAACCACCTATCCTAATCCATAATGATATAGATTCAGTCAACAACCGTAAAATTAACCCCAATCAACTATGGAATTGAACAAACATTTGATATCCTTCATATTTGATATAACAATTTGACGGATCACACAAAATGACATGGTTATCCAATTGAATAATTGAATGTATAGGACTTCAGAGCTGAGAAAGTGACAGGCGAAAAATACCGGTCGTATGGGGATCTGCTCGAGACTGCCCCTGCTCCATGGATGTGGGCTGGCTCACTCGTTGTTGCGGTGAGGCACCTGGGGCTGGCAGCGAGGCACCTGGGGCGGGCCTGCAGGGAGCGCCACCGCGGCGGTGCAGGGAGACTGGGAGTGGTCGGTCTTCCTCTGCAGCTGCCGGCGGCAGCGAGGCTCTGCGTCCTGGACTTGGAGCCCTGGACAAGCTAATGACGGCGCAGCGGCGCGGGTACCGGATGCCGAGACACCGGCGCCGAGCGCGGGTGCTCTCATCTCTCGGCTGGCGGCGCTGGCGAGTCGCACCACTCAGGCTTCCTTTGGGAGCTCGGGGCAGCTCAGCCCAGGGAATAGCAGCCCTAGGGGGATTTTTGTGGACGGTCACATCCCCTCCACGCCAGGGGAGATGAGTCCTGTTCCCTGGTGCTGTTTGGAAGCAAGCACAGGGGAGGCAAGCCCAGTGTGACTGTTAGAATCGGCGGCTGTTTCCAGTTTGCTGTATCCTGGATTTAGAAAAAACCATCCTTTACCGTTCAAATTCAATTAAAAAAGAAACAAAAAAAAAGGAAAAGAGAGTACAGGAGCAAGGTAAATAAGCCCAAAAATTGAGAAAAATCAATGAAATTCAGTACATATTCAATAATTCAATGCCATAATAAAGTAAAAAATGGACAAAGATGCACAATTATAACACAAAAAAATTCTTCCAGAACCTAGCGCCAAATACCTTCAATTTGAACATAAATGTATCTCAAGAACCAAACTAAAAGGCAGTACACAAGGTAACATCCAGATAGCAGCTTGTAATTGTCTTGAAATTGTTATTGCACCTTCTATTAAAAATGGCAGCACTAAATAATAGAAAGATATTCCTATTTTTATTAAGATCCAGAGAATAAACTCTACTAGTAATAGCCACTATTACATCGGATCATTCATGAATCATCAACTGAAACAGATAACTTTGTTTGCAACTCACATAACCTGAGATGAACTAATACTTCTGCAACAATTATGTTCACTAGGACATCTACAGGATAAACAAGCATCAAGTTAGTTTCAGTATACAAAGTTCATATGCTCATTTCTTTGAATAACTTTTTTTGCTTAATTACATATGTTCAGTATGTCTATAGGACTAGAAAACTACATTTCCTTCACCAAATATCTACTACAGTAACTGAATACTATCAATGGAAATTTCAGAATCATATGCGAAGAGTGTTTCATATCAGTGCGTTGTTTGTGGAATCAGTTAAACATGTATGTTGCAGGAGCTAGTAATTCCTGTGACAAAAACAAAAACACAAGCTGAAAGCTAGGAGCCAGTGACCACTATGTACTTGCTGGTGATAGCACATTAACCAAACCTTACACCATTAAATTTAATACAAAAGTTACTACTAATTCTACCACTAGGCAGATCAAATCTTTCCCATAAAAATACAAATAAGAATATAGATAACTCTATGTTGGTAGCACATCACCACTACAAGTCAGTCCAATGAAATCCAACAAGATATAATTGCACTGCAAGTACACTGCAGTTTCATAATAGATTAAAGCTTGCATCTTTCACTGGTCACACTGAAACATGAAATATAGACAGTAGTGTACTCAAACGTGGGTTTACCTTTGAAACAGAATCGCACTTCTCCACCAGTTAGTCACCGGGACATCTGCAATTAATGAGGCAAGAATCATCTCAGAATACAGGTTTAGTTTAGATGATCTAATGCTACAAGAGAAGAACACTAAGACAACAAGCAAACATACCTATGAAATTTTTTTCTTTAGCCAAACTAGTCGAACAGCTAGATTTTTTGTCATCATAAATATATGTCGATTCATCTCAGATTGAAAGAGCTCATTAGCATCTGCCTTCTGTTGAATAGTTAGGTCTTCTATGGTATCCACAACAGCAATTCACTTTTCTACAGAATAGTCATCTTCTTTTTTTCTTCTTCTCATCTAGTTTTTTCTGATTTTTCTCCATCTGGATCTTTCTCAAGTCTATCCATTTGACTTTGCTTGCGTTTTTTCCACTAGCACTTGCTCCCTCCTCTAGATTGAGATAGGGTGATGCAGATTGCACTTCTAGGCCCTCAATTTAAGAAAAATGATTTGTACCAAAATTGATGCCAACAGAATCAGAGCCAGCAGCCGTGTTCTGTGTACTTTGCTCAGAGTGACTTCTTTCAATTGGAGGTTGTGCTGTCATGTTAGGTGGCTGGGTTGATGTAAAATTCAAATCTCCGGTGGCTATACTTCCTATCAATACACATCATAGATGCGCTCTTAGGTATTATTCAAAGTTATTCAGCACCATAGGCACATGTTCATTTAAGAAACATAGCAAACAAATGGTAAGGCCATAATGATAGACAAAATTGTGGTTCCCTGAACTCAGACCACCAAATAAACATAGTTGTTCTTTTAGACTCATGAGCTGAATAAAATAAAGAGCACACTTGTACAAAAATTCATGACAATTCTGAATACTCTTACTGCAGCACAGATGAGCTAAATAAAAATAAAGAACACACTTGTACAAAAATTCAGATTTACGATATAGCTAGCTCATGAATACAGCACCACAAAAACTGTATTCATGAGCAAACAAAGAAAAATTACCTGCATACAATGATGCCAGGTGTTCATAAAGAGGAAGTGGCTTCTTTTGGAACTTACAGACTTTGGGATACTTCTATTAAATGCAACAAAGCAATATTTTGGTTAGCTTCTTAAAATAGTGAAAACATAGTACTATATAATTGACAGAAAGTGACTAACCTCAATTAGGTCTTCCCATTTCTTTGGTTCGGCAATTATCATGCTTAATGTCTCATTCCAACCAACACCACTCTCTTTTTCTGGCATCTCTAACTGTCCTATAGTTTCCTTTCAACTCCTTCTCTTTCTCTTGCATTTGTTGTTTTGAAAAATGAGCTAAAGGGAAGGTTTCATTGAACCGTTTAGCAATATTTCTCCAACCATCTACTGTCCAGCCATTTTGTGCCCTGTACATTGGGATATTGACATGCTCTTTCATTACATCCACCAGCCCTTTCTCATACGTGTAGCTCCATGCAGCCCTTGTACCCTGGGACGTTGACATTGCTGAAAAATGGTGAAAGATAAATATAAGCTAAAATTATAGAAATATAAATATAAGGTAAAATGCTGAAAATGATGAACAATGCTCCAAATTACCATCTAATTATTATAGGCGGCCCACATCGCTTGCGCAATTTGATCTTGTAATGTGTTACCATCACTCGATTCTATCTCGCTTGGATAACTGTTATCCCCCTCCGGTATATCAACAAAAGTAGTTGGATTGATATATTGTGGTTGGTGATCTAGCCAATTATCTTGCCCATTGTGCGCTCTAATTATATTGTGAAATACCGCTGCTGCTGCTAGAATCTTGATCTGAGTCTCAATTGGATAGTGGCCGTGTTCGCTGGTCTGAATTGGTGGCTGGTTCGGCTGAAGCTGAATGGGCCGTCCGGTTTAGGCGTTCAGCTGCCCAGGCCAGCCGTTCGGCTGACCCAGAAAAACCAGCTCGCGCCCTCCTCACGCTCCCCCTCTCGCATTCGCTCCCACACTCCCGCCGCCGAGTTAGGGTTGCGCCGCTCCCACGCTCCCGCCGTCGACGCGTCGAGTTGTCGCCCGCCCAGCCACTCCCGCTTCGCCGCACGGCCGTTCATCCTTCTCCCTTCCCCCTCCCCCCGTGCCGCTCCCACGCTCCCACAGCCGACACGTCAAGTTGTCGCCCACTCAGCCACTCCTGCTTCACCGCACGGCCGTCCGCTGTCCTTCTCCCTTCCACTCCCCCCCCCGTGCCGGAGACGGAAGCCGCCATCCACCTGGCCTGTGTCGCCGTATTCGGTGCGGGCTTGCCCTACCAGATCCTCCGTGTCGTCCTCGCCGTGTTTCTGGACAGATCCACCCCCTTCATCGGCTACGGCCTCACCTCCGATGACTCCGGTATGTACCCGGCTTGCTTCAACGTTCTGCCGATTCATATGTTTGGTGTCCTTTCCAGATCTGACTTGTAGTCGGTGCATACACATTAAATCCGTCGTTTCCTATCCCATTTTGGCTACAAATTAGTAGATCCGCTTCGTTAGGGTTCAAGTTCCTGCTCACAAGTGTGGTTGCCTATGTACAGCCAGATTGTTAAGGTCACATAGTACTTGCACATCCGCAGCATTGAGGGTTAGTCTAAACGACATAAGTTTGTCTAATGCAAATCTGTGCTATGTGATTGGTATTTCGTTTCCTGGTTGGGTGCTGAACCTGAACCTAAAAACTGATGTAAAGACTTGTCCTGGTATTTGGCTCTCTGGAACTACAGAAAAAAATGAATCAACTCTCGAACTGCACAGCAGCTGTGGTTCATTCTTGCAAGATGGTTTAGACTAGACATGGAATTTATAGTGACACACCAGTTTTGTGTGTGGACATTTCTGCATCTTCATCGAAGTCTCAGTTTCCCCGGCAGTTTATACTGAATACTCTTATTTTCCACCATTTTGCCATTCAAGAAGGTACAGTTGAAAGTGATGACTGTGTTATTTCTGCAACTCGGGAATAGTAGTAGATGGCTGGCGTCTGCTCGATGCATGATGCATGGTATGAATCATACAGTTGTTAAAATTATGATGTGACGTTTTCTGCACAAAGATGGACATCTTATGGATTCTTTAAATTTGCAATGACCCTCATCATACATCTTCCATCTTACTGACAGATTAACATGTTCACCATGTAGGTGTGCACTTTCCAAGTTCATATACTGGCACCGTCGTCAACAGCTTCCTGCTCCCCGCCGGAATCCCCCCGGTACAACTTGCGTTCCAAGCGTGTGAAGTGAGAAATCAAGGCAAGTCCACAATTCTGTCCATTGCTTCGTGTTTGAGTTATTTCGTTCTTTCCTTTAGTTTGTTTTTGGTACCGTTACTATGCCCACCCACAAACGACAATAGCCCTTCCACGTTCCAACAGATGCCTCCGAAGCGTGCAAGTTGGACGAAGGACGAAACCAAGCTGTTGCTGGACCTTTGTCTTCAAGAGAAGGAAAAGTGTAACTTCACTCAGCAGGGCCTCACCACGGCTGGTTGGTCCAACATTTACACTTACTTCCCCCGTTTTGATAAGAAATACAGTGCAACAACAAGCTAGGTTACCTCAAAAAAGCCTACCTAACATGGAAAGAAGGGCTTACAACCACTGGGCTTGGGAGGGACCCTCATAGGGGCGCCATTGCTGCTGATAGTGAGTACTAGGAAACTCAAGAAGTTCCGCAGCCCATGAACTCGGTATGTCATCTTGTTACAAGTTCTGATTAGATATGATATACTGTATGACATATGTCATCCTTTTTTTGCATGATGACAGTCAGCCTAAGGTACTATGTGGTAGGCAACCAAGTTCCTTGACCAATTGGAGGCACTATTCGGGGACCGCAACCGGAACACCGGCTGCTTTGTGTCGGCTGGTGGCATTCGGGACTCAACGCCTCCTGCTGTTCTGCGGAGGCTAGACTTAGGCGGCCCATCCAGCAACCATTCTGGTTCTAAGAGGGACACCAGGGACCATGTTGTCAACAGTCCAGAAAAGAAGAAGAATTGCAATGTGGGGGAGTACATTGCCCGGTTGTCTGAGAGCATTGCTGCAAAGAGCGCATCAAGGGATAGGGAGCGGACCCGTGAACAGGTGGAGGTAGACGAAGCTATGCAACTTTTACGAGACGATGGTGTGCTAGCCACTTCAGACATGTTCTTCTTGGCAACGGATCTGTTCAATAACTCAGTGCCCCGGCGGGTGTTCAGGAACCTGCTGACAACCAAAGAATGGATGGCTTGGCTGACATATCAAATGAACAAGCACCAGAAGTAGTTCAGTAGCTGGGATGTTGAGTTAGGCGTCAAGCAATAGTGGCATTTCAGTGTCGGCATTTATCCTTTAGATTCGTTGTTGTCGTACTTGTCTTGAGGTTTCTGTATTGTAACGGGGCCTGTGGCCAAAAACCATGTTTCGCATTCTTCTTCCCAAACTCATTCTAAGTTGTTTTATGTGATGTATTTGTTTGAGTTGCCGGAGATTTTTTGGTTCTTGAAGCTAACACATATTTCACTGTTGCCATATGCTTTAATTGTTCTGCATTTATAGAAATCATAACCGTTTACTTGTGTTGTAGGAATGTCAGGGACTGCTTGTAGAGAAACTCACTGATTGGCGAGGTTGAAGGTGTGTATCCGTAGAGTTCGATGAGGTTATGACTATTTAGTATTTCAGTTTCGTGAACTAACCTTGAAGAGCCTTTGTTCAATTTCACATATGCAGGTTCGTGGGTCCGTTTTTTTCCACTGGCGCGTGATTTATAGTGAGAGAGGATCAAGAAGAGGAACGGGATTAACTCTCGGTGGCATAAGCTTCCCGCCATCCCCACGGTCGATTCAAAGGCAAATCGTCCAAGGTTACGGGTCCTAATGGCTTCCTCAGGTATTCCTCCGCGCTAATTTGTGGGCTTTATGCATAAGTGTTAAGCTACAGGCCAGTAAGCTTTCCTACAGGAGGTACTGGTTCATGCTGTCTAATAACAATAACTAAATAATTTTTCTAAGAGAAATGATATGTCTGGCATATACTCACCACTCACAAGTCACAATGGTAAAGCAAGTTTAATTGATCCATGTTGGTGAATTTGTTGTTCAATTGTTGGGAAGCCATCTCCTAGTTAGCTCAGTATACATATACCGATATACTGTATGTACCATTTTAGAGTGGACATGGATCAGAGCATATTAGAATTACTATTGTTTGGTATCCCTGGTTCGTATTTTCATTAATTAGCACTCCATGCTTATGTATGTGAAACACACCATCTTACTGGTGGCCTAGGCTGCTGCAGTGGCTAGAACAACAGACTGAATGATGATAACGGCAGGCAGGAGTGTGGCACTGAAAACTGCCTATGTAATATTAGATGTTATTTGTGCACATATTTCATTATGTTATTTGACTCTGGGTGTTTTCAACTTGCAGCCAATTGGAACATGGACAACAGCGACATGGAAAGTCAGAATTCAAGTGAAAACAGCTTCAACGAGATGGTGAACGCAGCTATATGGTCTTGGGTCTAGCGATTCTTGCACATGTTGCATGTACCACCACAAGGTAACCATGCTATCCAAGTGCCTCTGAGCTTCTTTGGAAGACAAGTGGGTAGACAAGTTGTTGTCGGATGATGGCCGTTGCTTTGACAAGCGCCGAATAAGGTCTGAAAGTTTGGTTAGGTTGCATAGCATACTAAGCGATAGCTATGGGCTAATGACCCGAGAGGGGAGCTTGAATCAATAGAAGCTTTAGCCATGTTTTTATGGGCATGTGGTACAAATCAATGCCGAGACAAATGCATCGAGAGATTTGGGAGGGGTTGGGGACATGTAGCAAGATATTTTCTCATGTCTTTGGCGGTAGTGGCTAGGTTTGCAGATGACGTGATTAGCCTAAGGACACTAGTTATTCAGAGTGCAAATTTGCTTTGGTGGAGTACACACCGTTTTTGATGGCTGCATAGGCGCCATGGATGCACATAGAAATCATAGTTGATAAAGGAGTCCGTGATAACCACATTAATAGGAAAGGAAAGACAACCCAAAATGTGGTTGCGATGATGCGTGACTTCGACATGAGGTTCACGTATATGTCGGGGTGGGGATGAGAGGGTTCCGCTCATGATATGCGGGTGAAAAGGAAGGCGAAGCCGACGCGTCTTTCCCACATCCACCGTCGGGTAAGTTGGAGCTTAATCATTTGGTGGCATCATGCTTGAGCTAATTGGATGGTATGGCGATTACATCCTATGAAATTATGCAGGCCGGTATTACTTGGTGGACTCGATTTACGCACTTCGACCCGGTATCGACGCGCGTATCCAAATAAGAGATATTGGGTGAAGGAGTTCGAGACTGGGGGCCTGCAGATCTTGAGAGTTGTTCAACCACCACCATTCGAAGCTGCGTAATGTCATAGAAAGAACATTTGGGGCAGCCAAAGCGAAGTGGCAGATGTTGAAAGGCATACCCCACTATCAGGGGATCAAACAAACCTAGATAAGCCTTGCTCTTTGTGGACTGCACAACTACGTGCATGAGCTGGAGGGTCAGCAGCAAGTACGGCGGTTCAGGCAGCCGACAGACCTTGGCCCTTTGACTCAAATGGCAGCTATGGCGTTGGGAGATCCTAATGACATGGAACATGTCCGCGAGTGGATAACCTATGGACTTGGACTCATTGGGATGACAAGGTAAGTGAAACAATTTCAGTTTGTGGAATGTTATCTATTACGTCTTGCATTTGTCATCCAGGCTGCCTAGTTTGGACATGCAGGTGAAGTAGTTGCGTACAAGGTGCAGCAGGTCCAGTAGTATAAATTTGTTTGAGGTATTACTAATAAATTCTTTTTCCAATATCTATGCTTCCTTACTGTTTTTTGTAATATGACAAGTGGATACACATGGTGATGCACATTGACACACTTAAAATTAACTGCAGTTTGTTTTAGCAGTAACAACATGCTGCCGACACATAAGATGGGTCAGTACATGTAGAAGGCTATATTTTGTAGGTTGTGTGTCACATGCACATATTCTTCACAGAGTTGTTGCATTATCAAAGAGAGTTCAAATGGTTTGTTTCTTGTCTTGTTAGTTATGATAGGGATACATGGAGATGATTGAGGCAAGTCAGTTTAGAAGGGTTTATTTCAGGGTGGTGTACTCTTGGCCCTTGGGAAATAATCTGAAAGTGTGGGCTGTAGGAAATTGTCAGTTCTTTTTTTGTGGTTACTTACTCATAATAGCCTAATAGATAGCTGACCACCGATAAGCTTGCACTATGATTCAATTTGCACCACTGCTTTGCTATTTGTGATAAGGTGAGATGATCAACTACACCGGTGACCTTGTGTTTTTTTGCATGAGAATACCGGTCTAGCAAATAACAACATGAACTTGTTGTGACCATGGTGTGTAGTAATTCCAATGCAGGATCACTACAATTGTTGGATTGTTTTGTTTATTTGTGAAATCTTTCGCAGAGTAGCAATATGTTGGTTTGAGTTCGCTTTAACCATTTCAAAACCCTTAGAATTGGTACCTTGAACTCTAGATGCAAGCGGTGTACTTGATTTGTACTTGTGTTCCTCATTTCCTTCGCTTCATGTTATTCGAGCAAAGCTGGTGGTTTCGTTCCTTCTTTGCGTCGATGGAACAAGGGAAAGCTTCGGTCGTCACTGAACGACAAGGCATAGCATTCCTTTGTGGCTTATAAGCTAGACTAGTCACTTGTGCTCATGCATGTCATGGATTTGTGTGAAATTATGGCCAGCAGCAACTTGATCAATGTTTAGGAATTTTTTTGTTTAACCATGTATCCGAATCGCCTATGTACATGGTCGTTTTAATTGTTATGTAGCACAATCAGCCTTCAGGTAGTGCTGTTTGAATTTCAAATCGAAATGCATTTAATGCTGCTGTGGGGCCATTTTTTTGAATCACTTCCTTGGCGATTCAGTCGGCTGAACGTGCAACTGTTGGCTGGAATGAGGAACAGTGCCATCCGTTCGGCTCCAGCAGGTTTCAGACATGTTCTTGACCAGCCGAATGAGCCCAGTGTGTTCCCACTTTTAGAATTGGAAACCGTTTTTTCAACACCCCAAATGCCCTTTCAATATGATTCCGAAGTTGTGCATGCCGATGATTAAACAACTCTTTGTAGTTTGCATACTCATTTCTCTGCGATGATCCACGCCTTCTAAACTTGCCAAGGTGGTACCTAACTCCTCGGTATGGTGCTATGAATGATGGAGTGTTAGCATATCCGCCATCTACAAGGTAGAATTTCCCTGGCGGTACATGAAAACCCTTCGTAAGAGCAGAACGTAGGACTCCTGCATCAGACGCAGATCCTTCCCACCCACAAGAGATGAAAGTGAATTTGAGATCAAAGTCACAAGCGAACATAGCATTCTGGGACAATGTCCCTTTTCTGTTTCTAAAAGGAGGGGCCTTATCTTCATTGATAGTAATAGGGATATGTGTCCCATCAATGACGCCAATGCAATTCTGCATGTAAAAAGGAACCTAAGATTGTTGGAATAGTGTGTTTAGAATGATACAAGGGCAAGCAGCATATATGACTAACCTGGAAGAACGGCATGAACCGAGGGTTTGATAAAATCTTGGCATGTGTTTGGTTTGGATTTGGAAGCTTGATGAATCTATGAGTCAATATTGGAATTATATCGAAGACCTCATTGACTTTCCTATGAATTGTCTCACCGCTGTGTTGGAATGCTTTCTTCAGCGTTTCAATGCTAGCATTATGGGAGAGCATGAACAAAAACATTCCTAATTGCTCCTCAATCTTAACACCGCATGTGTCACGTAATAAGTTTTCTGCTCTGAGAAGATTTGCTATAGCTCTAAAGATCTCAACCTCCATTCTAAACTCTGACTTGCACCAATTTTCGTGGCCTTCTAGGATTTCTTTGACCTTTGTGGCACCAGGAAGAGATGACGTGTGTTCTAGCATCTTTTCATCATAGAGACATGACATGACAGCAGGGACAATAACAAAGAAAAGTTCATCGTCCAATTCTTCCTCATCTAACATGAACTGCCTAACATCCTCCTCCCAAGAACCCATTATCTATTATATAGGGATAATATTATTAAATAGGATATAATATAACTAAAAACAAGAATTATAACTGATGTGCCAAACATAAAAGAAGAGTTCTATGAACTGCAATACATAAAAGAAAAGTTCCCTGAACTGCAATACAATTTTCAAGTAGATCAAAACAAGATTTGCAAGAACCTATTACCCAGTCAACTCCTAAGGTTCAGGATCTAGGCTGATCTTACTCCAGTTAATTAAATGGGGCATAATGCACTCATAGATGTTGTGCTTGGGATAGTCATGGTTAGGTTGTCAATGTCGAGACAGTTGCACATGAAGCCACAAGCACAAAAGAGGTGCCATTGTGATGACGAAGATGCATCGAGGCAATCATCATGGGAGGGGGTGATGCCAAGATCAATGTAGTTAGGTCCGTTGAGAAACATAGATGCAATCAAAGTAGATGGGACAGGAACAGGAGGGTTGATATATTATTTGCATTGACTTGGCATATTCATAGGATTTGGGGTCAAGTAGATAAATGGGGTCTTAATCCTAACTAAATCTATCTATCCTTAGTTGTGATATATATTCTAACAATGTGGGCTGGTACTGGAATGAACATACTCATAGGATTTGTCGTCATATGAAGAATAGACCAATTAACAATAAAACCTACAACAACCTTGTTTTTAAGTCCTTATGATGAGAAACCATTTTTTTCTTAGAATGAGTTCTAGACGTTTTTGATACATCATGTGTGCTATACCACAAATCAGGAATGGTGCGGTTATCTAGCACAAATTTGACCAGGTTTATAGAAAATAAACAAAATTATATAACTTTAAAGATGTTTTATTTGTTTACCTAGAAAATATGAACCTTGAGTTCTATTAAAACACAGAAGCATTTATGATAGTTCATTCGTTCCAACTTGTAGATGTTAATATAATTTCAATAAAAGCTTATTCAAAGTTGCAGAAGACATAACAAAGTACTAATTACTGAGACATGTGACTATGTGAGTATGTGACACACTGCAAAAGATTAGTATGTACTGGACGGGTCTCATTATTCTTTTTGTTCTATATGATGCAGGCTTCTTTTTTGTTCTATATAATGCAAGCAGACATAAGGCTGGTGTATGAATGCATTATGCCTTCTAGCAACTAGCAGCAGGTCTTTGCCAATGTTTTTCTTTTAACCATAATTCACAGATGTCATCAAAATATTACCAGATCCTCTGCTTTGTTGACAAATATTACCAGATGTCATCCAAATATTACCAAAATTGAAACATATAACCAAAGCAGCAAATTCATGGAATCACAACTCAAATGAACAAGGGAGAGGAATCAGTAACAGAGACAAACAAAAGTACCTAAGCTGCTAAGCAAGGAAGTGGAACTTGCTAGGTCACTTCTTGTCTTCACCCTGAAAACAATCTGTCAACTGAGAATTGTAGATGAAGCAAACTAAGATGACAAACAAATATCTAATTTTAACTATAGGTAAATCTGTTGGTATTACAGCAATAAATAGAACAACATTCATTCACTGGTCAACCAGTACATTATAGCAAAAAATGGTGGATCCTTGATTTTTCTAGGATAATTTAACAGATCTAGATCCAGCTCCACTTTGAGTCTAGCTAGCCTAGCCTCGTTTACTCGTTATTAACTGCAGATTGCACGTAGAAACGATGATCCAGAAATAGTATGCAATTTAAATGGTATTGCGCTTTGGATTTGGCTAGTGCATCCATCGTGCACACTTCAATTCGAATTAGATCTAGGTGAGGAACTTGGATGGGTTCTTGGAGCTAACCTGGAGTAGATCTTTAAGCTCGGACGGTGGTGGTGGCAGTCGCGAGGCCGGCGACGGAGATAAGGAAGAAGCCGGCGGGGGGCGAGCTCGGCAGCAGCGGGGGCGGCGAGCTCAGTGGTGGGGGCGGCGATGGGGGATGAGCTCGGTGGCGGCGATGGGGGGTGAGCTCGGTGGCGGGAGGACGGCGGCGGCGGTGCTTCCTCTTCGTCGCCCTCTCTCGGGTCGGGGAAGAGCCGCCCGGACCCCTGGGTGTGGGACGAGCCACCCCGTGGAAAGTACGGGGCTCGGGTCGCCCTCTCCCGGTGTGGGCTTCCAAATGCAAGGGGCTTCTCCCCGTGGCCGAAATCCACGCGGGGGCCTGGCCCGGGGAAAACGCGGGGAAACCCCCGTGGATTGGGCCTCCCAAAGGAGGCCTCAGGGACGAACGGCCCGGCGGCCCACCCCTGATGGTGAGGAAGCAAGTTGCCACTGCCGATTTCGAAGGTGAGGAAGCAAGCCGACGCTAGAATCTTCACTGGATCACCGGTGCCAGTGATCCATCACCGCAGGGGATCACATCTGGTGCCGCATATAGGAGGGCAACACGAATCCTGCAGCTGCACCGCCACTAGGTTTAGAGGCATCGGGAAAATTGACTAGGCAAAACCGCGCGAATGGGGAGGAATGAGTGGGGGAGTGGGGGCTGAGGAGGTACGGGATTATAAATAAATAATAATATATATAAAAAGAAAGCGGGCAAGGAGGCCGGCTAAGGCCCTGTTTGGTTCTCTAGACGCTCCTAAAATTTATGTCATATTAAATGTTTGGACACATGTATAGAGTATTAAATATAGACTAATTACGAAACTAATTGCACAACTTGCGACTAATTTATGAGATGAATCTTTGAAGCCTAATTAGTCCATGATTTGATAACGTAGTGCTACAGTAAACATATGCTAATGACAGATTAATTAGGCTTAAAAATCGTCTCGTAAATTAGCCTCCATCTGTGTAATTGGTTTTATAATTAATCTATATTTAATGTTCCTTATTAGTATCTAAATATTCGATGTGACATAAATTTTAGGAGCAACTAAAGAACCAAACACCTCTAAGCATATCCTATTGGGCAATCGGCCCATTAGCTACGGATGCTCCGTTGCAACCTATATGTTGGCAAATGGGGGTTGCTGTTGTAGTGTCACTATCACATTCATTCCATCTATTTGTTGTTCTTCTCCATAGTAGTTGGTTGCAGTGCTCTGTTCCCGTTAATCTCTCCTCTTCATGGAAAAAAACAAATAAAACACAGAGTTAATTAATTGTGATCAGTAATAATGCAAATTGCACAGTACAGAATAAAGGACATGGGGAAGAACTCAAGAGAAGGCCAAATTCTTCATGTAAGTAGCTTTTCATTCGCCACATCCGATCCTCTTGTGCTTCATTGATTTGCATCCCCGTCTATTTTGCCTCTTTGTTTTGTCTTTTGTCAATCTTTTCTCACGTCTTCGTTTTGTGGTTTATCGACCTCCTTCTTTTGGCCCTAATTATTAGTAATATGTGGCTGCTGCATGCATGCTTCAGTGCTCACTGCACGGCGGTATGTAATTTCCTCATGCATGCATGCATCAATGCAATATAATGTCGCAAATATATATATATATATAACTACTGTTCTGCGGTTGGCTATAAAATAACTTATTCTGTGATTACTTTGAGTTACAATAATTACTATGCTAATCCACGAGATTACAGTAACTCCTTACTATGTGATTTAGTATAACGTTATGGTAAATATTCTCATATGTTATAGTAACACAACTATCGTAAATATGTATTCACTTTATCGTAAATTAGTATATAAAATTATCGTAAATGGAGGTGGCTACAGAATAACTTATTCTATGGCCAACTGTAGAATAGTCTTACTGTTCTGCAGCTGGCCATAGAATAACTTATTATGTGGTCACTTTGAATTACGATAATTACCATGCTAATTTACGAGATTACAATAACTCCTTACTAAGTGATTTACTATAACATTATCATAAATATCACCGTGAGTTGTAGTAACACGAGTATCGTAAATGCATATTTATATTATCGTAAATTGGTACAAATATTATCATAAATCAAGGTGGCTATAGAATAAATTATTATATGGCCAGCTGCAGGATAGCCTTACCATATATATATATATATATATATATATATATATATATATATATATATATATATATATATATATATATATATATATATATATATATATATATATATATATATATATATATATATCGCGCGCGCGCGCGATGCAACTCTTCTCGATCTGTGGATGACATATGTGTTGACCATGTACTCCCTTCTCTCTCCTCCACTCTCTATTATTGGTACGGTACGACGGTGGATAAATGATGATGAATAATCTTTACCCCTGCATGTATGTATATATGTGTAAACTGGGCCGTTTGATGATCGAGATGCACGTACACGCGCGCGGTGGACACTATGTATGTATATATGTACAGCGGCATGCATGCATGCATCGACGAGCTAGCTATATACGGATCGGAGCTACACACTCGATCCGTAACTAGTATCGCCATCAAAAGTCGGTCGATCGGTACGGTGGTCGTCGATTTATCAGTGCATATATATATATATGCATCAATGCAATCGCAATCGAATCGAAAGCTAGTAGTAGTAGCTAGTACTCTAGCTACGTAATAATTGAAGGTCGTCAGTCCCGTTAGTTCCGATCCTCATCTTCGTGCATATGCATGCACCCGATCGATGCACATGGACCACCGACCCGGCCGGCCGGCCGTTTGCATGCATGCGTTGCAGCAGTTTGCTCAAGCTCAGCTCAGTGATCACCATTCATCCACAAGCAGCTATATATTGGAGTCGATCGATCGATGGAGGGAGTACGTAGGTAGTGATCGATTTCTTTTATATATACACGTCAGATAGATAGATAGATAGATAGATAGATCACTATATATAGCGTCTCGATCGAGACGATCCGGCTTTGATAGTGATCGAGACGCTCGCTGGCTCGGAGTCGTCGTCCTCCGATCCGGCTGTGTATGTACACATGCCGAGACGTACGTCAGCCAGCGCCGATGCATCGCCATCGCTGCCGCCCGGACGGCCTTAGACGATTATTGCCTTGCATCAAATCGCCCGAGCGCGCGATCGACGATGATAAACCCTAGCTAGCTTGGCAGCCAGCAAGCAAGCATGCATGCATGAACCAACATGCATTATTAATTATATATATATGGTGAGTACTGTATATTGCATGTATGATGATTGTTGCCTATGAGATATATTATAATGCTAGCTGCTAAGCTAGTACTAGCTAGCTGTTTAGTTATAGTTTGGCTCATCCATCTCATGTCGTGAAATTTTTGCATTTTGGTCTTTTGAAAATATTTTTTATAAAAAGACCTATGCCAAAACGTTTGCTGAAAATAGATCATTTTTTAGGCGTCTTAGAACATGACGCCGAGGTATGAGGGTCGGCGTCGACTGACACGACGCCGAGGTCTTGCCACGTCATGGACGACCCCGGTCGATGGCGACACGAAGTGGCGCATGGGGTCCGACACGTCGGCGTTGTGTCATGTGGAATCAACGCCCATGGCTTAGGTTGATTGATTCTTGCACGGACACAGTCAAGCCCAACCCTCGCGCGGTGGGACTACACATCGAGCTATTGGCACCATCCGGCAGGCCCAGCGGCCCAACAACGCTTCGTGGCCCAATAGCGGCGGCGGGGTCACTTAACGCCGAGCCACGCATTTCTCGGACCCGACTCAACGCCGAGTGTCTGGACTCTGAAGCCGACGCCGCGCGCAGCCCCTTCTTCTTCCTTCCTCCTCCATTCTCGAAGCGCCCGGCTCTGTTCGTCTCCCCCACGGCCCCCACGAAACCCTAACCCCAAATCCGATCCTAGGTGCCCGGATCTTGTCTCCCAAGCTTCCTCGAGGTAATGGTCCTCCCTCCTCCAATCTATCCAGCGTAGAGATGTGCTTGCATTGTCTCTAATCATGTGGAATCATTGGTGTATGGTGTTTTGGTATATATGTATTTGCATTTGCAAAATATATGGCTTAGGTTGATTGATTACATTATTGTTTAACTGTTTTATATGCTGAACATGTTAGGTTAGTTTGGTTTCTAGTTATTTTGGTCATTAGGGTTCTTTGTTTATTGTAGGTGTCATTAGGGTTAGTTATTTGTTGGTCATTAGGGTTAGTATGTATTTTAGTTATTTGTTGGTCATTAGATTTTAATTTTTTATGACTAGAAATGATTATGTTGTTGGGGTTGAAAAAGATGAAATGATATATTTTAGTTTCTACTTATTGGATTGAAACTCGCATGATATATTGATATGTGACACTACTTGTTGTGTGATGGCTATAGATGGATAAATTAGTGAGGTTGCATCATGGAGGCCGTATTGTTAGGACAAGAGATGATAGTTTAGAATTTTTGGACATGTGTGAGGAGTTATTGATTTTTTCTGAAACATCATCTTTGACCCAGTTAGTGGAGCGAGTGAAGGTTAAGTTAGGCTAGAATGAAGGAGACGTGCATGTTCAGTTTGAAGGTGTCATAGATGTTGGGTTGTCGAAGGGTCCTCGGATCAAGCGGTTGCTCAAAATTACAAGCGAGTCTAAATGGAATGATTACAAGGCAGTTGTATTGGCCTCAGAAGTGCGATCTTTGGATTTAGTAGTAAGGAGTCCGGCTTAGGAAATGATAACTTCAAAGCATGCCCATCTTCCCCCGCTCACATAGGTTATGGTCCTTTGTCTGAAGAAGAAATACTTGTCACACAACTAGGCTACGGTGGTGGTGAAGTGTTTGGATCGCTCGAGCGTGATGGAGGTTGGTTTGAGGGCGGTGGAGATGAGGAGGAGAATGCGGTTGCCGATGGTGAGGGCAATCATGATAGTGATGAAGAGGATGATGATTATGTAATTGGTGATGCAGAAGAAGGTTTGGACGACGCTAGCGGAGACTTTTCTATTGAGGATGAGCTTAGCGACGAAGATGATCTTAGTGGTGAAGAAGACTTTGGTGATGCTAGGGCTATGAACCGTTTTGACATGGAGATAGCTGGAGATGATGAATCCTTCGTAGAGGAGATAGCCGAAGACTCTGATGACGATTGCCCTGTTGGTCGTCCCAATTTTAGGGAAATAGAGATATTGTCTAGGGTCTTGCCTTAGAGAGATCCACTAGTTGGTGATTTCGAGGATCTTAGCCATGGTCACAGGGCAGTAGCTGATGGTGGTCCAAGTGATACAACAGTGCCTGATGTTAGCGGTTGCCTCATCATACGGAAGGGCATATTGTTTGCTACCATGGATGAGTTGAAAACATGGTTGCAAGAGTACTCCATTGTACACAACCGACCTTTTAGGGTCATCAATTCATTCAAGGAGAAGAGGTACATTGTTGCTTGTGAAGAACAACAGTGTGGTTGGAGAGTATGTGCTAGGAAGACGAAGGCAGACAAATGGAAGATTACCTCAATGAAGCAATCACATGTTTGTGCCACTGCTGAGGCAGAAGAGAACCATCTGCAGCTCAATTCTAGGTTCATTGCAAGGCAGTTATGCCCCATGGTGAAGCATATGCCAACCATTATGGTGTCCGCGTTGGTTGAGATCATCTTCCAATGGTACAATTACTATGTCAAGTATGGAAAAGCATGGAGGGCAAAGCAGCGTGCACTGGAAATAATATTTGGAAATTGGGAAGAAGCTTATGAGCGCCTCCCTGTAATGTTGAACGCAATGAGGGCTGTAAATCCTAGGATGCACTTCGAGTATTTACCTAAGGAGGGTGAAACAAGGAATGGTAGCTAGGTATTTGGAAGGGTCTTTTGGGCGTTCGGGCAGAGCATCGAAGCATTCAAGCATTGCAGGCCTGTCGTCTCAATTGATGGGACCTTTCTTACAGGGAAATTTGAAGGCACAATGCTTGTTTGTATTGGGACAGATACAGAAGACCAGCTTGTGCCATTGGCCTTTGCGATTGTTCGGAAGGACACGGATAGTTGGTGTTGGTTTCTCAGGCTAGTAAGACAAGTGGTAATTGGTCTGGGACGTGATGTTTGTGTGATATCTGATAGGCATGCTGGCATTATGAATGTCGTAGAACAAGAGATTCCTGGTTACGGCCAAATACATCACAGGTGGTGCACCAGACACCTTGCTCAGAATCTTATAAGGCGTGATCACACAAAAGACAACTTCAAATTATTTGAGGAGGTTTGCAGGCAGCAAGAGGTTCAATTATTCAAAGACAAGCTAGATGCCCTGAAGTTAGCCACAAATGTTGATGGCAGGCAATTCTTGAGCGAGTTGATGGCGTCGAAGGATAAGTGGTCACTTGCATATGACACCGGAGGTTGGAGATGGGGCTTCATGACTAGTAACATGGCAGAGATGTTCAATAGCCTTCTAAGAGGTTGTCGTGGTCTTCCTGTGACTGCTATTGCCTCATTCACCTTCTACAAGTTGAATGTTTGGTTCGTTTCGAGGAAGAAGCATGCGAGGTCTCTATGGACAGCAGGCAAAGCTTGGCCACTTTTAGCATCTCAGGAACTAGCTTTCTCAAAGAAAAAGTCTAAACGACAGAAGGGTTCATATTTTGATCCGATCAACCATGGATATGAGATTCTAGAGGGTGGTGGAACTAACATTGGTGGTGAAGACCGAGGTGCTCGAAAACATAAAGTAGTGATCAATGAGAACAAGTGTACGTGTGGAAAACCAACCATATACCATAGGCCTTGCTCCCACATGATTACAGCATGTCACCTTAGACGTGTTGACGCTGAGGCCCCTCCCCGTATGGCCATGGAGTTCTCTTTGAGGAACCTAATGAGCACCTGGAATCCTCAGTTCGAGCCATTTCTTGACGAGAGTCAATGGCCTACTTATGATGGCCCCAAGTATGTGGCTGATCTTGGTTTACTCTGGAAGAGTAGAGGACCTAGGCGGCGGAAGCAGTTCAGGATGGACATGGACCGAGCCACAAAAGGTAGATCAACCACGAGTAAGGTTGGGACACATTTTGTAGAGGACACCCAAAAGAGTCGTTGCTCTGGTTGCCATAAGACGGGCCACAATAAGAGAAAATGTCCTGGACTACTTAGACAACAGGTATCCACCAAGCTAGCTACTTGAATTGCTTTGTGTAATAGTGCATTGGTTTACTTTTGTTTTTTTATTGTTATGTTACTTCGTACCACATATACATGCTTTAACTTATACTAATGCTTTGGCATTCCTTATGTTGCAGGATGGGTCGGTTCCCCCTTCTTGATCCAAGGTTCGATGAGCACCACCGGGCTCGGAGGATCGAGAACGGAGAGGTATATTCAATAATTCGTATGAAACAGTGCATTGTTTATCTTTTGCTCTATAGTCCATGCTCTTTATAAAGTGACATGAACTAATACTTTTTCATGCTTGTCTTTTTTTGCATGTTTTGAATGTGCTGAGGCCAATGACACATGAGGCCTCTACGACCATGGTCTACGACGAGAGGTACACGCCCCTCCTAAAGCTGGCGAACCTTGCTACCGTTGCTCGTGTTTGTCGTCGAGGCACGCCACCTTTCAACCCAGTGGCGCTGACGGCGTTGATAGATCGGTGGCATCCGGAGACACACAGCTTTCACCTACTGTGCGGGGAGATGACGGTCACTCTCGAGGACGTTGCCATGATCCTTGGAGTCAAAATCTGAGGATTCCCAGTGACAGGAGACACGGAGTCTGAAGGATGGCAGCAGCGGGTTGAGCACTTCTTGGGACATCCCCTAGCGGCAGTTGAGGCTGGCAAGAAACGACGCAGCAGTGGGGTGTCCCTAAGGTGGCTTCATTAGTAGTTTCGGGAGTGCCCACCCAACGTAGACGCCCAGACCGTGACATACTACTGTCGGGCCTACGTCCTGCACATGTTTGGTACGGTTCTCTTCCCTGACGGCACTGGAGACACGGCGTCCTAGATGTACATCCCATGCCTTTGGAACTGGGAGGATGTCGGCAATAGGAGTTGGGGCTTGGCTATACTTGCCTTCCTGTACCATCAGCTTTGCGAGGCTTGCCGCCGTCCTGGAGGCGCGCACGCTACAATGTCATGGTGCATCACACTGTTGCAGGTAATAAAGCAAAGTTGTACAAGTTTCCACAGAGGACGCTCAGACCAGTGGACAGGTACACTCCAATTGACGCCGACCCCTGGTGCATACTGGAATCCTTTGCCTTGAAGCGACGAGGTGCCCAAGCTCGGCGTTCCATAAATTGACGCCGAGCCATTAATCTCGGCGTGAACGGCCGAGCCAAACCCTAGGGTTGGCGTGGGCCGAATCAACGCCATGGTCTTCTACCTCGGCGTCGTCCGACTTGACGCCAAGCCTATAAATCATAAAAAAGAAAGAATAAAGTATTAAAGACAGAGATCTTCTAAACCTTTGGTATAGGTTGAAATCCTATTTGCATGATTCAAATGAAAAATCTTTCTCAATGATTCCTCTTCTACTAACACGAGTTATACTAATAAGAGTAGACATGCTATATTTATATTTGTTCCTACAGGAAAAACCGAAGGTTGGTTCGATTTCAATCCCCTATTTTTAGAGAGTCAAATCTTTTTTCAGTTTGGGAATCAACCATAGTACATGAAACTTAGAGATAGGTAAACTGCAATTTATGAAATAGCGAATGCACAACGATTACACTCACATCAAAACTAACAATGGCATGTCGCAAACTAAACCTAGCATGCCCTAGGAGATTGAAAAGAACAACTCATACAAGCATTCCACATTCGGATTGACTAACAAAGGTTGGTCCTAATAATGCTCCCACATATTGAACTGAGTTGCGCCTTCCCCATAGTATCCTCCAGTTGACGGCGGCGGTGGTGGTGGCGGTGGAGAAGGAGGCCCATGCTTCTTATGGTACGGGCACTGGCAGTACGAATTATTGCATAGTGCCTCCTCTGCATCATTGCTGTTGTCGTCGTCCGACTTGTCCCTGTTACCACTTCCAGGGCCATACTATAGGTCAAAGATGTGTCCCTATAGATATGTGATATACTGTTGATGGGGATAGATAGGAGGAGGGTCGACCCATCTAGTGAAGCCACAGTTATCTGGACAGCTTGAATCCTAAAAACCCATCTACCAATAAGTACTACTACAAACCAAATGCAAATCTAAAAAAGGAGAGAGTTCAAAGGAAATACAAATCCTCGCAGGCATCTGAAGAAACGACGACCTCCACCGTCACAATCGTTGTACATCTGCACAACGCAATCCAAACCGTGGCGGCATTTTGGCCAATCTTCAATGCGCTTGTCGTATGATCTAAGAGGTCTCTCACGGGTGAAGTCACTCTTCCTCTCTAAAGGAAATTCCTCTATTGGTTCTTCAAAAGAATCAGGACCCAGAGAACCCTCCCACACAATCGTAGGTCCCTTTCTCACCCCCTTTCCTCTCCCTCTGCCGAAACCCTTTCCACTCGAGGAACCTCCGCTCGACATTTGCTAAAACTAAACCAGAAAACAAGTTGTGTGGATGTGGAGCAAGACATGGAGCACTATATATAGAGATGAAGGCAGGTTCATCATGAATGCTACTTGACAAAAAAACTTGTGTGCGTACTCATTTATTGAATCTGCAAAGGCTAGATGCTTCATCTAAAAAACCTACAACCATGACTGGTCATTTCATCTGAAAAGGCTACACCTGTGTTTTGTCACTTCCTCTAAATGCAGTACATCACTTTGATATTAATTCATTGTGTATATGGATACAACAGTAAACGAATCTAGGCTTTTCAGTGAGTTTTCAAATAGACTTTTTATTGACTGCAACAGTACTTGTAGCCCTTTCAGTGACTGTAATAGCACAAGTAGCCTTTTCAGTGATACAAACAGTAGCACTACAGTCTTAGGATAGTTAACGAAGTACAGGGCATAAGACCATCTGAAATAAAAGCATAGTGCATTACAACATAATAAAAAAAATCCAGGGAATAAGTTCATCTGAAATAAAAGCAGAGTGCATTACAACATAGTAAAAAAAGTCCAGGGCTATACGACATCGCTCATGAATAAACCAAATACCTACTGAGTGCAACGATGCCACTTTCTCTTCCTCTGGGCATCGGGATTCTCCTCCATCGCTGCCTTCGCTCGGCGCACACGCTCAAGCTTCTTCTCCCTCTCCGCCCTGTACGCAGCAACACACCTCCTTTCCTCCTCTTCCTTATGCTCCTTTTCTATAGCCTCATGTCTGCGTCTCTGCTCAAACCTCTCCTTAACCTCCGCATCCCACTCCTTTAGGCCTTCTAGATGCTGCTTGTCCGACTCCTTGATCTCAGTGTCAATCCACTGCTCAAAGTCACACAGTAGTGGAACGGTCTGCAAGAAAAATAAATTGTTACAAAATAAATAAATAAGCAATACTTAATATCACAAGAAAATTAATTAACACACAATAAAAATTTCTCACAATCGATGCACGGCGTTGTTGCTTTGTAAGTTCCCATGCATAATTGGGACACATCCAGTACCTCTGTCTATATGTTTCCTCATCTTCAGAGATGTCTACCTTGCAAGGATCACCACAAAAGCACATAGGTCGAGGAACACCTTCAGGGAGAGGCTTTAGGTCGTAGGGATTTGCCCTCTGGCAACCATAGCTACAATTGAAAGAATTTAGTCATATTAACGGAGAACCAAACCTAAATCTAGGATTTTCTATTTGTTGCACAAATAATGAATAAACATTGGGATTACCTTGGAATACGAGCTTTACCATGCCTTGGCATCCTAACATTACGTAGAAAAAAAATCAATCCAAAGTACCTTGCAACGAATGTAAAGCTACTAACACTAAATCACCATACCTCCTAAATAAGCTTTTCATTACAAACCCTAAGCAAATTTGAATCCCAACAAACACAAAATTTAACTCAATGATTATAAACCAGAACATATACAACAACAACAACCATACATTTGGGTCATTCAATCATTTGAACCACCATACATTGCACGAATGATATGAACATGAACCAAACCTATAATGCCAAGTTAAAAAAAACACAAATAACCGAATCTAAATGGATGAAATGAAAGAGGGGAAAGAGGAGTACCTTGGCAAAACGTCAAAACCCTCGATCTGGCCTCCCAAGAGCTAGATTTAGGATTTAGGGTTCGTGGGAAGAGAGAGGGAGTGGGAAATGGCCACCTGTTGGTTCTGAATGGAGGGAGAAGGAAGAAGGGGGCCGTGGCGCGGCCTCAACTGACCGAACATCGGCGTTGAGTCGGGCCGCGCCGAGGTTAGCGTCTCGGCGTCATCTAATCGCACGCCGACCTCTTAGCTCACGAAGCGTTGTTGGGCCGTCTGGGCCGCGCACCGGATGGTGCCAAGAGCTCGGCGTGACTCCCCACAGCGCCGAATTTAGGCCTGTGGCGTTGGCTGACACGACGCCGACGTACTGGGCCCCATGCGCCAGCCCCGGACTCGTCGGTGACATGGCAAGGACTCGGCGTCGTGTCAGTCGACGCCGACCTTCATACCTCGGCGTGGTTTCCTAAGACGCTTAAAAATTGTCTATTTGTAGCAAAAATTTTGACATGGGTCTTTTTATAAAAAATGTTTTAAAAAGAGACCAAAATGCAAAAAATTCACTCTCATGTCCGTGCATGCCGACCGCTAGCTAGCTAGCCTGCTAGCTTCAAGTCTGTTTAGGAGCTAGCTAGCTACCTCGCTCGCTCGCTGCTGTAGTACTTTATTCTACTTTGCTGGTTCGTCCTTCTTCCTTCCCGGCCACCGGCCGGCCCTCTCATATATAGTCCTCACTATAGTCCTCACTATAGTCCTCACTAGTACAAACCGTGCGCCATCGCGCGTGTGGGCAAATGCGTCTCTATTAATCTTGCAATGGTTAATTTATGAGACAGCATAGATACATATAAAAAATATATGCGTATACCTTGGAAAGCCAAAAACCAGTTATAACGTGGAATGGAGGGAGCAGTAGACATGTCACAAGCATATGATTCAAATATGAGTAGATTGCATGTATTATGTAAATCTGGTAGCCAATGCAATACATATTATAAGTGAGGAGTCTACAAACAGCTGACAACAGCAACCTTTTGGTCTTTTATGCGGCTACTCAGCTGATTTACAGAGTAACGATCATTAAGCACTGTGATCATTAGCTAGGAAATAAGGCACCATGAGTATATATAGAGCATTTGTAGGGACGGCTCAATCACCAGCCGTCCCTACGAATAGCAACTTCAGGGGTGGCTGGTGATTGAGCTGCCCTTATAAATCAGACCTTATTTGTAGGGGCGGCTCGTATCACCAGCCGCCCCTGATGTTCCATTTGTAGGGGCGGCTGGTGTCTAGGCACCCGAGCACGCCACTATCAGGGTGACTCCATCACCAGCCGTCCCTAAAAAAAAATTTGAACCGTTGCTAAAAATCGTTTTTTACATAGTGATACTCTCCAATGATGCATGCATGCATGTGTCGAGTTACTATTGGTGGGAAGGACACGTGGGGGGGGGGCGGGGACCGCGAGAAGTTGTAACTAATTTGTAATTCGGGAGTATACCATTTACATTTGCTTTAATTTGGCGGGAAAGGTGGGTGCAGGTCGTGGGAGGCGAGGAAGGGCTAAGGGATGTGCGCAGCGACCCAGTTCAAAATAGTCACCATGCAATCTCCACGTAACCTTGCTTCCCGATCGAGCAGAACTACTACAAGTCTAGAAGTATCAAGTATATATACTCGATCCGTACTAGATAGAAAGCTCATTAATTATATTGCATGCACTATTGGTGTCATGCATGCATATAGAAAGAAGGAAGCTAGCTTAGAAGAAAGCTCATTAAATGAGACTAGAAAATCAAACAGGCCCGGTTTGTTTGATGCTTCAACGTCCGCACATAGGGTCTCTTTGGCACGGCTTATGCCGGCTTTGGCTTCATCTATTTTGCGCAAATCGAGGCATTAGTGGTTGAAGTTTGAAAGCGGAGTTTTTATAAGTAGAAGTCGAGAAAAAAATAAATTGGAAGTGCCAAAGAAAAAAGACCTTGTTTAGATTTTCTAGATTTTACTTTCATTTGTATTTAGATTTGGCTTCACCTAACTAGACTAAAGCCATTTTATAATCAAGCCATGCCAAAGCTATAGATCGATCCAGTTAAAATTTAATATAATTTCAGTGTGAAAAATTACAATCTAAACCAGGCCTAGATCGATCCAGACTCCGTTTCATTTTAGATCGATGACGTGCATGGTTCAGGCCAAGAGTCAGAGTGGAGAGAGTAGTCCACACGAGAAGAGAGAGAAATTGTGCTGCCCATGAGCTCACACAACAGGCTTGGCTTTAAGAACGGGTCATTTGGTTTTTTTGGGTGCCGGTTTGTATCGAGCAAATTATTGCTCGAGACTGTAACAATTTTTCTGAGCAATAAAGAAGTCTCTTTTTTTCCTCAATCAAATCAAATCAAATCAAAGAAAAGAAAAGAAGGTGACCCCACGGCCCGGTCCCCCGCCCCGGCCGGCACCAGGCACCACCGAACGTATGTACGCGGCCGCGGCCTATATATATATCCGATCCGACCGTGACTGCTGGCGTGCAGCTGGTTGAGCTTGAGCGAGGAGTTGAGTGGAGATCGAGCTAGATCAGTTGACACACAACGTACTGATCGGCCGGCCTTCCGTGCTACTAGCTAGGCTAGCTAGCTGCAACTCGATCGATCGGCTAGCTAGTAGCAAGCAAGCATGTCAGGTGGCGGCAGATCGTCGCTGGCGCTGGTGGCCTTCTTGTCGGTGCTGATGCTTCACATGGCGGCGGGCATCTCCGGCGCTGGTGGCAAGCGGCCGGTGCCGACTGCCGCAAGGCCCTGGCCCCCGGCTCCGCATGCGGTGGTCGTATCACCGCAGAAGCCGGACGAGTGCCGCCGAGGACGAGGAGCGGCGGAGTGCTACACCAGCATCGGAAAAGCTCTGGCCGAAGCTGGGCGTCTTGTCCCCAAGGTGAAGCACCGGTTTGTCCTGCTGATCAAGACCGGAGAGTACAGAGAACAGGTGAACATCACCCGACGGAACGTCGTCCTGCTCGGCGAGGGCAGAGGAAACACTATCATCACGGGCAACCTCAGCAACCTAACGGGGACGGGGATGTACATGACGGCCACAGTGAGTAAGTCCGTGCATGACGATCATCTCTCTCTCTCTCTCTCTCGATCATATATGTATTTTTCCTAGCTAAGCTAAGCTAGCTAGTAGCAGGTATCATGCAGGCATATGCATGCCATTCTGTTCTGTTCTAGTTGCTTAATTGGTCCGGCCGCGCCTTCCGATCGATCGAGCCCTGCTAGCTAGCTAGATCTGCTGTGACATGATCGATGATACTACATCATATGCATGCAATATACTAATACATACATACAATAAATACGTATATGAGACAGTATATATACCTTACATTATATATATAATAACAATCTGTCTCTGTCTGTCTGTATGTATATATATATATATATATATATATATATATATATATATATATATATATATATATATATATATATATATACAGATGCTTTAGCCGACGGCTTCCTCGCTCAAAATCTTACAATCCGTAACGAGGCCGGGCCGAGGGGAAAGCAGGCGGTAGCGCTCAGATCGAATTCCAACCGGACCGTCGTATTTGGATGCAGCATAGAGGGATATGAAGATACACTCTACGCTGAGAACGGCGCTCAGGTGTACCTGGACACCGACATCTACGGGACCGTAGATTTCGTGTTCGGGAACGCGAGAGCAGTGTTCCAGCGCTGCCGCATCCGGGTGCGGGAGCCCCTCCCCGGCAAGCACAACGTCATCAGTGCGCAGGGGTGCAAGGTGCAACAACAAGACGTACGAGGACTCCGGGTTCGTGTTTCACAGATGCATCGTGGAAGCGGACCCGAACCCGAGTCCGGATCCGGCCGGCGGCGGCGGCGCCCCCCACCCCCAGAACCTCACCGGCGTGGAAACATATCTGGGGCGACCGCACAGAAACTTTTCACATGTCGTCTTTATGCAGTCGGAGCTGGGAGCCGTCGTCCACGCCGACGGATGGGTGCCGTGGGACAAGAACCACGTCATCAAGGAGACGACCGAGAGCGTCAAGTACCTCGAATTCAACAACACGGGTCCCGGAGCCGACACGTCCAGACGCGTGAACTGGACTGGCGTCCAGGTCATCCACGACGCAGCCCAGGTGGCAAAGTATAGCATCGACGGGGCTTATAAGCCGAGCGAACAGGCACACGTGGAAAAGAGTGGATTCCCCAGCAGATCCCGTACGACCACGAGGTCCCCCGCGGGGTCGTCGGGGTCGGGGTCTAGCCTGCCTGCAGCATCAGCCTCGATCGTCGTCGTCGATCGTCATCCATTGGCTTCACTGCCTGCCTGCTACTATCTTTCAGCTTGCTTGCTTCTCTAGTGTAGATCACCTGCGGCGCGGTTTGTCCTATATACTCTCTGCTAGCCGATCCGATCCATGCTTCACTGTACTAGTAGTGCTGTACCACTACTACCTCGCTCGCTAGCTGCCCTTCCAAGCTGAGTGAGAATAAATGATTCCTGCCTGCCTGCCTTTTGGCCTTGCCGGCTTGCCGCTGCTATTAATCAGAAAATATGAGTCCGTACGCACGCCTACATATATAGATATATATATATATATATACCATGGTATTTAAATTGTACTGTTGTATATATGTGTGTAATGTAATACAGTATGTATGTTTGTTATTGTACTAGTATCTGATGTTTGCATGCTGTCAACGACTGTATGAAATGTGTGGTATTGCTTAATTAATTGCACTGTAATGCATGTGAACCAACTCGGGAAATGGTATTTGTACTGTTGTATATATGTGTGTAATAATATGTATTGGTATTGTACTAGTATATGATGTTTGCATGCTGTCAACGACTGTATGAAATGTGTGGTATTACTTAATTGCACTGTAATGCATGTGAACCAACTCGGGGTTCAATTCGGCTATGTATCATACTATAACATTTCATTTTGTGGCAGCAGCCTTCTTCTCTGATCTACTCAGATACATAATCTCACCAGCTAACAGTAGCCGTACACGTGGTACAGTACTTCATTCTCTCTAATCATGCATGCATGCATGATGTTCACTTGAATTGGCAGCTGATTTCAGAGAGATGCCTCCTGTGATTATATTGAAGCGTATTCTGAAAGCCAAACACCTAGCTGCTTTATTTCAGAGTGCCAAGGCCCCTCCAGTTTCCTCAAAAAATATTCTGAAAGCCAAACACCTTTGCTTGTGGTAGCTAGTGCTATGGTTCCTCTGTTTTCTGGTTTATTTGTTGCATTGATTGATATAAAGATATGATTTTTGTGGAGTCTGAAATGCATGCATAGATCTGCCCCTCCCTGAGTTTGTGGGTCAGCCGGTCAGTCCGGATCGACCACAGCAGAGGCGCCATCAACCAACTTCAACTCACCTGCCCGATCGTCCAACAAGAGAATTGCATTGATTGAATCGTGGCTTGGCTTGGGCATTGGCATTGGCATGGTCGCCGCCGTCCAGGTCCAGCCGTCGCTGGCCTTGACGCCACCGCCCACCCCACCGGACAAACAAGCGCGGACTCCACCACGCCCCTCCCGCTTGCCTGCTTCTTTCTTCCTTGCTTTAAATTTAAATCCCCCGCCAGCTAGCGCCGATCCAACAAGACGACGACGCGCGCACATGGAAGAGCTCCAGCTCCTCCTCCCCGTGGCCGGCGACGACGCGGCAGCCTTCGTGCTGTCCCGCCTGCCCCACCCTGGCACAGCAGCCGCCGACGCTGCCGCCTTCGTGGACGCCACCACAGGCACGGGCACGGGCCTCTCTTTCAACGCCCTCCGCCGGGCCGCGCTGTCCCTCGCCTCCGCGCTCCGCCTCGGCCTCGGCCTCCGCCGCGGCGACGCCGTCCTGGTCCTCTCGCGCAACTCGCTCCTGCTCCCACAGATACTCCTCGGCTTCCTCGCCGCCGGCGCCGTCGTGGCGGCCGTCGACCCGGACGCCACGCCCGCCGAGGTAGCCGCCGCCGCGCGCGACTCGGGCGCGGCCATGGTCGTCGCCGCGCCCGAGGTGGCCGCGAAGCTCGCCCCCGCCGCCGTGGGCCTGCCGCCGCTCCTCCTCACGTCGCGGTCGCCGGAGGATCCCGCGGCGCTCTCGGCCGAGGAGCTCATCGACGGCGGTGACCCTGTGGACCCTGCTGCCGCTGCTGCTGAGGTGGTGGCCGTGTCCAACTCCGATGTGGCGTTCCTGGCCTACCCGTCCGCGACAACAACCGCCGCCGCAGTCACGATGACGCACGCCGATCTTGTCACTGCCATGGCCCGCGTCGCGGACGGCGGCGGCGACGGCGGCCGCCGGGTGTGCCTGGCGTCCCTTCCCATGTGCAGCGCCCACGGCCTGCCGCTGCTCGCCCTCGGGCTCCCAGCTGCGGGAGCCACCACGGTGCTACTGCCTCCGCCGTCGTCGCAGTGCGATCCGAGGGCGGCGAGAGAGGCCGTGGCCGCGCACGCCGCCACGGACTTCGTGGCGACGCCTGAGGAGGCGGCGGCAGCTCTGGCCGCTCCCGTGCCGCTAGATGGGAAGCTCTCCTCGCTGAGGAGGGTCATCGTGGCGCCCACACCGTTGACGCCAGGGGCACGGGAGGAGTTCCGCCGGAGGCTACCGTGGGTCCAGCTGACGCAGCTGCTGTCCGGCACGCCGGAGAACCAAACGGAGCAACTGCCGTCACTGAAACCTGAGGTGATCACGCCACCTGCAGGCGCTGCGGTGATACAGTAAGGATGATTTCATTTCTCTTTTCAAAATTTTTTATTATTATTGTTATTGAGGTGATCACTGCCTCTCTGAGTTTTGATATCAAATCAAATACTTATACATATATTATATATTATAGATATGTCATCAGCTCAGCTGAAGTACTAAACATTGTTCCGTTTTTCCTTCAGGCAGAACAGCCTGCCAGCAGATCCAATGTCCGCGACAAACAACTCTGCCTCCTCCTTGGTAAAATAATCTCTCCATTCCTTGAAAACAAGAACAGATTCTTTTTTTTTTGGATAAATGGAACAACCATACATATAATCCATGAATGAACATATATAGAATAGAAATGTGTACAGCACGGGCAGGGCAATCTCTCTTTTGGTGCAGACGGGCAGTGCAATGCAAAAGGACAGTGACAACGGTCTATAGTAGCATCCGAGTACAGTATAAACAATGTAGTATATTTCTTCAATACCAACGAACACCTTGCATTGCTTATATAATTTATAGTATGATGAGTACTCTTGTAATAACCGCCTACCGAAAAAGGGGTATCAGACGACAAAAACAAAGTGCTAGCTAGCTAATAATCCAATGTGATACAATCTGTCTTTGGTATACTTGTATGATGCTATGCTCTTACTGTTCAATTATTGTCTAAGACTACCTAGGAAAATTTTCTACCAGGTGCCACCACCTAAGAAGATAAACAAGATTATTTCGGGAGGCATCTTTGCAAGATCAACCATGAGCAAGATCTTGAGGAAGCATCCAGTAACTGGGAACAGACAAGCTGCCTCAAAACTGTAGCACATCCTCCGCTTCCATTTCCTGTTCGGAAGCTGCTTGTCAACCTGATGAAGCATGATTCAAAAGTTACAATCAGTCGAAATTTCTAGTATCAAATGTTGAGTTATACAGTAGAAGCTGATAATTTCTACTATCAAATTGTATGGAAGCAGTCCATGAGTTTATGATGTGAATGGGAAAAAAAAGATGCAGAGTTTACCCCCATACTTACAATGCTATAATTCCCTACCTCTAAGATTTCAAGTGACAACTTTTGCATTTTTCCGTCCCATAAGCATGAAACATATAAAAATCTAAATTCAAAAGACCTTCAGATGTACTAGAGATTTTTTAGATAAACGGTGTACTAGAGATTAGGCAATCACATACGTCTCCCCTAAAGTTCCCGGCAAACATAATTTAGTGTGCCATAAAATCTTGGTCAAAAAGGCTATACCATCTGCAAGATTTCTATTGTCTTCTGTTAAGTAAAAATAAATGTGAAAAATCCAAGATAATTATGATTTAATGTCCACGTCATCATTGCATTTATTTGATATTGTAGATGTTAATTCTATAAACTTGGCCAAAGTTAGACATATTTAACTTAGGAAAAAACTAAAACGACTAACAATTTGAAACAGAGAGTACAACTTAGCAACAGCATGATGCAGTGTGCACTAGACAATTCATGAGTTAGAACCCTATTTGAACAAGTTTCTGACCAAAAAGGTCGTGTGGAATGGAAACCATAAAGCTACAACTGTAGCTGAACCCCTGAGTACATCAAACATTGTTCCATCCAAGCATGCTGCAGATAGGACTTACTATTCGTCGTCAGAGACCTCTGCACTACCTGCCACCCACTTCCAAACACCCCCAGATTTTCGTCTCTGAGTCGTTGCAATGGTTTGCTCCACCTGAGATATTTGTTGACGCAGTACATCTAGTTCATTCTCCAAAGAACCAGCAGATTCCAGTCTCTTCCGTGCAGCAGCAATTTGCGACTAAGTTGAGAGATTCAGGAAAAAAGACAAGTGATCAGAAGCATAAGAAGAAAACCAGAAAATAAGAGGATCAGCGAATCAATTGTATGTTTAAGTTTAGCACCTCAAGCTTCTGGCATCTTGAACCCTCTGCTGCTAGTTGATCTTGAACTGATTTAAGCTCCTTTGAAAGGAGAAAAGGCAAAGATTGTCAACAAAAAATCAAGAATTCCATATTGCAGAACGTAAAGAAAGCTTTACCTTTGCTAATTCACTATATGACAAGTTTGCCATGTCTAATTTATCCTTTAGTTTTGAGTTTTCATCGCGAACTTCTGCCAGTCTGGACGCTAGTTTACCATTCTCTCCATTAAGTACATCAATTTCAGCAACAAACTTTTTGAATTACTTGCAGGTTGAGCTCTCTTGATGTCAAAATCATCTGTAGCAACAATATCTCTGGTTTTCTCATCTGTAGCAGTAATTACAGCATAGGCAGCTGTCACAGAAGCTGCGGCGGCAGCTGCAGCTGGTGATTGAAGAAGACGAGGTTGAACTAAATTTCTTGCCTTGGGTTTCAAAACAAAGATCTGCAGAAAAGTGCTCATTTTTGTCAGATGGTTAAGCATGTCTTTTAACATCAGGAATAGATAACTGAAAGAAACTCAGGCACTCAAGCCGCTAACATATACGAAGACAATCCCAGAAAATGAATCTAATATCTGACATTCAACATATGAATCATTTCAAAAAAAAAAAAAAGTAATATGACTAGATATCATTCACTTAAACTGAGCACCTCGTTGCTGTATTTCCCATTGTAACCGCCAAAGGCAATTAGAACCTTTTCACCATCAACTGTGGTTGAGCAAAGGGTGAGACCCTGTATAAAGTATCAAATAAGCACAAGTCAAAAGACAGTATTAAAAGTGTGTTGGTAAGTCACAGTTTAGTCTTACATCACCACATTTTGCAAAGCTCAAGATCTAAGGAACATGAATGTGTTTCTTAATGGCATATTTGATTGTTGCCCCCAAAAATAAACAGCACACTGTCATTTATTTAGGCTAATGTTGAAACAAAAAGAATTGCAAATGAAAGTACCACAAAGATGGCATGGCATTTTGTAATGGTGTTTGCAAGAGTAAAAGTTAAACCTGATTGTAAAGAATTAAGCCATCCCTAACATCTATCCAAAAAAGTATTGTAACCAAATCTAGATGTGTTGGAAAAAAAAATGAAAACAAGAGTTAGATGTGAATAATCATGATAATATGATATTTAGTAAATAAGCAGTGTACAGAAGGCAAAATAAAAAGTTGTCAATGTGAGTCTATTTCATTTTTACATCCATGCACTCGAGACATGAAATTGCAGATGGAATGCTGCTACAAGACTACCTTACTTTATGGTGAGTTTAGCTAATTCCAGAACTAGGAAACACAATTGCACCAAATATTTCTTACCTCACAAGCTAGAGGATCTCTAGCTGAGACGCTGGTGACCACTGACCACACAAACTTGGAAGCATTCATTACAATTGTATCAGTGGAACCTGCAACATGTGCATTTACATAGATAGTAGATCATAAGTAATTGTACCCAAAAAAATATATAAACACTAATTGCAGCATCCTGTGCACATTACCATTTGCATTATCTCCACCACCAACAATGTACCAGTTTTCATCAATCATAGCACCAGCATGACCACTTCTAGGAGTTATATGTGCTCCTTGGGCATCAGGTTGAGACCACTCCAGCTGTTAGCACAAGAAATTACTTAAGCGAGTATTGAAAGTATATTATTCATTCCTATGTTCATTGGAGTCTTCAAATTTAATGTTAAACTTACAGAGAGAGAGAGAGAGAGAGAGAACATAGACTTGATCCCATCTTGTAGAAGTACGGTGTAATTTGCTTAGCATGTCTGCATGTCACCTTAATACCTTATGACATACAGCAGCTTCTTTTAGACATAGTGAAATGGAGTCCTACCCTATCAATGGATTGTAATTACTATTAACTTGGTAAAGTTTTTGAATTTGGAAGTCCTACTAAAACCAAAACTACTAGTACGTGTAAAATGATTTGAAGGCACTCATAAGCAATCAAAGAACAAGATTATAAGATGGATTGCCACAGATTGTTTTTGTAAAATTATTCAAAGTTCCAAAGTATATAAGAACACAAATGAACTTGTGTAACCTAACTCGTAAACAACATTCAGTACTTACAGTTTGCAAATCGAGTAGGTAAAGATCATTGAAGCATGTAGAGTGAGAAGAGCCACCAAAGATCAGAAGATACTGGTCAGTGTAAACAGCAGCTGAATGATCGTACCTAGGAGCCGGACCACCTTTCCTATTTCACAATAGGAAAGCAAAACAATAAGCTCAGCAAGAGCTTGGAATTACACAAGGATATTTTCAGTATAAGCTGTACATAATTCTTACTCTGATTTGAGTTCTTCCCACATCATTGTCTCCAAGTCAAGTATATGAAGATCATTCAGTAGCCTTCTCTTGTTATCCTCTCCACCAAACATTAGTAATCGAGAACCAAGTAGGGATACAGATTGGCCACCTCGAGCTGTCTAAAAAAACAATAGAACTCAGCAAGGTCCCAGGTAAACATGTGCACCAGTTCACTTACAAATCAGTTTGTTTTTAAGTGCAGAAGAAAGGATTCTTACTGGAACTTTTCCATAAGTATCAACAGCAGACCAGCTATTGGCTTGCACATCAATAAGCCAAACTGCATCCAGAAATTCAGCACTATCATTTACAATCAGTTTGGTTCTTGTAGAACTGAGATCACTCCAATAAAATTAACAAGCAACAGGCAATGTTTTGGGACAAAGGGTACATCAACGAAGCACGGGAAACAACTGAATTACTGGTGTACTGAGAACTATATGTGTGTCACAGGAAATCTATGATCTCACATTTTTCTGCTCTAAGTTTAGTGTGTTACAAAAAATATAATGGTTTCATGAAGAAATACCTCATACCTGAAACCTTATTTGATGATGATGATGACCTCGTGTTTCCAGCTACAACCACGAGATAGTTTTTCCACTTGACCTGAGCAAAAAACAACGGTCAGCATAGATCATAACAGCTGTTTGGATCGAATGAGTGAATGAGGCTATGGGGCTACAAAACAGTAAAAAAAATCCAATAAAAAGAAAGGATTGTATGTTTACCAAACTGTGGCCTGCTAATGCTGGGAACGATCCACCTGTGGCATTGTTTTCATGATTCAGCTGGTTTGACTCTCTAGCAGGGTTTAACGCTGACCACGTGGATGTCCTAAAATCAAAAACCTGCCAAACATGTCCAAGCTTGTTCAAATATAGGTAACGGAAAACCGTGAGGGACAAGATTTAGTGGCGTGGCAAACCTGGACATCCGATAGAGAACGGCCGTTGCGACTCCCTCCGACCACGTACAGCTTGTCTTGGACCACTTGCGCGGCATGCTGTCACATATCAGCGCACTTGAGGAGTGAGGGCGGTAACCGAAGCAGAGGGTTCAATCAACGCACAACACACCACGGCCAGCAGATCTAATTCATTCCGCCATTCGCCCCCGTCGTCCTAGTGCAGTATAGACACATGGCATGGAAATCACTGCTTGATGGGCCAATGTCCCTCGACCCTCGTGAGCTAAGATAAAACTAGCCGCTAGACATAAACGGGACGGACACCAGAAGGCAGAACTACAGCGCGGTTCCTGCTGCAATCTGCGGCAGGCGGGGCATCTGTTTGCACCGATCGAATTTGCACCCAGTAATGAATATGAAGTGATGATGATGACGGCACACTAGGAAGGTTCCTAGCACTGCTGGTCACGGAATCACAGCGAGATCGCCGCCAGCAACGGTAATGGTGACGAGGAAATCGATCGAATGATACAGTAGCAGGTATAACAACAGCAGCAGCAGCAGAAAGGCAGGAACCGCTCGTGTCGTACCTTATAGCGCGCGGGCGGGCGCGGCGAGCCCCCGGCGGGGCTCAGCAGCACCCACTGGTCGTACGGCGCCGCGGCGAGGCCGGCGTCGCCGCTGATCCCCTCTCCCATTCCCCCACCGACGCTCCCAACCCACCTGGGATGGATGGGAGGATGGATGAATCTGGGCAAGATTGATCCGGGTGCGGGATTCGCTGAGGACTGATTCCTTGGCTGGGCTAGGGAGAGGGATGGAATGGAGAAACGGGCTTGGATCTGAGGGAAGGGAGTGGAAGAGGGAGACCCCGGCCCTCTCGTCCGATGACTCGGAGTCGCCGCGCGCGGCGTGTTACGTCCGTTCCGTTGGGGCGACGGAACACGGCGAACTACGTATTACGCTTCGTCAGGGCAGACACGTAAACCCGCCCTGTGAAAACGTACTTCCGTATTATTTGAGTGAACACGTTCTTCGGCTCTGGCTCTGGCGCCAGGTTAGACATGGAGCCGGAGGAGCCGCACCAGAAGGCCACACTAGGAGAAACGCTTCTGCGTGTTTGGAGGAGTCGAAGCAGTTTTTCATATACCGACGTGGAGCCATGATTTATAGCTTCGACATCTGGCTTTGGCTCCAACAAAAAGCCCATAACTATAAAGTTGTACCAAATAGGCACTTAGGCGTGTTCGGTAGGGTCGGTTTGGTAAACCACAATGGTTGGTGGTCGATAGCCAGCATATATACCCACCTGATACAATAGCAATATTCATATGGGCAATTGCTTAAAAATTTCATATGAACAGGGTCTTTAATCGTAACAAAGTATTTTTCTCTCACAACAACTTAGTCGAAACAATATTTTGGCTTATTCAACCAGTCCATCGAACACTCCCTTAGATAAGAAGATGTAGTCCAAAGAGATGTGCATCTGATGGTAATTGGCATGTTAAGTAGTCATACTACGTTTCTCAAAAAAAAAGTAGTCATACTACGTAATGTGCAGTGTTTGTACATATACATAAACTTGACTTACTCCTTTAAAAAAAACTTAACCTACACCATTTTTTGGCACTAGTTGAATACCACATCCATTGCTGCAAGATGACTAATACAAATCATGCAACAATATCTACTACTCGATTGACTACACGTACATGCATTCCTCGTAGAGGTATGCTAGATTATGACACGCCAGCCGATGATCTCCCCCACAACTCTGATGTTTGTGGCATAGAAATCGATCATACATCAGCGATAAGGGTGCGCGTGTTTATATAGTTGCCACTCTAGTTAGCTCGATCCAACTCGAATCGAACGCCTAGGATCGTTGTCTGAGCCAGGCAGATTTTTCCCTATCCTCCGAGCAAACAAGCCCATATAATACATTGTTGGGTTATAACCCTGGGTGTCTCACGTCACCAATTAGCTGGCAGGCCACGAAGCCCACGCCATATATTAAGTAGTAAAGGCCCAAACGACCGAGGCCCAGCTGAGCCAAGCGAACTAGGCCGGACGCCAAAATCAGGGTCAACCACGACCTCTCCCTCCATCAGACTTAGCCACATGATGCGCAAGAGACTCACGACTTCTCCACCGTCACGACCTCTGGGAGGAACGGGGAGAGGTCAAGCCGAATCATCCATATTTTACAACTCATACAGGATCAACAATAGAGTTGCCACAACATTACAATATTTGGTACAAAAATAATATACCTCGGAGTGTGGAAGACTTATAATATTAGTTTACAAAACATGTTTAAGTAAAACTTATCTTTAGATCCAAAAGGTGAATAGGACAGCGGAAACAAATTAGAAGAATCACATAAGGTAGAAAGAGACATCCAGATCATGTCGAGCCCACCGACATGACCTTGATTAGCAGCACAAGTCAGAACCTGCAACAGGGGTTTAACAAACCCTGAGTACATGAGGGTACTCAACAAGATTTACTCGACTAATAGAAAAGACTCCAAGGGTATGCAGAATTAAGGTAGTTTAGCAAGAATCAAAATATTTTGCGGAAATGCTTACTACATATGGATCCTTACTTTCAACTTTTAGATTCAAATTTAAGTCGTTATTAGAATCCAAATTTGCACCTGATCTAAATCATTCACTTCATTAAGCATCGCATCCCATTTTCATAAGTACCATCCTTCCATTGATTAGCTACAATGTATGGTCAGAGGGTCGAGTCTCCATAACCGTGGGGCAATGACGATTCGAACCGATTAAAACACAGCTGGGGATTCCCAACCACACGACATATACAGGTCCCAGACCTACATATATCAACCTTCACTCGGATCCTCCAAAACATGAACCGGTCCACACTACCCGAGAGCACAGTACTCCACCGCCCTGCTCCGTCCCGAATGGTATTCTTACAGGGTGGGTACACGCTACTCCTGCCATCTCCCACGCCCAGTGTGCGGTTGTCTTTTCACATAACGGAATAGCCGAGGTATCAGGCTTGCTAGAATATGTGGTCGGTACTGCAAAGTCTCGACCACACGGTGGCCTACAACGAACGGTCCTTAATCAACACAGATGGGACAAGCACGACCAAGCAAACCTGTTGGCTTAACCACTAGAGACATAACCCATGTTCTGCCCGGTCTCAGCTTTAATATCATCATAATCATCATCATAGTGTTCTCACGACCCATAAGCAGAGCCGAGAAGATCAAAAAGTAAACCTATTTCACGTGAACGATTAAATCATCATTCGACTTCTACCGAAGTCTAAGCATTACTAAGCATCAAAGGTATCGACCTACATACTAGTGGGGTTACAAGGAAGATATTTGAATAAATCAAGGTAGTCATGCAGCAATTGGTTTACACCCAACTCCTATTTACCTAATGCACATTTTATTGGACTCAATTGATAATAGCATTTGTAAACAACAAGGAAAAGGGTTGTATGCTCCGGGGCTTGCCTTGGTTAGTAGAGGTGTTAGGTTCTTCCGATGAACCACAAATGTCGAACCTAACTTCCACCGATGGTTGTTCTTCTGCAGGGATTTGATCAACGACCACTTCCTCTCCTTCGGTCACTACACGTAGATAATGATGCATGCTCAACATAAAGGAGTGCTTAAGATGATGCATGACAATGCATTGGTGACAGTTAAAAGGTCCTAATATGGCTAGAGGGGGTATGAATAGCTTATTTAAAAATCTACAAGATCACTAGAGCAATTTGATTAGTATAACAAATGGTGAAATGCAAAGTTGCTCTAGCTCTACAAGGGTTGCAAGCCACCTATCCAACAATTCTAGTTGCTATAATCACTAGGCACACAAGAGGCTAAGTCACTACTCACTAAGAGCTCTCACACTTGCTACACTAAAGAGCTCAACTAGATAAACTTAGACTACAAAGCAAGCTCTCAATTCTAGCTACACTAAAGAGCTTGCTACAACTAGTTTGCGAGAAAGTAAAGGGGTAAGCAAGATGATTATACCGCCACATCGAGGGATGAACTAATCACAATATCAATGCCAATTTAATCACCGGGAGAATACCAAAAGACAAAAGACAACCAATTTTTCTTCTAAGGTTCACGTGCTTGCCGGCACGCTAGTCCCCATTGTGTCGACCAACACTTGGTGGTTCGACGGCTAAGAGGTGTTACACGAACCTCGTCCACATAATTGGACACCGCAAGATCCTACCTACAAGTGAGGTAACTCAATGACATGAGCAATCCACTAGAGTTATCTTTCGACGCTAGGCCGAGGAAGGCACAAGACCCCTCACAATCACCGGAGCCGGCCATGAACAATCACCAACTTGTGCTGAAGCTCCTCCGCTGCTCCAAGCCATCTAGGTGGCGGCAACCACCAAGAGTAACAAGAAGACCCGCAGCATTGAAGGATATTGATTGGGTCAATATAATGCATGAAGGGCTAAACAACTTCAAAAGAAATCAAGTATCAGAGTTAGTTGAGAGACCAAAGAACCACAATGTGATTGGAACCAAATAGGTCTATAGAAACAAGTAAGATCAAGATGGTATAGTAGTAAGGAACAAAGTAAGATTGGTAGCACAAGGATATACACAAGTTGAAGGTCTTGACTTTGGAGAAACATATGCTCCGGTTGTAAGATTAGAAGCAATTAGGATCTTATTAGCCTATGCTTGTGCCCACAACATAAAGTTGTACCAAATGGATGTGAAGAGTGCATTTCTCAATGGATACATCAATGAGCTTGTGTATGTTGAGCAACCTCCTAGTTTTAAAGATGAAATAAATCCAACTATGTTTAGAAGTTGAGAAAGGCTTTGTATGGATTGAAACAAGCACCTAGAGCATGGTATGAGAGATTGAGAGATTTCCTACTCTCTAAGGGATTTAAGATGGGAAAGATTGACACCACCCTCTTCACCAAGAAGCTTGGAAATGACTTGTTTGTATTGCAAATCTATGTTGATGATATCATATTTGGGTCAACAAATTAAGATTTTTGTGAGGAGTTTGGCAATATGATGGCAAGTGAGTTTGAGATGTTCATAATTTGAGAGCTTAGCTACTTCCTTGGTCTTAAAATCAAGCAAATGAAGAATGGCACATTTATGAGTCAAGGCAAGTATATCAAGAACATGCTAAAGAAGTTTGGAATGGATGATGCTAAAGCTATTAGTACACCAATGGGGACAAGTGAAAGCTTGGATAGTGATGCTAGCGGCAACATGGTGGATCAAAAGATGTATCGGTCTATGATTGGAAGCCTACTCTATGTGACCGCATCAAGGCCGGATGTGATGTTTAGTGTATGCATGTGTGCTAGATTCCAAGCCTCACCAAGAGAAAGTCATTCGAAAGCAACAAAGGGAATATTGAGGTACTTGAAGCATACACAAAAATGTTGGATTGTGGTATCCCAAAGGAGCAAGATTTGAGTTGATTGGATTTTTGAACTCCGATTATGCAGGATGCAAAGTTGAGAGAAAGAGCACATCGGACACATGTTAACTATTGGGAAGATCACTTGTGTCTTGGTCATCAAAGAAGCAATATAGTGTAGCACTTTCAACCGCCGAAGCGGCGTACATCTCGGTCGGTAGTTGTTGTGCTCAATTACTTTGGATGAAGGCTACTTTAAGTGACTTTGGAATCAAATTCAAGCAAGTGCCATTGCTATGTGACAATGAAAGTGCCGTAAAGCTCACTAACAACCCGATTCAACATTCAAGAACAAAGCACATAGATGTCCGCCATCATTTCATAAGAGATCACCAACAAAAATGGGACATTTGCATTGAGAGTGCGGGCACCGAAGATCAACTTGCCGATATCTTCACCAAGCCACTTGATGAAAAGAGGTTTTGTAAGCTAAGGAATGAATTGAACATACTTGACTTCTCCAATATGTGTTGATGCACCCCTATTATATGACATGCCTCTCCTTCGAGCAATCCAAGGTAAAAAAATTGATTGGCATGGCATACATCCTTGATAAGGACATGTTTAGTACATCTAGACATATTTCACATTTAAATAGGTTCATTCATGAAAATCAAATGAATTTGATGCTTGTATGGTACCACTATTGCTTGTATGTTTGAAATGATCTAGTGGTAGCATATGACATGTTTGTGGGCTTGTAAACCTAGTGTTTGATCTAGAAAATAAGCTATAAGTGTTTAACTCAATATGGTACAAGATAACCCTTATTTTGAGGTTTGAAGAAGCTTGTCCTTGGATCAAACCGAGTTAAATATCTTTTGCAAGTAATCTAGATTGAACCAAATTGGGAAAATTATCCTCATTTAACATGGTTTCACCTCAACCTATCTATAATTTGAGCTCACCTTTTATGCTAATTGTTGATAAAAGGGGAGAGAAATTCACAAAGATAGTAAGATAGAAGGAGCAAACAAATGAAATAACATTGTAAGGGGAATCAATCAAAAATGCACACAAGTAGGGGGAGCAAGCTCATAAACTTGTATGTTACATTTAAATATGCATTCCATATATTTGCTTGCATGGCACAAGTTCTAAATTTCAATATCTATGCTTGTGTGGTGTATGCTAGTTATAGGTTTGAATGGTGAAATGAATAACTAGCATGCATAGGTTAAGTAACTAGACTCATGCTTACATTATGTAAACTAGACCCTTACTTATAACATTGATCTCACGGGGTATTCTAGTTTTTGTGTATGTCTAGTTACTAATGATGCTAAGGATGGTATATTGGTGCACTCCGATTGGTATCACGCTTTAAAGGTCCATCTCTTATACCTTAGCATCATATGGTAGACATTGACTCATATTTTCTATCTAAGCATATGTGCAAGCTACAATCCAAACTCTTAGCACATATGTAGGGGGAGCAATTGCTACCATTTGGAGTTCATGAAACTTGTCCATATTCTTTTACACATGGTAAATATGCTTGGGCAAGCAACGTGAATTTAATTAAATTTTAACTCATATCTTTGTGAAAGGGTTATCATCAATTACCAAAAAGGGGGAGATTGAAAGCTCTAGTTTGGTTTTAGTTAATTGATGAAACCCTAAGTGCTAACCTAGTTTATCAAATTGATTATGAGATAGGTAGCACTACTCCAAGTGATGGAGCAATGGTGAAGATCATGATGATGGTGATGGCATGGTGATGATAAAGTGCTTGAACTTGGAAAAGAAGAAAGAGAAAAACAAAAGGCTCAATGCAAAGGTATAAAAAGTAGGAGTCATTTTATTTTAGTGATCGAGATACTTAGTGAGTGTGATCACATTTAGGATCGATAGTCGTATTATTAAGAGGGGTGAAACTCGTATTGAAATGCGGTTATCAAAGTGCCACTAGATGCTCTAACTCATTGCATATGCATTTAGGATCTAGTGGAGTGCTAACACCCTTGAAAACATTCGTGAAAATATGCTAACACATGTGCACAAGGTGATACACTTGGTGGTTGGCACATTTGAGCAAGGGTAGGAAACTTCACTGGCGGAGTGTCTGCCCGTAGAGTGCGAACAGTCCGACGATGCCACCGGCGCCCTAGACAGAAAAGACGGAGGTCACTATAAATGACCGGATGCTGGTCTTAGTTGGACCAGCGCGTCCGGTTAGTGGCAGCAGAGGGCGTGCGTCTCGGTCTTCGACCGGACGCTGGTGCTAAAAATGACCGGACGCTGGCAGGGTGCATCCGGTTAGTGCTAACGTACGCTGACGTGGGACGCACAGAAGAGACATTGAGTGATCGGACGCTGGGTGAGTCCAGTCAGGCATGACCGGACGCGTCCGATCGTGAAAATTCGTGTTTGGAACCTTACTGACACGTCCGGTCATCACTTGACCGTTGAGATCGGGCGATCAGCGTTTGAAGCCGGGGACACGTGGCGAAGATCTGAGGACCGGACGCTGGGGTCCTACGTCCGGTCAATACGACCGGCGCGTCCGGTCATCCCGTGTTGTGCCCAATGAAGGGGTACAATGGCTCTATTTCGTGGGGGCTTCTATTTAAGCCCCATGGCCGGCTCAAGCTCACTCTCTTGGCCATTTGCATTAACATAGGAACCTTGTGAGCTTAGCCAAAGCTCTCCCACTCATTTCCATCATTGATTCATCATCTTTGTGAGATTGGGAGAGAATCCAAGTGCATTGCTTGAGTGATTACATCTAGAGGCATTTGGTATTCATGTTTCACTGTGGGATTCGCTTATTGCTCTTGGTGGTTGCCACCATCTAGACGGCTTGGTGCAGCGGTGGAGGATTGACATGAGCTGGTGATTGTTCATGGCCATCTCCGGTGATTGTGAGGGGATTTGTATCTTCCCCGGCGGAGCACCAAAAGGTAACTCTAGTGGATTGCTCGTGTCATTGAGTTACCTCACTTGCGGGTAGGTTCTTGCGGTGTCCAAATTGTGTGGACGAGGTTGTGCAACACCTTTTAGCCGCCGAACCACCAAGTGTTGGTCGACACAACGGAGACATAGCGTGTTGGCAAGCACGTGAACCTTGGAAGAAAATTGGTTGTCTCTTGCTATTTGGTATTCTCCCGGTGATTGTATTAATATTCACCTTGTGATTGGTTTACTCCTCTACACGGCGGTATAATCACCCTACTCACTCTTTTATATTCTTGCAAACTAGTTGTAGCAAGCTCTTTAGTGTAATTAGAATTGAGAGCTTGCTTTGTTATTTTAAATTCATCTAGTGGAGCTCTTTAGAGTAGCAAGATTGAGAGCTCTTAGTGAGTAGTAACATTGCAAGTTGTGTGCCTAGTAATCATTGGAACTAGAATTATTGGATAGGTGGCTTGCAACCTTTGTAGAGCTATAGCAAGTTTGCATTTCGTTATTTGTCATACTAATCAAATTGCTCTAGTTGATTTGTAGATTTTTAAATAGGCTATTCACCCCCTCTAGCCATATTAGGACCTTTCAGCTGATCAGCGTCAGGTCAACTCCAGAGAGCTCCCAGAGCCACCCTGGAGCGATCGAACGCATTCGGTATCGCCGATCGGACGCGCCCCTATGTCAGGTGCTCACTACCACGTGATTTGCCTCCTCTGACCGGACACGACGCTCAGCGTCAGGTCAATGTTACACGTAGCGTCCGGTCAACCCAGCCTTAGCATCTCATGCTGGGGTCAAATACCGGACTCGTCCGGTATTAATACTGGACGTGTCCGGTCTCGGCTAGAAAACCACCGCCAAGTCAAATACCAGACGCGTCCGGTCTTCCCGAGACCAGCACTTTCAACACGTTTCTCAACACCCTTGTTTCTATGTGCCAACACCAAAGTGTCTCACCTCTTGTGCACATGTGTTAGCATTTTTCACAAGTATTTTCAAGGGTTAATTGTTAGCACACTAGGTCCTAATGCATATGCATGGAATTCAATCATCTAGTGGCACTTGACAACCGTATTAACCATGAGAGTTCCCCTCTTAATAGTATGGCTATCGATCTTAAATCACTCTCACCCTCTATGGTGTATTGACTGCAAACCCAAAATGGCTCCTATCAAAATATCTTTGCCTTGAGCCATTTTTGTTTTTCTCTTTCTTCTTTTTCAAATGTGAAGCACTTGATCATCTCTTTTGTGGCTATCACCTTCATCATGACTATAATCTAGCTTCACCACTTGGATTTGACTACCTCATCTAATCCACACACTTAGATCAAAGGTTAGTCCTAGGTTTCATCAATTATTTAAAACCAAATTAGGGCTTTGAACAGCATAACAAGATTAATTAACTTGAGTACAACTTTCCTTCACGGTACTATTCAAGTTGATTAGCAAAAAGCAGTTTATTATTATTATCATTATTACTAAGTTTATTATGATCATAACAAGAAAGTGATTAAGTTGCCAAGGAACATCAAAGGGGTCAGTGTTCCAAGGTCCACAATAAATCCCAAAATCACATCAAAGTTAAGTAAGGGTTTATATAAATCGGTTTGATATTTATTATTTAAGAAAGGCATTTTATCACATTTAAATTAAGTGACAATTTATTTTCATCAAAACAGTACCAAAATTTTTGTGGAGATAGGCCTAACCATGTAAAGCATACACAAAAAAATTTTATGATTAAAGGATTATTATTTTAGCCTATAAAAATTATGAAAGGTCCATTTATTAATTAAAATGGATAATTTTAAAGCATATAAAAACTATTGAAAATCACCAGCTAATATTTTTCCATGGTAGAGCATCTAATAACAAAATGACACACAAAATTTCATAATTTTAGCATGCTCAAATAATTAGTTATGAAAATAATAAGAATCAACACTTTTAACCATTTCGAAAATCAAAACTGATTGAAAACCTTTTTGTACCCAGCCCCTCCCCACTCGCAGTCACTGACAAAGTCACCCACGCACTCCCCACATGCCCACGAACTCGTCTACGCTACCGGTTGAACTACCTAGAGCTAGCAGCGAGCTCGACTACGATCATGGTGGCTTGGCGGAGCAGGGCACGGTGGCACGGCAGTGGATTGGCCACTATGGCACATTAGCAGTTCAACCAAGAGCTCAGGCAGCACTAGGGGCTCACCACAGCGTTGAGGCGTTAACTGGTTGAGGCGGGGACGCGGTGGAGAGGGATGACCGGCGTCGATGGCATGCACAGCGGCGCGAACCGGCGGTGAGCCCGTGTTCCCGTGCGTTTGGAGCTCGTCTGTAAAAACGGGCGAGCCGATGAGCAACACGGTGACAAAAGGAAGCGAAAGGAACAAATGGGAGGATGAGAGAGCAGCCGGATATGGCAGGCCATGGTGGAGCTATCCACGGTGGCCATGGCGACGCGCCCGCAGCGGCAACGGCGTGTGCGGCCACTCCGGATGGCGACAGGTGGCGCGAGTGGGTCAAGGAGGTGCGCGAGGAACATTAGAAGCTATGGGCGTGATCAATCAGGCGGTGAGCGAGCAGGCGTGGACGCATGGTGAATTTCTTTTGCCGACGAACGGAGCTCGATGGCGGTGGAGGGAAAAGGAAGAAGAAAAGAAGAAGACGACGACCGATGTTGGCGTTTTAAAGGGCGAGCACAATGTCTCTAGGCATGCTAGCACCTTCACGAGCGGGCCATGCAGGTGTCCGCATGTCCAACCACGAGAGGCGACGTGAAGTTGGCCAAACGGTGCACGGCGGTGAGGGAGGCAGGCGAGCTGCTGCCGGTTCTACTGTAGCCTACCGAACCCTCCTCTTCCCTTCTCTTTTTCTCTGGATTAGGCTAAGCAACGTGATCCACTCCTTTAAACAAAGTTGTTCATCCCTCTCTGATCTTCATCTTTGCTTCAAGGACCTACATCTAAAACTAATTGTTTTTGAAGTTTTTGAATTTTAAAAACATAAACATGAAACTATGAACTGCATTTAGTTTTAGGATTTTTCTAAATTAGTTTTAATTAGCAAACTTTGGGAATTAATTAGTGAACAATCATTAATCAAACATCACAACCAATTACACATTATCAAAGTTCAAACATACTACCAATCAATGAAGCAAAAGTTGCCCAATTTTATTTGTGAAAATTCCTTTTATAAATTCCCAAAAATTGAACTCCAAAACTGATTCTCAGGGACTTAAGCAAAAATGGCTAAGTATGGAATTCAGTATTGAATTCAACCTTTGAGCACAAATTAAAACATGTTTGACTTGAAAATATTTCACCACTTTGCTTCTATTTCACAGAGCACATTTTGAACAACAAAGTTTATTTTAGCAAAATTTTATTTCTTTAAGGAATTTCACATATATAAATTCACAAAGTTCCTTAGTTGATATTATTGATAGCATTTCAAAACACATATATTTTACATATGAACCAAAATGCATTATGATTGATGCATCCAAAGCATGTTTGATACAATGTCTGATGATTATGCATAATGATGAATTTGATCAAGGTTTTAATTGCTTTTTAACATCTAGGCCTTGATTTAGAGGCAAACCAGACTAGCGGGAGCCACGACCCCAATGATCGGGATCATGGCCCTCAGCTCCTCAAGGCAACAAGGCAATCGACGACTCCGGGGATGGTTACTAACTCCCGTACAATGTCCCAGGAAACCAGGAGACGATGATGATGACCACGGTGGAGACCACGGCGCACAGGATGGCTGACGGATCACCATCGTGCCTACAGTGCCGCCACGGCCGGCACAGTGGCACCACGTCACACCATGCCGCGATGTGGCCATAAGACCATGACGACAACCACACCCAGATGTACTCCACAAGACGGCGTAGCTTGCAAGCCAAGTTAGTTAGGACCTCCCTCAGGCTCACGACCCTTCGATCAGGAAAACCTTTTCCTCTGAATATGCCCTGGACCTAAACTCTATATAAGGGCAGCCAGGGCACCCCTCTGGGGTATCCATCTTTCATTCATTCATTCTTAAACCATAGAAGAGCTTCTAAAGCTTTCCTTCGGGTAACCCATCTCCTAGCTCTAGGTCTCCTACCTCTTCCTCACGCACTCAATCATCTCAGAGACTGGACGTAGGGCTCCGGCATGAACCAGTATAAATTCTCGTGTCTTTTAGATGCTACCATCGTCTTCATAGAGCGGCATGGCAATCGTATAAATTTACTAGTCCAGTTTACAAAATACCAACATAACTACATAGAATCGCCTGTACGTCATAGATCAGGTGTAGGTTTTTGCTTAAATCTCTCACACACAACTCTGATGTTTGTGGCCTGGCAACCAACACTACCGGACAGAGCATCTTTGCCGAGGGCCTGACCCTCGACAAAGAACAGCTCTCGGCAAAGACTCTTTGTCGAGGGCCAGACCCTCGGCAAAGACAAGCACATGGCAACAATAATTATTTGCCGAGGGCTAAACCCTCGGTAAAGGCCCGGCCCTCGGCAACACCGCCTGACACGATGTCCATCCCCTACCGTCAATCTTTGTCGAGGGCATCACCGTTAGGCCCTCGACAAAGACTTTTTAACCGTTTTTGAAAATTTTCTTTTAAATTTTTTTTTGCCGAGTGCCCCTGGGCCAGCACTCGGCAAAGACAGTCTTTGCCGAGTGCCAAGCTCGCACTAGGCAAATTTTTATTTTTTTGTTTTTTTGACCCCAAATTTTTTGTTGGGCCCGCCTACATTGTTTACAACTTTATGTTCAAATTTGGTGCTTTTTTCTAGTTTTTTTGTTATATTTGGTTGATTAATTTGATTATGTTGAATTTTTATATATAATTCAAATTTGAACTGCAAGTGCATGGAATATTGTAATCTAGTGCTTTGAAAAATATTATTCATGGTATTTGTTGTATGTTGAGTCTCTATCCACGAACTCGCATCAAATTTCGCACATCTTCTTCACGTAATATGATGAGCCACTTGCTGGAAAAGTGTTTTAAAATTATATAAAGTTCATACGAAGTCCGAAAATCACGAAACTTGTCGAGGTGTCATGTTATCGCATGTGTAGGCTGTGGTAAAAAATTGAGAATGTTTCGAGCAAGTTGCGACATCAGATGCATAAAACCCAGACATCTCCACATGGCGCTCGGCAAAGAATTTTTTTTAAAAAAATAAAAAAACATTTGCCGAGTGTCACACTGCACTTTCGGCAAATCTTTCAACCTAAAGGCCCAGAATGGGCTATTAACCCCACCCCTCCTCACTCGTCCTCCCACCCTGCCTCCACACTTGCCGCCTGCTTGACCCCACAAGGTATCGTGGCGCCGCCCAAGCATGGCCAGCTTCCGCCCAGCCTGACATTGGCCCGGGTCCTCGGTCGCCGCCCGAGGCTCATGGGCGCCTGGACTCTGAAGCTCCCGGGGACAGCCGACCCGATTGGGCCTCAAGCTCCACCGGCCCCGCATGTGCCTAGGGCCGGCCCAGCAGAGAGGAAGAAGGAGAGGAGCGAGAGGAAGAAAGAGAAGGGAAGGAGGAAGAGGAAGAAAGAGAAGGGAGGAGGAAGAAGAGGAAGGTGCCGACCCAACCGTCTCAGTCGATCTCTCGCTGCGTATCCCGACCGCCTGATTGATCCTCGTCTTCTGCTGCGGTCATCCCCACTAAATCGTGCCTGCCCTCGCTTTTGTTTGTTTCTTGCCGCCAAGGTAAGCCCTACCCTTGTATTGTTAGTAGTAGTAGTAGTAGTTAGTTGTAGTGTTAGTAGTAGTAGTTAATAGTGTTAGTTGTAGTAGTTAGTAGTGTTAGTTGTAGGGTTAGTAGTAGTAGTAGTTAGTAAATAGTAGTAGTTAGTAAGTAGTAGTGGTTGTTAGTAGTAGTTAGTAGTGTTAGTTGTAGGCTTAGTAGTAGTAGTAGTAGTAGTTAGTAAATAGTAGTAGTTAGTAAGTAGTAGTGGTTAGTAGTAGTAGTTGTTAATAGTTAAGTAGTTCTTAGTATTAGTACTGTTAGTAGTTAAGTAGTTGTTAGTAGTAGTGTTAGTAGTAGTTGTAGGGTTAGTAGTAATTGTTGTTGTACTACTTCAATACTTTCTTCTGCATGGAAAGAGAACTAAAGTACAAGGCTCCTCTTGATATATTGGTGGTTGTTGGCCTTCGTGCCCATGTTTGGTATATATGTGGTTGTTGGCCTTTGTGCCATGTTTTTTTGCAGGTTTTGGGAACCTCCCCGTGCAGGGGAGGTGCTGCTAAAATTTTGAGTCGAAACTAACCATTTTTGCCCTTTTTTGTAGGAGGACCTGTGGGAGGGACTCGGTGACCCCGATCGTCTTTGTCGGCGCTATGGGTCTTCCTGCACCGCGTCGACTCACCACTGCACCGACTCTCCACCGCCCGCTACCCTGACCTCACAGGCACCCTAGGTATAACCCCTCTATCCGTATGTGGTCTTTGGTCGCGTAACCTAGTTAGGTGTCTCCCGTCCGAAAGAGATACGGTTGGAGGTATACAGATCTTTGTATACCTGCGACCATATCTGTTTCGGATTATCCACGTTTTTTGAACAGCCCACGCATGCATAGATGGGTTAGTTTCCATGGTCCGCTCCGGTCCGAGATGGTGTTTCGGCATCACCCCATGTTGTTCTCCGGATACACACTCTCCCTTGCAGGACATGCATCGGGAGAACAGCGGGGAGGTGCTGCCGAAATTCTATCTCAGATAGGGAGCGAAGCATGGAAACTAACCTCATCTACGCATCCGCGGGTGGGATTAGGACCTATCCTCACCTATTAGAGAGTAGGAACACCGCGTAGATGCAATTGATGGTTACATTACTATGTGCTGTATATGTGGAAGGATGGAAGACCGTCAGTGGATGTACACGGGCTGGAGAAGCAAGAGTGACTTTGACATTGAGTGGGTGAATGGGACAGATGATTTCTTGGAACATGCATGGAGCTCGGGTGTAGCTAAAGGACATTCTAAACTTTGGTGTCCCTGTAGCAAATGTGACAACAACAGAAGGGTAGACAAGGTGACCATGGGTAAACATCTTGTGTACAATGGTTATACGGTTGGCTACCATCGGTGGATCCACCATGGTGAAGCAGATCGTATAAGAGCGGAGGTGGTGAGACCACACCTCGAGGCTTTTGATGATGATGCCGGAGTAGCAGACATTCTAGATGACACTCACCAAGCTCACTTCGTAGAAGGATGTGAGAAGGAGGAGATGGAGGAAGCCGCTAAGGCCTTGTATGAAATGTTGGACTCGGCATAGAAACCCCTTCATGAGAGTACAACGGTTTCTCAGCTGGATGCCATTGGACATGTTATGGGGTTGAAGGCTGAGTTAAATCTGAGTCGCGAAGGCTTTGATAAGATGTTGGCTATGTTTGGCAGCATGCTACCGGAGAAGCACATTCTGCCGAAGAACTTGCACAAGTCATAGAAACTACTTCGTATGCTTAAGATGCCATATGACAAGATACATGTTTGTCCAAAGGGGTGCATCTTATTTAGGAAAGATCACAATGATGCAAAGTACTGTCCGAAGTGTAAATCCTCAAGGTACCTGGAGGTAGACTCTGGAGATAGCCAGAAGAGGCAGCTTACGATCCCCGTGAAAGTCCTACGGCACCTTCCATTTGTGCCGAGGATCCAACGGCTTTTCATGACCGAGGAATCCGCAAAACAGATGACATGGCATAAAGAAGGTGTACGGTATAAGCCATGGACGATCATCCGTCCGATGCCGAAGCATAGACGTACTTTAATGACAAACATCCTGACAAAGCAGCTGAGGCTCGTAATGTACGTGTCGCGCTGGCAACAGATGGGTTCAATCCTTATGGATAGTTGTTTGCCCCATACACATGTTGGCCCGTGTTTGTTATCCCCCTGAATCTCCCTCCCGACATCTCCTTTCAACGGCATAACGTCTTCTTATCGTTGATAATTCCTGGACACCCGGGGAGTAATATGGGTGTGTACATGGAGCCTATGATTGATGAATTGATCGACGCTTGGGAGAAGGGGGTATGGACATACGACCGAGCTACAAAATCATCCTTCAAGATGCATGTTTGGTACCACTACTCCCTACATGACTTCCTGGCGTATGGGTTATTCGCCGCCTGGTGTGTCCACGAGAAGTTCCCGTGCCCAATATACAAGGAAGCTGTGAGGTTTATTTGGTTGAAGAAGGGTGGCAAGTATTCGTTGTTCGACAGGCATCGTCAATTCCTCCCTTCTAACCATCCATTCAGACAAGACATCAAGAACTTTACGAAAGGTGTTGCAGTGATAGACCCTAAACCGCGCATGAAGAGTGGTGCTGAGGTGCGTGCTCAGATAGATGCTCTCGTGCCCAATGAAGGAGGTGGTTTTATGGGATATGGTGAGGAACATATGTGGACTCATAAGTCTGGCTTGACGAGGCTCCCCTATTTCGATGACATTCTTCTGTCACATAACATTGATGTAATGCACACCGAAAAGAATATCGCCGAGGCACTTTGGGGAACTCTCATGAACACTGACAAGTCTAAGGACAACATTAAGGCTAGAGTGGACCTAGCGACGTTGTGTGATAGATCGAAGCAAGAGATGCGGCCTCCTAGTGGCCGAAACAAACAATGGAAAAGACCTAAGGTCGATTTCGTCTTGGAACCCGATCAAAGGAGGGAAGTACTAAAATGGATCAAGACGTTAATGTTCCCAGATAGATATGCGGCGAATCTGAGCAGGGGAGTGAACTTAGGCCCTTTATGAGTCAACAGGATGAAGAGTCATGACTACCACATATGGATTGAGCGGCTTCTTCCGGTGATGGTCCGAGGCTATGTCCCTGACCATGTCTGGCAAGTGCTAGCAGAGTTGACCTTTTTCTTCCGTCAGCTTTGTGTCAAGGACATATCTCGAACCGTCGCTCAGGAAAAAGCGGCACATGTGTTGCTCTGCAAGCTAGAGAAGATCTTTTCACCCGGCTTCTTCTTGCCCATGCAGCATTTGATTGTGCACCTCCCGTCCAAGGCACGTTTGGGGGGGCCCGTGCAAGCCCGGTGGTGCTATCCAATCGAGAGATGTCTAAAGACTCTTCGCAAGAAATGTACAAATAAAGCCAGAATTGAGGCTTCCATTGCAGAGGCAAGTCTAAGGGAGGAGGTGGCAAACTTCACAACACTATACTACAAGCCAAAACTTCCTAGCAATCATAATCCACTCCCTCGTTACAATGTTGACGAAAATAAATGGACCCACAGCCTGTTCCAAGGCCAACTCGGTAGCGCAAGTGGATCGACCAATAAGATATTGGGAAATGAAGAGTGGCGAAGTGTCATGCTATATGTGTTGACCAACCTTCCCGAGGTGCAGCCGTTCATCGAGTAAGTTCTCAACGAACTTGTTTCAATACGCCCTGAATATTCTTCATGCAACCCCACTGATTCTCGTTCGGACAGAGAATTTGTTCGTGAGTCCTGGCATCAATCAAGGGATCCTACCTCGCAGGAACATGACACCCTTCTTTCTCGGGGTGCGGGTGCGGGGAGGCCTGATTTCATTTCTTGGTTCAAACAAAAGGTAATGTCCAATTTAGCTCCCATGTTCCATATTCCAAGTTTCTCGTTCGTTCGATTAATATAACGACCTATCATGCTTGAGCTTGCAGGCCCAGACTGACTCGTCCATGAGTGAGGAGTTGAGACAGGTTGCAGGCAGCTATGACGTTAGGGTGCAGTCATTTACCGGTTATGACGTGAACGGATATCGCTTCCACACAACAAGATATGAGCAGACTCGTCCCAAACGGAAAACCACAAATAGCGGAGTTTGCACGCCCGGCACTGATGGCCTCGACTATCATGGTAGAGTTGAGGAAATCTATGAACTCTCATTTCATGGTCACAAACATAAACCTATCGTGTTCAAATGCCACTGGTTTAATCCTCGAGAAACGAGACGGACCCCTCATCTTGGGCTAGTCGAGATTAGAGAAGATTCCGTTTGTCCAGGAAAAGATGTCTACATTATGGCTCAACAGGCTGTGCAGGTGTACTATACATGATATGCCAACTAAGACAAAGCAAATCTTAAGGGTTGGGCTATTGTGCACCAGGTGTCTCCACACGGTAAACTACCTGCCCCAAACGATGATGATTACAACATCAACGCAAACACATATGATGGACAGTTCTATCAAGAAGATGGGCTACCAGGCACGTTTGAGATAGTCTTACCCGAAGCGATCGAAATGGAAGTAGACAACGAATCGGAGGATGACGAGGTTGATGGAGATGTGGTGCAAAATGCCAAGGACATAGAAATGCTTGACCGATTAAGGCTAGGCAATGACGACGAAGACAACATAGAACCTTCAGATAGTGTTGTCCATTTGGACAATTTTGACAGTGATGAGACACCTATGATCCTAATCATGAAGATTATTCCTAATACATGTAATACTACGTTTGTTTTAGTTTGTGTTTTCTTTATTTATTTTGAATCTATTTCTAATATATATACTAATAAGTCTTGTTCATTCTTTGTGATTGTAGGTGATGGCGAGCAGCCGTCCACGACGTGAGACGGCCTCCCTTTACGGGAGACCACGCCCTCCCGTTTCAGACAAGGGGTTGGGGTTAGGGGTAGCGTCCGCAGGAGGGCAGAGGAGGAGGACCAGGGTCAGGAGGAGGCAGCGGACTGCTTCCCCGCCACCTTCAGACGAGGTGATGGAGGAGGAGCACGTGACGGCCACGCCCGAGGATGAGGTCGAGGACGAGGACGTCCGACAGACCGAGGACGAGGCGGCCGAGGACGAGGCCGCCGAGGGTGACAGTTCCGCTACCCCGACTGTCTACAGCCGAGGTCCCATGAGCCTCCCTCGACTCTTCGCTTCTCAAGAATGGCAGCAGCGATTCGCCCTATGGCAAAGAGGTAAGTAATTATAGATGTTATCACAACTACTTCATATGATAATGTTGGAAATCAAAAGAGGAACTGATAAATTTTCTTAATCACTTGTGCAGGGCCTAGTTGGTTTTGTCGGTACTCGCACGCGCCCCCATGAGCATCCTTGGTGTTTTGTGCAGGAAATGGTACCCCAGCCTTGTGAACGTGTCCGAGGACGTGCGGGAGCCGGCCTACATGTGGGACAGGTACCAGTTGGCCCCTGACGACAAGTACCGCAACAAGCAGGAGCGGGTACTGGCGGTGTTTTGGGTAAGTCTCTCTCACACAACATTTTCATTGGGCAAGTCTTTTATTGAAATAATGAATGGATACATCGATTTTGTATGCAGAGGTATTTCAAGCCAGAAGAAGGACTTGAGGTTCGGAAATCGGTGACTACCTTTCAGTAGGAAGTATCGTCACCGACATGCACCACGAGCGCGCTGCGCAGCCCACAGAGACTACTACGACGTGGTGTTGAAGCGATCCATCGGCAGCTCGATGCAAGGCAGTGGAGCCGTCACCGGCCTAGTACCTTGAGGTAGACGAAAAACATTAATAATGATTCATTTTGAGATTAAGTCGGTTTAATTTTATCTTTTTCTATGTCAAATAATCGATGACTTGTAGGTGATTCCCTTGTGGTGCCGATCCCACTCCGTGTGTTGGGAGATGATCGTGGATAGGTGGTTGTCCAACGACTTTGCTGAGAACCACGCGAGGCAGAGGGACCAGCGTCTGCTGAGGCGAGGTGCTACTCACCATCAAGGCACCTGCAGCCTCCCGCCTACAAACAAGCATATGTAAGTGATTTCTTTTATCTTATTTGACGCTGAGTTCTGCCTTATTTCTCACCATCTTGCCGTCTTACTCGCAGGAGGCTGCACACCTGGGCGTGGAGGTCTTGGAGTTCTCTGCGTGGGCTATGTCCCACATGGGCATGGCGTCTTCCTCTGTCTCCTTCGACTGCTCCTGCTTGCCAGGTGAGGTGTACTCCGACTCGACCGTGCACACTAAGGTCCAAGAGTACACCTCAAAGGTGAGGGAGGTCCATGGGGAAGATTACGACAAAGCAGACTGAGCCCATTGATGCGAGAGAGACCATCATGAGGCTAGGAAGAGGCAAGAAGCATGGGCGGTCATTTGTGGATTGCAGAGGGCGGCGCCATCGACTCCACCACTGTTCCTCTCTCGACATGCTCGAGCACGAGCACGAGCTCAACCACCCCATACGCCCACGGCCTACTCTCACACCTGCAGGTGGGTCGACGCTCTCGAGGTACGTCTGTTTTTTACTGTCAGACGTTCATCTTTGCACACCTAAGTTACATTTGCATTCATGAAACATTAAAGTTTGTATTGCGGGCCGAGCTGCAGCCCAAGCTCGTGGTCGAGGCTCAGAGCGCTGTTGTAGGGGCCCAGAGGGAAGCGTTCATGACCCAAGAGAGGAGGATGCAAGAAATGGAGGCCTTCATGAGTGTCCACAAAGGGGTGTACCTTTGCTGTTGGCAGCTCCTCCACCGCCTACTTCTGACACCACTCTGTAAGTATGAAAGTTCACTCTTAGTAGATGCTTCCTTGACATACAACCATGCTTGACATATAAACTTACTATATGCTTGACATAGAAACTTACTACATGCTTGCACTAGCTATGACATACAACCATGCTTGACATTCTCAATTTACTAGATGCTTGACATAGAAACTTACTAGATGCTTGCACTAGCTATGACATACACCAATACTTCACATAGAAACTTACTAGATGAATCTCACACATGCAACCTCTTATCCTTTTTTGCAGCTTCCGTCAAGTAGTTTGAATAACCCCGCTCATATCGCCACCGAATGATGGAGCCTTTGCTTCACCATCGTGTCATAGGCCGCTTTTTTGAGGAGTTGTGCTTCGTCATGTGCTTAGACTTGAGCTTCACTTGTGGTTGTGACTTGTGTTTGGATTTGATGGACTGTGGTTGTGAATTTGTGACTTATGGTTGTGATATTTGACTTGTGGTTGAGATATGTTATTATTTGAGTTGTGGTTGTGATATAATATGTGAAAATGGTTTCGTTGTGATATATATGTGATTATTGTGATGTTTGTGATATATATATGACATGTGATATATATTTGAACTGTTTGTGTCAGTGGAATGAAAAAAACAAAAAAAATTACAATTTCGGTTGATTTGCCGAGTGCAATGGTCATGGCACTCGGCAAAGCTGAGAAACTTTGCCGAGTGCCAGGACATTGCACTCGGCAAAGATTTTTTTTTAAAAAAAGCAAAAAATCTTTGCCGAGTGCCAAGCTGGGGAGGCACTCGGCAAAGAGTTTTTTAAAAAAATTAAAAAATGTCTTTGCCGAGTGCGCGCCGCCGTGGCACTCGGCAAAGAGTTTTTGAAAAAAAATAAAAAAATATCTTTGCCAAGTGCCCTAACTGTCGGCACTCGGCAAAGGCGCCGTCAACGGAGCAGCGCCGTTGACGGCTGCTTTTCTTTGCTAGAGTGTCGCCGTTGGCACTCGGAAAAGGCTTTGCCGAGTGCCTGACAAATAGCCCTTGGTAAAGAGCCTCTTTGCCGTTAAATTTTTTTCCGAAGGCTCTTTGCCGAGAGCGGCGCTCGACAAAGCCTTTACCGAGGACTTTTGAGCCTTTGCCGAGTGCCTTGGGCCCTCAGCAAAGAGGACGCCTCCAGTAGTGCAAGTTTTAATAGTCTGTACCCGCATTTCTTTGTTTAGTAGGTCGAATGCTGCGAGCATTAAGAATCGCGTACACTCTGCCGCCGTCGCCTCTATATATGCAGTCAGTATTAAGCATTACGATATGCAGCAGTGTTTGGGCTAGCTAGGTGCAAGTACTAATGAACAGTAATAGTGTGCTTGCGCTATTAAGACCAGACCGTGGGGTGCAGCAGTGTGTTCATGTCATGCAAGGATATGGTGCGTAGTATTTATATTTGTCCAAGAAACATCTAGTTGCAACTCTTACTGATGTTTTGTTAATGTCAAGTGAAAGCATATCCACATCTGCTCATGGGATATTCCTGTTCTAGATGTGGGCTGGGATATATATCGAGCATTCATGCATGTACGTGTATCCTGATGTTGGTCCAGAAACAACTATTATTATCTGCATAATAATACTCCTCCATCCAAAAAATTAATAATGTTAGTTACACTTTTTCGAGGAGTCAATGAATCTCAAATTTCATCATCCCATATAAAGAAAAAAATACTAATATTTACAGTATATAACAAATACCATTAGGTCTCAATAAATCATATAATATATTTTCCTATATAAAAACTTTAGAGATACATTTTTTGGTAATACTTTCTATATAATAAACGTAGTCATATTTTAAAATTTTGATTTTTTACAAACTTAAAATAACATTCTTTTCTAGGATGAAGATACTAATGACCTGGCACGTCTCTCACCCTCACCCAGCACAGGCTGGTTAGGTACGGTGTCACACACACATTTTGTGTGCATTATTAGTTGCACGTACGCTTGCGCTTGCACTTTGGGCAAGATGAATAGGCAGCTAAACACGCGTTTCATAGTTTCGTCATCAGCATAAAGAACAAACAACTACTCCGGCCACGCTATGCTGTGCTAGCTGTAAGTAATACATAGACATGCGATTAGCCTATGTCTAGCTTCACCAGTGCATACTTCATCTAAGTATTTCACATGATCCAAAAACTAAGAAACAACAATCAATCTAGCGTTAGTGCCTTGCCAACACCTAATCCTTATTGTTTGCTGATGCGTCCGTGTTGAATTCACTTTTCTAGATCTGTCTTCTGTGACCTCATCTGTGACCTCATCATGGAGGTTATGGTGTGCTCTTGATCACTTGCTCACCCTCCCTTCTCTTGGCCCAGCAAGAAGTAGAATCGTGAACAATGTGTGGATCCCTTGTTGGCTGCATTGAAACCTGTGAAAACAAGGATTGGCTTCGCTGGCATGGGTGAGCCAATTCAACCTATCTGCATTAGCAAGGCTAGCTTTGCTCAACGGGGTGAGGCGAGCAATGGGCAAGAGAACCAAGCAAACCCGTGAACGTACTCCTATTCGAGAGCTAAGGATTGGATTAGAGTCATCAAAGTCCCGTGGGATTTAAGGGGTATAGCCACAATGATAGGTTAGGTGGCAGATAGTGGGCAAGCCAAGGAGGGCATTGCCAACAAGGGTAGTAGATGACGTTTAGTGAGTAAGGTGGGTGGAGATGACGATGATGATGATGATGATTGATGATGGAGTAGAGACAGTAACAAAGAATCATAGGGTGGCTTGGGGTAGGGACAACCACAATGTGAACGGGTTAAGAAAGTTTTGCTGTGGTGGCTAGATAGAGGTGCATGTTGACACAGAGGAAAGGAAGCTAGATGGAGGAAAGGACAATAGGTAGAGGTAGAAAAGGCACCATGACGCTTTAATCTCCATCTTATAGCCGTGAAAACTCTGATGGCAAGCCGATTACGAATAGAGTCGTGATCTTACAGGTTAATTTTCTAGTCGGTTATCATAGATGGAGTCAGTTTCTATTCTATGTCTCTATATTGTATATGTCTTGTCTGCCAAGTTGGTGTTGGATTCGTCCTGGGGCAGTCAAGCTAGCCCACCCCCTCTGGGAGACCGTTATAGCCTCGGTGAAGGTATTCGAGGCCATGTAGTCAACAATAGTAGGCATAATAATGTTAGAAAATTGGGTTATAGCTAAATTATTGGGCATGTATCTATACCGATCATTGTATTCTATGTGGCATTACTATAGAGAGGAAGTTATTTTAGTTGTTGTGGGTGCCCTAAGAAGTCGACCTTCCTACCTTGGATGCTCGCTCTTGGCTAGGGATGCAAGTGGGCTAGCCCGCGAGCCCAAGCTTAATTTCGTGGGTTCTCAGCCTATATACAGGTTCGTGGGTTTGCCTACTTGCATCCCTACTCTTGGGCATGTACACTGGGTGTACACCGCTCTATATGAACGTAACATTCTATAGTACAAGTTAGAAGACAAATTTTGAATAGGTTGGATCCCACTAGAAAAGACCCAGCATCAATTATTCACTAGCTCGTGGGTGGGAAGGACCGACGTGGAGTGAACTGAGTTGGGTCACAATACAAAGTCGCAGAAAAGATGTTCTACTAGAGAGACCGCGCGACGGTTATGCTACATGGTGGTACATGAGCGCAACTAGCGTCTGTCTTCATTTAACTCACTCGTGTGTCCCATTCCCATCCGATCCTCCACGTATGAGGATGGGACACTCATTCCTGGTGCGTGGTTGCTAGCAACAATAAGGCTCATCTCCTACCTCCGCTGCCGCACCACGGTCCCTATCCATCGGCGCTCCCACTGCTGGTCATAGTGTCACACCATCCATCCTTGTCGCTCCAACCTCATCCTTCAATCCAAATCGGAGGATTCTTGTCCTCATCAAGAAATACAGTTAAAAGAATTGAATCTAACTTAAAAGCATGTAGCTATATATGTTTTTAGCACAAGTGCTTAATTTATGAGCCACAATGCAAATATAAAGTAATATTACTACTCTAGCCAAAAATTATTTCCCACGTGGAGAAAAGTATAGACAAAGAATTTTTCTCTTAGGGTTAGTTTGATGAATGCACTCGTATTCATCTCAATTCATATGTGTTAAGTAAATAAATTAGAATAAAAAACAAATCAAATTTCATCATAATTTATTCTAATATACATAGATTAAAGTAGATACGATTGGAGAAGAGGAGAAAAGAAAGAAGCACACGGATGAGAATGAGATCAGTCAGCAGTTCTCGTGTAGTCCTGTACTAGTAGAGGCAAAAAGGTACCAGGAATATCCGGCCCCGCGAGTCAGCGCCCGGGCGGTTCGGGTCGTGTGGGCCCTCACTCCCGCCGTCTCTCCTGCCCTTTTACATTCCATTCCATCCATCGCTGGCTCGTTCCAAACCCAGTCGGATCGGATGGTACACGCTGGGAGCAGAGCGGAGGCGGAGGCGGCCGCCTCGCCGACGACAGTACGTGTACGTACACCCTGCTCCGCTGAACCATCGCCACTGCCTGTGCCTATGGAGGCGGCGGTAGCGGTACAACTACCACTACCAGGGCAGGCCCGGGCCGCGGCTGCTGCTCCCGACGGCGACGAGCGGGGGCAGCCGCAGCCGGAAGGAGGAGGACGCCACCAGCATCAGAATCAGGAGACGGAGGAGGAGCACGCGCAGGCGGTGTACTGCGCCGTGGGGATTGGGACCGGCAGCGGCAGCCGGAACCAGGCGCAGGCGGCCAAGGAATGGAAGGCCAACCTGCGCTGGGTGCTCGCCGCCCTCGCCCCCCGCCGGAGCAGCAGGCGCCTCGTGCTCGCGCACCTGCGCCGCCCCACTTCCCGGATCAACATCAGTGCGTGCCTCCCATGCCCTTCCTCTGCCCCCTCTGCTTTCTCTCTCGAAACACATGCTAGCATAATGCATTCCCTTCCCCTCCTCTGCCTGCCTGCCTGCATTTTTCTCCAGCTACCCCCTCTCCGCTTCTTCTTTCTACTTGTCGTTTCCTACGTAAGGTAGCAGCTAGCTACTGTCTCCAGGTCTTATCCTCTCCTTACTATTGTTCTTTCTTTATCCTGCTCGCTTGCCTGCATTGCATTGCATGCCGTTTTCAGTTTTGTTCACATCTTTTTTTTTTTAGAGAGAGAGAGAGACGGACACGGAGTTCACAAATGATTCATGAATGGTTTCTTTTTCTTCTAGTCCATCCCTTCGTTTCTTTTTCCTCTCTCTCTCTCTCAGTCTCTCTCATGGTAAGCAATAGTGTCTTTGTAATTTGGCATCGCAGGGTTTTCAAGTGTGAATGTGTGATCGATCGTTTGTTGTTTAATTTCTCAACAATAATCCTCCATAAAAGATTGTTCTTGCAGTAATTCACAACACAGTATTGCGTTCCTAAGATTGCAAGAACCCCCATAAAGAGACTGTATATATGGTAGAGAGCACATCGCTCTTATTAAGAAGAAAGAATATGAGTACTCAAATTGATGTCCCCTTCCTGGAAACTGAAGACTTGTATGCTGCTGATGCCTGCTTATTTATGCGAAAATAGTCTAATTTGTAATGATCAAATCAGGATCTCAGACACGAGACTCCTAAAAGATCTTAAACAAATGCAAGCCCCCCGCCCCCGAGCACCGTTGCCAGTTTGACTCCTCGAGTTTCAGAGGGGCATTCATCTTTAACAGCTTCCATTTCTTGGACGACATGGCCAACCAACATGTATTGTTCGTAATAAACTAATGAATTCTTTCAGCTAACCATTTGAACTCCGATCCTTCATGTTACTGCCTGTTATGCAAGATTAGTTGCCACTGTGTCCCTGCATCTACAGTCTACGCTTGTTCTTGTGTTGTGTCTTTGCAAATCTTAAACAATTCTTTTCAAAAGAAAATATATAATCATTTTGGACCCATGGATTACTGCAGTGGGGGCGTGGGTCCCGGTGAGCCAGCTTGCAGAGGAGGAGGTGGCTGCGTACAGGCAGCTGGAGGAAGAGAGGATCGCCGAAGTCCTAGACGACCTCGTGGAAACTTGCCATAGTCAAAAGGTTGAACACCTGCTCCCTTTCCAGATCTTGTTTTTTTTTGTCATCGTCTCTGCATCGATTCCCAACCTGTCAATGTCGACATGAGCCTTTTCAGCAGTCTCTAGGTTCCACCGTGTTCAGATGATAATAGCCTTACCCACCCCGGCTTAGCTTCTTCCCTAGGTTCAGTTCAGCCTGCTACTGCTAATGACATCTGAATTTTCTGACGAGTTTCAGAAACTTCCGTAGGTGAATGCGAGCAAGATCATCATCGCGAGCGACGATATCGCCAGGGGTCTCGTGCAGTTGGTTGACGACCATGGGGTCACCGAGCTCGTCATGGGCGCTGCGTCTGATCGGGCGTACAGCAGGTATATATGGTAATATATGACAATAGGTCGGTCAGACTTCAGGCACACTGACATGGTGGTTCAGCTCTTGTGTGCCGTAGGTTTTGTCGTTCGTTCATCCTTGTTCTTGCTTGATCAATGTTGATTAGCATGGTAACAAAGACTCTTATCTGTCTGTCTGTCTGTCTTGATGCAACGTGATCGTGACGCTAGGAATATGCGGGCGCCAAGGTCTAAGAAGGCGCTGACGGTGCAGCGGAAGGCGAATCCCTCTTGCAGGGTCTGGTTCGTCTGCAGGGGAAATCTTATCTGCACCAGGTATTCATTTTGCGTTCATCAAAAAGGAGCTAACTGCGAAAGTCTGTTCTTTCCATCTTCCTGACAACTTCCGAATTAAATGGCGAAGACATTTGTGTATGCGTACGTTGCTTTGCCTGGAATTAGTGTAGAAGTGTTAGAACCTGTGGACCTGTGGTAGCTTTCACAATAACTGAACATGTGTTAGATTTATTGTTTGTGTCCTATCTGTCTAGAAATTTGACGTTCTTCGGTCAAGGAGCGAGCTTTCTCTGGTTCCTTTCATTCACATCATGAGTAACTGAACGAGGCCAAACTAGTAGCAGGACTCATTTTATTCGAATGCGACATAGTTGTACCTTTTTTTTAGAAAAAAAAATGCGATATAGTTTTCCTGTATGTAAAAATTGCTTGCAAAGTAGTAGTAGGAGGAGGAGTAATGAATTATTTCCTGTTTTCGATCTACCTCTCTGGCAACTGGTACAGGGAGGCGAGCGAGGGACAAGCACATAGAGCTGAATCGTCCACGGCTAGCACAAGCCCCAGGTCAAGCACTTCGGACTACTCGAGATCGAAATCCTCGCCACGCCTGCGCAGCAGCGAGACATTCAGCACACAAGAATCAGACGATCCATCAGCTGAACAGACTCCTGCAAGGAACCTTAACATAGAGGATTCAAATAATCAAGCAACCGCCATTGCTGGATCCTCAGCGGAGTCCATCTCTGAAATTGTGGGGGCTCAAGTGGAACCGGCAACTGTGCATTTGCTACAAGAGATTGAAGAGGACCGGGAAACGCCCGCATCGGACGGTTCGGTACGTGCCAACTTCTGATTTTTATTATGAAATAAGTATCGGAGTAAATTGGTGTCCTTAGGAAAAGTGAAGAAATTAAGAGCAAAATTGGAGGTTATCAGATACATTGTGGTGTTTAGGAGTACCTCACATTCTAACTTCTTCAGAGTTCAGACACAGGATAATCCAGACAGTAAACAGTGTGCAGTCCAAGCTGGCTTCCAAAGGAATCTGAAAATTGTCTAGTATATGCATTTGGTTTAAAAGCTTCCGTTTCAAAAAATAAATTCATTTGGTTTGAAAAATACATGTACAGTGTATATAGATTTACCATGTGCATTTAGACTGTCCTGCACTCGATCTGTCCAGCCACTGCGTCTGTCAGGAACATGTTTTTCGGGCGATGAACAGTTCATTCTGTTTTGCCAGGATGCTGGTGAGATGGATGATGCCTTGTACGAGAAGCTGAAGCATGTGCTCATGGAAGCTGAGAACATGAAGCACGAGGCGTACGAAGAGACTCGCCGGCGTCAGATGGCTGAGCGCGAGCTCGCCGAAGCGTCCAAGATGGTCACAAAACGAAACTTCACCACTTCCTGTCAAAAATCATGCTGATGACCATATGTATGTATGTAGCTGATGACCATGTGTATGTATGTATGTATGTGATGGATGTAGGCCGACGAAGCAGAGAGATCGTATCAGAGAGAGGCGAGGCATCGGAAGGAGGTGGAGGAGATGGTGGCGAGAGAGCGCGCGGCCATGGAGCAGGACAGGCGAGAGCTCAACGACATCTTGGAGCAGATACGGAAGGTCGACGACCGGAGCGCCGAGCTGGAGCTCCAGATCACAAGCTCGGAGCGCACGATGAACGACCTCGAGGCCAGGCTGTCGGAATCGTACAACCTCCTGGACACACTCCAGCAAGGACATCATCCTTGCACTGCGAGGGAGTCCGCGTCCGCGTCCACGTCCACGTCCACAGAGGACGGCGGCGGCGAGCAGAGAGTGAGCTTCTTGCAGCTGGGTTACTCGGAGCTGGACGAGGGAACCAACCATTTCGACGAGTCTGTCCGGATTGATGGCGACGGCGGCGGCGGCGACGGCGGCCGGGGCAAAGTGTACAGAGGGGAGCTGCGCAACATGGCCGTCGCCGTGAAGGTGGTGAACCGCGACGTAGCCGTGGACGAGGCCCGGTTCGCCCGTGCGGTGGAAGGCATCAGCCGGGCGAGACACCCGAACGTGGTGACGCTCGTGGGCGCGTGCCCAGCGGCGCGCGCCGTCGTGTACGAGCTGGTGCCGGGCGGGAGCCTGGAGGAGCGCCTGGGTCCGGAACCGGGAGGCGGGAACGGGAGTGGGTCGGCGCCGCCGCCGCTGCCGTGGCACGCGCGGTGCGGCGTCGCGTACGGGGCGTGCTCCGCGCTGGCGTTCCTGCACTCCACGCTGCCGCGGGCGACGGTGCACGGCGACGTGAGGCCGGCGAACATCCTGGTGGTGGAGGACGACGCGCGGCGCGGGTGGTCGTGCAAGCTGGCCGGCCTCGGCGTGCGCGGCCTCGTTGAGGAGCGAGAGCGCCCCGGAGCCGGCCCGGCGGCGCGGGCGTACGCGGACCCGCGGTGCCTCGCTGCGACGGGGGAGCTGACCCCGCACTGCGACGTGTACGCGCTGGGCGTGGTCCTCCTCCGGCTGGTGACCGGGAGGCCGGCGTTCCTGGCGAGGAAGGCGGCGCGGGAGGCCGCGGGCGGCAGGGCGTCGTGGCAGGAGGTGACGGCGGGAGGGTGGCCGACGGAGCGCGCCAGGGAGGTGGCCATGCTCGGGCTGAGATGCTGCGGTGTGGACGTGGACGTGGAGGCGGAGGCGGAGCGGAGGCCGCGGGTCCCCGCCGCGGTGCTGCTGGAGGAGGCCCGCGGCGTGCTGGAGGCCGCGATGAGCTCCGCGCCGAGCAGGTCGCCGTCGTCGCTGTCCGAGTCAGACGGCGCCCCGTCCTACTTCCTCTGCCCGATACTCAAGGAGGTGATGAGGGACCCGCAGATCGCCGGCGACGGGTTCACGTACGAGGCGGAGGCCATCGTGGAGTGGCTGGGCAGCGGCCACGACACGTCGCCGATGACCAACCTGAAGCTCCCGACGCGGAAGCTGGTCCCCAACCACGCGCTCCGCTCCGCCATCCACGAGTGGCGCCACCGCCAGCTCCAGGCCCACCATCGGCTGCACTGATCCGGTGCAAAATTTTAACGCGGGACTGGAGAGCTAATTAGCCTTTTTTCTGTGTCTTTTGTTTTAATTTATTTTGTTTTTGGCAAATGTTCTCTGATGTGTGACATCGATCGTCTTTGCAACGTGCACTGTACAGTCTAGCGGAAATGTGCCAGAAGCGATTTTTTCCCATGAGGACTTATTTGGCAAGGGTCCTCTCCGGCTCCGGCTCCAGCTTCTTTAGAGGAGCCTTGCCAAACGTTTTCTTAAAAGAATCATTTTTCTATAAAAAATAGAGGAGCCGGAGCTGTTAAATTATAGCTCCTCTAAAATGGCTCCGGCTCCTCCGGAGGAGCCGTGCCAAACCGGTCCTGAATGAATTCCATTTTGCAACAGTTCTTTCATCTCATACAAAAGGTAACGATTTCTCTTCATTTCTCAACTAACCATGGTTTGGCTGCAACGCTGAAAAAAGAGCAGCCGAACAGGGCGGTACTAGTACTAGTAGGACGAGCACTGTTGCTTCCTGTGACTGCCTACCCGAGTGCCGTATCGGATCGCCCTACGAAGCTGACGGTGACGGGAAGACGAAGAAGAAACGTCTGACCGGTGGACCCTCCCGCCGTAGGCCCGTACCCAACGGGCGGGCAGTAGCGCAGCCGCCGATAAGACGACCATTCGTTGTTTCCGCGCCGAGAAAACCGAAGCCAACGGGCGGGCAGGAAGGTGTTTTGAGAGAAAGAGGCGGCTGCTGGCTCCCTCGCTTTTTCCTCCACTACTCCTCCGCCTCCAGTCCACACGCAGCAGATCGGCGTCGAAATCCATCGCATCGTGCCCGCCTCGCCTCCTTCGCTGCGTCGGCGTGGTGGTTATGGCCCGCGGGGCGCTGGAACCCTTGGTGGTTCTGCTCGCGCTGGCGGCCGTGGCGGCCGGAGGGGACATCAGGCTCCAGGACGACGACGCGCCCAAGATCCCCGGATGCTCCAACGACTTCGTGCTGGTAAGGGGTGCCTCCTGCTGGTGGTCCGATGCTAGCAAGGGTTTGGGGGGCCCGTGAGTCTCGGATTGGGTGTTTGGGGGCTAAACTAGGGATTGAATTCGTGGACTTGGGGAGTCTGCAATCTCTCCTCGGGTGGCTGTACCGTCGCTTGAATTTTTTTTTTGGTGCGTGGATTGGGTTGGGTGTTCAGCCACGTCATTTGCTTGGACCGGAAGAGTCGCGATTAGGTCGCCGTACGGTCTCGCCTCGTACAGGAGCGTCGGCTATGGAGCCTCTAGTGCTTCATTACATATGCTGTAAATTATACGGAGGATTGTCCTTGCCTTTATGCACTTCATTAGACATATGATGGCATTTACAACTTTCAAGTTTGAGAATGATGGTATTTGATTGATCGAAAAAAACAATGCTGCCAATTGGGGATTATTGGCGGAACCCCAGTGTTGTTAGCTTATTCCTGTTCCCTTATTTCAAGATAAAGCCCAGATTTAGTGTAAGCTCATTCAACTCAACTAAGCTGCTGGGATTCTCTCATTGATGGATAAGTCTATGTGGTCTTTATGGGGGCTGCAGCAGTTTTTGTGGGGCTGCAGCACCATGGTGGTCTTGCTGCCCATCAAGGATAGCATCCTTGACTTAGAGGACAACATCTTAGAGGATAGCATCTTAGCATTTAGGACAGCATCTTAGACTAGCATCTAGAGGACAGCATCTTAGACTAACATCTTGGCATATGCTTGGCTGGCTAGCAGCCTATAAATATGTACCCCCAACCTCTTAGGTTGGCATGACATTTGTGTGAGTTTGTGTGAGAAATAAACCAGAAACTTACCCCGACTCCTAGTGTCATCCTCTCTCGATGAGAGTAAGAATTCTACTACTACCAAGAGTAAGAATTCAGCGACTAACAACTGAGTATCAGAGCCGTACTATCTTGTAGCATGAGCATCTCCTGCTTATCTTCTTTCCCAGCCCTACAACAGCCCCAGCTGTTGGCAGCAGCAGCTCCTCCGGCCGCTCCTGCTCACTCCTCTCCCTCTGCGCAGTCTGAAGCAGCCCTCTCCCCACGCAGCAGTCCCCCGGTAGCGTGTCATGTCCGCAGGGCAGTCTCAGCGCTCGGTCGCCTCGAGCACGCGGCGTCGGCAGGAGGCCGAACTTGCCGCGGCAGAGGAACGCGAGCGAGCGGCGGCAGAGACCGCTGCGGCGGCGGCAAGGGCATCGAGGCTGGCAGCGGCGGAGCTGGTAGCAGCCAGAGCGGAGGCGGAAGCAGCGGCGGCGGCGGATGCAGCGCGTGCGGCGGCGGCAGAGGTCGAGGCCCTGCGCGGCAGCATCAACAGTTCCGTTTCTGCTGACGATAGCGCCGACGCGGACCTCGAAGCTGCTGGGGAGGGAGGCAGGACGAGCGCGGGCGGTGCAGTGGGCAGCCGCGCACGCCCACGAGCGCGGCGGCAGCCTAGACAGGCGCGGACGCGCCGGCGGCGCTCCTGGAGGAGGCGCGCACGACAACGGTGGCGGACGGGTCGATGGAGAGCGCGGCCTTCACAGGCAGCGTGGCTCTCTCTCCCCGGATCGGTACCGACGGGTCGATGGAGAGCGCGGCCTTCACATGCAGCGTGGCTCAAAGGCAGCGTGGCTCTCTCTCCCCGGATCGGTACCGACGGGTCGATGGAGAGCGCGGCCTTCACAGACAACGTGGCTCTCTCACCCTGGATCGGTACCATGGTTACCACGGGCTCCAGGCTGTTGTCAGGGACGTCGGCCCCGGCGGTGGGTAGCCTACCCTCACCAAGACCAACTACGTCGAGTGGGCTGCGGTGATGAGGGTAAAGCTCCAGGTGCGGCACATGTGGGAGGCAGTCCGGTATGGCGACGTCGACTACGACCTAGATCGGCGGGCGCTGGATGCCCTCATCGCTGCAGTCCCGCCCGAGATGCAGTTCTCGCTTACCAACAAGCGGACTGCCAAGGAGGCTTGGGATGCCATCGCTGCGGCACGCATTGGCAGTGCCCGCACCCGCAAGTCCACCTGCGCAGCGAGCGCCGCAAGGAGTGGGAGAACACAGCCTTCAAGCCGGTGAGGGCGTTGATGACTTTGCTCTCCGTCTCAACACTCGCTGCGAGAAGATGGTGCGATTCGGCGATGACACCTCTGGCGCGAGGAGAGAGCTGTCGAAAAGCCCTTCCTGCGTGCGTCGAGAAGTACAAGCGGATGGCTCGCTTCGCTCGAAGTCTCTCTGCTGGATCTCTCCACAATGTCGATCGAGGAGGCGATAAGGTCGCCTCAAGGTCGTTGGATGCCGATGACCCACGTCTCTCTCGGGGCCCATCACCACCCTTTGGGGAAGCTCCTTCTCACTCGGGAGCGATGTCTTGCCGGCCAAGGTGGACCGGAAGAAGGGGAGGCTTCTTCCGCGACAGCGACCGCGAGCGGTGTAAAGCAGCAAAGCGCGCGCGAGACGCCCCAGAGCCGGCGCGCGAGGACGTCTGAGGGTGATGCCCGTGAAGCGCCAGGCGGCGGGCGGCAGTACAAGCCGACGAGACGCGCCGCCGCTAGCTCGCGCGCGGCTTGGCCATTGGGCTAAGGATCGTCGGCACCACGACGGCCGGGCCCACGTCGCCGCACAGTGGAAGAGGAGGAGCCGGCTCGTTCATGGCACATGCAAGCATCGAGCTACCTCCGGCATGCACCGCCGCCGCGCAGCTCTCCTCCACACCTTGACGAGCCAAAAGCACGCGCCTCCTCGACGACAGCCCGACAACGACAAGATCGACGGGTGGTGCCTCGACACCGGCACCACCCATCACATGACCGGTCGACGGGAGTTCTTCACCGAAGCTTGACCCTAGCGTCCGAGGCTCCGTCAAGTTTGGGGATGCCTCGGCGTGGAGATCAAGGCGTCGGCTCCGTCATCTTCACCGCGTGTGTGTCGGTGAGCACAGGTACGCTCACCGAGTCTAATACATCCCGCGTTGAGGAACTCCATCATCGACTTGGGGACATTTGGATGAGAACGGTTCGCGCGTGGTGGTTGAGGATGGAGTCATGAGGATTTGGGATCGCCGTAGTCGCCTTCTTGCCAAGGTATCCAGAAGCGCAAATCGACTCTACGTCCTTAACGTGCAGGTGGCACAACCCCTCTGTCTCGCCTTTCGTCGGGACGACGAAGGCGTGCAAGGCACGCAGCGTTGGGCACCTTCACTTTGAGGCCACAGGCGGCTCGGTGCCACGGAGATGGTGCGAGGCCTGCCGTGCCTCGACCATGTGGAGCAGCTCTGCGACGTCTGCGTGTTGACCGAGAAGAGGCGACTCCCCTTTCCCCAGCTGGCGAGCTTTCGAGCCAAGGAGAGGCTCGAGCTTGTGCACGGGGACTTGTGTGGCCCGGTGACACCGGCCACACCGGGAGGACGATGCTACTTCCTGCGCTCGTCGACGACCTCTCCCGCTACATGTGGGTGATGGTCCTCGGCGACAAAAAGGAGAGGTCGCGGACGCGCCATCAGCGCGCATGTCAGCTGCGGAGGCGAGTCGCGGCCGCAAAGCTGCGCGTCTTCTGCGCGACCGACAACGGCGGCGAATTCACGCAATGGTGAGTTCGCGTCGCATCGCTCTAATGAGGGTATTGGCGCCACTACTCCACGCCCGCAAACACCCCAAAGCAGAAGCGCGGCGTAATCGAGCGGCGCAACCAGACGGTTGTGGGGATGGCTCGGGCCCTTCTCAAGCAGAGGGGGATGCCGGCTGTCTTCTGGGGAGAGGCGGTGGTGTTGGCCGTCTACATCCTCAATCGCTCGCCTACCAAGGCGCTCGACGGCAGGACGCCGTACGAGGCTTGGCATGGGCGCAAGCCGGCGGTCTCCCACTTGCTCGAGGTTTGTAGTGGTCGCGGCTGGCCTAGGCCGGTCCTGGACATCGTACATCGCGGCGCTCATTGGCCGCGACAGCGACGCGCTCCGCATCCACGTGCCCGCACTCGCCGACGGCTTCAATCTGCTGGACCCGATCACCGTCGTCGTCCTGTGCACCACCTCCTGTTGCCGTTCGTACACGGTTCGAGCACGTACATGGTGGCCACCATGGCCGAGGAGACCAAGAACCCCGGCGGCCCGGCCGCGACGTGCTGCTGGGCCTCATCTCGTCCATGTCGGCCATCACCATCGTCTACTACGCCATGTCCATTGAAGCCAACGCGGCCTACTCGGTGGCATTCGCGGCAGCCGGGATGAAGTGGGCGCGCGTGTCCTGGGCCTCCTACTCGCGGTGCTCGCCGTGGCCACCATGGACACGAACTCCGCTCTGCGCGGCGATGGCGGTGCATGGCGGGTCCGGCGGCGCGCAGACGGCCATGTCCGGATGCTACACGAGCCCGCTGTACAACACGGTGGTGGGGTTGGGCCTGTACCTGTCGCTGGCGGATGGCGGCCCACATCACCTGGCCCCGTTCGTGGTGCCTGCGGACGCGGCGGCATACGAGGCATGTGTGGTCACCTTGAGCAGTTGCACTGAGGAGACAGGGTGGCGGCCACTTGTGCAAAACCAGGGTTCCAAAACCGGCTTGGACCTTTGGTGATACATTTAGCAAGTTTAGGGACCTGAAAATCTGGTTTTAGAAGTACATGGATCTATTTGAGAATGCGGGACAAGTTCAAGGACCCCCAGTGGATTTCACTCTTACTCCCTCTGTCCTGAAATATAAAGGGATCTAAGGGAGTCTTGCCACACTTTCTTACTCTGTGACATGAGGATCCTAAAAGAATCTTTCCTAGTCTTTGTTGCCAACTTGCCTAAGGTGAAGTGTGGCTAGCAACTGAACACCCTCTTTGATCCATTGTCATTTTTTTGTGTGTTTCAGCCCCATAGCTGCTATGATTGCTTCATGTAATGCAGTATGCAGGACAGCTTTTCTTGTAGCAATCTAATTTGTTTTCATGGCTAGATGTTTGTCTTAGTGCTCCATCTGGTTCAGTATTCCCACATCTGAGGGCCATTATGTCTACCTAGCTAATGTGGTTCTTAGGGCCCATTACATTTTCCCGACTTAAGGTGGTTGGTACTTCTTTGACGACTAAGTAATCAGCTAGCCACAAGTCATGCACGTTATACTTGAAGTTCACTTGGTATTGTCACTTTGAAAGTTTGAATATCTAAAAATACTGGTGAATGTTTGGATTCTTTAGCACACTTATCTTATTCTCTACAATCACATGTTGCCCCTGTTCTGTTGTCAGGTAAAAGTGCGGACCTTGATCAACAAAAAGGATAAAATTGAGTTTGTTGGTGTTGGTGCTCGATTTGGCCCCAAGATAGAGTCAAAGGAAAAGCAATCCAACTGGACAAACTTGCTGTTAGCAGACACTTCTGATTGCTGCACCCCTCCAAAAGAGAAGGTTGACTTTCTGGAAATGATAATTTAGCTTTCTGTCTTTCTTTTACTGTTCTAAGCATTGCTACCTAGTGATTTCTTATTCCTTTGTTAGGTTGCTGGAGATATTTTGTTAGTGGAGAGGGGACACTGTACGTTCACTACAAAAGCTAGGGTTGCTGAATCTGCTGGTGCTTCTGCGATTATAATCATCAATGATAAGCAGGGTATGCATCATATATGAAATCCGTCATGGCTTCTTCTAAAGCTACAATTCTCTCCACTTATGGGTTATGGCCTGTGTTGGAGCACCATGTAAGCAGCTGCTGAGGTTAGGGATGGAATTGGGATCACCTCAGTAATTTGGTAGTGCCGAGCATATACCTTCACCACTAGAATGGTTTTTTATTACTCGCACGTAGGCGCTTGTGAGGTGAGGCGACACCATACTGTTTAGAAGAAGAAAAATGACAGCAGAGGAAGATGGAAGAAAAAAGAAAAGGAAAAAGGCAATAAAGTGAAGGACAAAGGAGACTGGCCCATCCCACCAAAGCAAGCCATATCCTCCCATCCCATAGCATATTAGGCAGCCAGCCCCCCAGGCCATATCCCTCCTCGCCCTTAGCAGCGCCACAATTCCAGCTCCCATACCAACCCTGCTGCTTGCTTCCCTGTCTTCCTCGTTCTGCCAGCTATCAGCCCCTCCTCCATGTCACTTTCTTGGGCCTAAAATGTATCACTGTCACCACTCCCCTTCCGTATTGACCACTGTCACCACTCCCTTTCTTGATCAGCCACCACCATCAGTGACCAGAGGAATGTTTGCTCTGGCCACCAATGCTGGAGCTGGCAGGGATGTGTTGGCTGCTGCTGCTTGGCCTCCTGTTCTTCTTCCCTTCCTCTCTCCTCCTTTTCTCACTGGTTCTGCCAAGGTGTTGTGGACACCCAGGAGGCCAGGGCCCCATGAGCACTTCGTCACCTAGGCGAAACTTAAGAACACTGCTTTTTAATGTTTATCCCTCTTTTCTCTGAGGTCTGCAGTTATCTTTTGTAAGATTAATCCATATTCAGATTCAAGCATCTGTATTATCATTCCCTGCTTTGAGTTATATGATACCGTCTTTACTGCAACCTCTGATTTTGATGTGGGAAGGACTCCCTTGTACTCCCTTCCAAACCGACCTACACCTATTGAATGCTTGGAATTAAAGCCTTTGGTGGCATGAAATAAATCCTTGTGAGTGAACTGGTGTAGACCTATTAAAAATTCTTTATATTTTATAAGTTGTGATAACTTTTTTTGAGATTTCTTTGGTCCTTTTACTTCTGATTGGCTCATCTCTCAGCACTAAACCTAAATCATTGGGGCCTTTGCTGACCCAACTTGTAATCTTGTTTGATTTGCTAGTTTTACCCATGTCAAGGACACTTGTTATTTATGATGTATGTAAACTCATATAGCATGTTAATGTAATTAGATGAGTGCTTCTGTGGGTTTGTCTTCTGAGTTCTAACATAGGGTGTGAACACATATCGTGCATCCACTTGCAGAGTTATACAAGATGGTATGTGAGACCAATGAAACAAATTTAGATATCAGCATACCCGCTGTTCTTCTGCCAAAAGATGCGGGCTCTTCTTTAGAAAGGTCTCTCTCAAGTGGTGAAGGTAAATTGTTTGTCTTCAGTTCCATGCTTTGTGTCATCCCTGTGAATACATGGGTGCCTATGTTTGTTTAACTTTTCATATTTTTGGTAACTTGAGAATTGGAAGGTTATTTTAGTGTAAGATAGCTAACAGGCTTACGTTTTCCTTTTTTTGTCAGTCTTAGTGGAGCTGTACTCTCCAGATCGTCCTCTGGTTGATACTGCAGAGGTGTTTCTATGGCTTATGGCAGTTGGTACCATTCTTTGTGCATCATACTGGTCAGCATGGAGCGCCCGAGAAGCAGATATTGAACAAGAGAAGCTTCTGAAGGTTCTAAACCCCAATTCTTGTTTGATTTCTTATTGCTAGTTTTGCGCACTTGAAAAGAAGGACTGACAGGTACAATACTTGTATAGGATGGTCATGAAGTACCACCAAACTTTGAGGCTGGAGGTTCTAGTGGTATGGTAGAAATCAACATGGCATCGGCAATACTATTTGTGGTGATTGCATCATGCTTCTTGATAACACTCTACAAGAAGATGTCTCATTGGTTTGTGGAGCTTCTGGTGGTTATCTTTTGCATAGGTGGTGTAGAGGTGTGTACCATTTCATTTTTGTTTCTGGTATTGCATCTGTCTGAACTGTGCTTTTGTGCTTCCAAAAACTAAATCACCCAAATGGCCAAATCCCGATGTGCTTTGATAATATGCTTTCACTTTTGAGAGAACACCGAGACACTTTCATCTTTATCTGTAATTCATTGTTTTTGGACAATTAAGAACTGCCACAAATTGACCAAAGAACTTTATGTTAGTTTTGGAATGACCAAGTGTGATGTTGTGTGGGTGTATCAATGTCTCCATGAGATAGCAATATGAATTTGTTACTCATAATAATGTATTGCCTTCCATTTCTTGAGCTCCTGTGATGTTTTTCCCTCTTCTGTGAAGGGTCTGCAAACATGCTTGGTGGGCTTACTGTCGATGTCAAGGTATGCTCTGTAAATTTTGTTATTTTTTTCTGACTCAAGATGAATATTTAGACATTTCTTAGCTCCCTTTTATATCAGGTTCTACAGCTATGTGTATTTTTCTTACTGTTACTGAGTAGAAGGCATGGGATCTTTCAGGCGGTTTAAACCTGCTGCAGAATCGTTTGTGAAAGTGCCATTTTTTGGAGCTGTTTCATACCTTACATTGGCAGTTTGTCCGTTTTGCATAGTATTTGCTGTTCTGTGGGGTGTTTATCGCCGGTTGTCCTATGCTTGGATTGGGCAAGATATTCTTGTGAGTGTCATTTTATTTTCAATGCCTTTTGTTGAGATTAATCTGTTATCACTAATATCTTGTTTGGTGGCCTTTAGGGTATTACCTTGATCGTTACAGTCATCCAAATTGTTAGAATACCTAACCTCAAGGTGATTATTCCTCTTAATGTATGCTTTCCATTCAGTTAAGCGATTGGTACTGACACCTGTTATTGCCTGTTAACTGTCAGGTGGGTTCAGCCCTCCTGAGTTGTGCCTTCTTATATGACGTCTTCTGGGTTTTTATCTCCAAGATGATATTCCATGAAAGTGTGATGATTGTGGTATGTATGAATGACTATTGTGATGTTTGATATTTGCTGTCTGCTAGACATCTAGTTTCTTCTTCTATGGTTTGCTAGATATCTAGCTATGCATGTGGTCTGCTCGCAGGTTGCACGTGGTGATAAGACTGATGAGGATGGTGTACCCATGCTGTTAAAGATTCCTCGGATGTTTGATCCATGGGGCGGATACAGCATCATAGGCTTTGGTGATATCCTTCTTCCTGGGCTGTTGGTTGCTTTTGCATTAAGGTGATGCTAATTTCAGAAGTAGAGGCTGGATAACAGTAATCAACTTTCTTCATATTCTCTATAATAAGTACTTATCTGTCATTAGTTATGAAATACCTTTTATTCCTCTGTCTTTAGGTATGATTGGGCTGCCAAGAAGACCTTGCAATCTGGCTACTTTTTGTGGTCAATGGTGGCATATGGTTCCGGTAATATATCAGTGCTTCTATTTCAGAGCCATGTCAGATGGATGGATGAATGCAAGCACTACTGATAGAGGCGTTTCTGAGTGATGCATTTTGTGTACAAGCACCTAAAACTGCTATGCTTGATAGCACATTTCTTCATTTGGCCTTTTTTTGGCACAAGGTTGCATCTTAACAATGTATGCCTTGCAAATAGGATCACACAATTCCCCGCTGCTCACGGTTGCTGGTTACCGCACCTTCTACTTTCTGAATTTGTGTTATCATAAGTGCTATCTAACTCCAATGGCTTCCTGTGCATAAATGAACGCTGGAAGAAAGAAAAAGTTTGTCTTGCATCATTGCAATATGATCTGTTGATGCGTCGAATACATACACCTACATCATATTACCAAACCCACCTTGATTTGATTTAGAGTTCAGTTGTGTGAATTTGATATCATGAATCAACAACAATATGGAGGAAATTGTGCACATGCCTTTGACCATATGTGGTGTAGAATATTGGCTTCTGTTTTGTGTGGACTCATTAAAATGACTATTTCCCATATGTGGTTATGAATGTTTAGCCAAAGTCTTGCGCGCATATTGTCTTGATGCCGTTTCACCACCATATTGTCCTTGACATACGGTGCTGTTGTTGTCCTTCTTAGGTCTCCTAATTACATACGTTGCCTTGAACCTTATGGATGGCCATGGCCAGCCAGCTCTCCTTTACATTGTGCCTTTCACGATTGGTAAGTGGCGCCTTGCCCCCTGATGATACTATCAATGTAGAAGTATTTCATGCCATGTCTTCTGGATAGGCTCCTTTTTTTTGTTTTAACAAATTACCAAATTTGTGCAGGCACCTTCATAGCACTCGGCATGAAGAGAGGTGAACTCAGAAACCTGTGGACGAAAGGGCAGCCCGAGAGAGTGTGCACGCACATGCACACGCACCCATCCCCGAAGGACTCGCCTGTTGCGGTCAGCTCGACGTCGTAAACAAGACTAACCTTACCTGATGTGGCCTGGCCGAGAATGTTGCTGCTGACGACCCTTGTGTAAAGAAGTTTCACGGTTAATGGTGCGCGACGTAATGGAGGAGTCTACTGATTTGCAATGAACCCTACATAGGATAACTCTAGCTAGACCCGCCCCCTGATCGTGATCCTAGTACGTTCGTTGTACATCAGGTGGTGTATTGTATAGTATATGAGTGATGCTATGACACTGGATAAAAGGTGCGGGAAGGTAGGAGGAGCTTTATAGCTGGGTTATTTCCCAGCACTGCATCATGTGGGAGATATAGATATCTATCTGGTGCCTGAGTCCACCCACAGCTGTGCAGCTCCAAGTAATCAAATCTGGCCTCGATCCTAGTTTTTATATGTGTATGCATGGTTTTGAGTGGACATGTTCGTGATCTTAGACACGTGGCAAGAGGCTGCTGGCTCTGTCGGTGAGATGATGTGACAGTCATTGTGTAGTATGTATTATCGATCATCCGTGAAATGGTAGGGGTGGGTGTATTTCCTCTCCCTCTCGTGACCAGTTACTTGTTATTTATGTACCTGTATGTATATATATATATATATTAAATTAAATAAAGAAGAAGAAATACTGTGGCGATGCACGAGACAGTTCCCTTTTTGTAACGAATGATGAATAGCCAAGCCGCGATTCTTCCTCTTCTACAGGAGTGCGAGTGCGGTGCGGCTGCCTTTACATGATTTAAGAGTCGTTTTTGGTGCAGGTGAGGTCGGGGGTGGCGCGTTGTGCGGCCAGCGATGAAGCAGCGGCTGCCGTCCCACGCCATCGCTGTCCTCCTTGTCCACGCCCTGTTCTTCCTCTAGTCCTTGTACAGGGCGGCGGCATCTGCTGGTTTGGTCGGCTTCCTTCACTTGTTGGCTAGTGCCCCTTGATACGATTCTCCATGCCATGATCCACCTCTTTTTTTGACCGCTGTTACCCTAGTGGGTAACGGTTAATTTCACCCTCTAGCTAGTCCGGTTTTCAGTATAAATAAAAGGGGTTAAAAGACGTTCTAATCTATAATATCAATCCATACCTGTGTCCTCGTGTTCCTTCACTCTTAGAAGCCGTCCTAACTAATTTTGCTAAGAGTAGTAGTAGTATCCGATGAATTATTATGTATTAGAGTGGTTTATTGTTTCTTCCGTGACTCAGAACTCATGCTCGTGTGAGTTAGAATAATATCGCAAGTTTTAGAACATATGAGGCGCAAGATGTAAATTGCGTTGCAATGCACGGTTACGGCTGGAAACTAATATATATGTATGTCATCAGATGGTTTATTTGTTTGCGATGTTTGTTAGTCCATACTTAGGGCGTGGTGGCTGGTTTGTGGCTATCATTATTGATCAAGGGATTATTAGCTTATAAACTAGTAGAGTAGTGACACAACTAGGGAGTGGGGACAGCTAGATGAGCTCACAAAGGATAAAGCACCCCTAACTGACCACTTATCTGTCCGTGTCTACCAACTGGAGTGGAGGCCACAACTTTCCAGAGCTAAGCTACATAGCCAGAGTCCATTTAAATACATAATTCGGTTTGGTTAAACCTAAGGCCCTACTAATCCTATCTTATCACCGTCTAAATTAGTATAATTTGTTAATTTCCAATTTCCTAACACCAGCTAATTTCCTATCCTCTTATCAGCAGCGTTTATACTGATGTGCAATTTGGGAAAAAAAAATGCTCAATAATTTTCTCCTTCCGCCATGCCACCTCCACCTCTTGCACGCGCTGATGAGGCCACAGACCAACAGACTAAACAAATCTAACTATCTCAGCCTGCATATAGGTCTGCACAATGAACCCTGTCAGCCACTAATTAAGAAAACCAACCAAAACCATATCATCATCATCATCCACCAGTCGCCACTAATTGAGAAATTAGTGGCTTGGCAGCAAAAACAAACAACACTAATTAATTTATGTGCAGCTAGCCGCGCTCAAGACAGGGCCTTCAATTTCGCTACATTAGGTTGCCGCTATAAAAAGCTCTGGAAAGCCATCCCCTCTGCCTCACACAGCCTCCTCACTCACCTCAGCTCAGCTTAGCTAGCTCACACACCCAAGCAAATCACCTCACAGATGGAGGGCAAGGAGGAGGATGTCCGCCTGGGTGCCAACCGCTACTCGGAGCGTCAGCCCATCGGCACGGCGGCGCAGGGCACGGAGGAGAAGGACTACAAGGAACCCCCGCCGGCGCCGCTGTTCGAGGCGGAGGAGCTGACGTCGTGGTCCTTCTACCGCGCCGGGATCGCCGAGTTCGTGGCCACCTTCCTCTTCCTCTACATCAGCATCCTGACGGTGATGGGCGTGAGCAAGTCGCCCAGCAAGTGCGCCACCGTGGGCATCCAGGGCATCGCCTGGTCCTTCGGCGGCATGATCTTCGCTCTGGTCTACTGCACGGCGGGCATCTCCGGCGGCCACATCAACCCGGCCGTCACCTTCGGCCTCTTCCTGGCGCGGAAGCTGTCGCTCACGCGCGCGCTCTTCTACATGGTCATGCAGTGCCTGGGCGCCATCTGCGGGGCCGGCGTCGTCAAGGGCTTCCAGCAGACGCTGTACATGGGCGGCGGCGGCGGCGCCAACGCCGTCAACCCCGGCTACACCAAGGGCGACGGCCTGGGCGCCGAGATCGTCGGCACGTTCGTGCTCGTCTACACCGTCTTCTCCGCCACCGACGCCAAGCGCAGCGCGCGTGACTCACACGTGCCCATCCTCGCGCCGCTCCCCATCGGATTCGCCGTCTTCCTCGTGCACCTGGCAACCATCCCCATCACCGGCACCGGCATCAACCCCGCACGCAGCCTCGGCGCCGCCATCGTCTACAACAGGTCCCACGCATGGAACGACCACGTGAGTTATTATTGATTACCTGATCGATTCTTCTTCATGATTTCATATATTCTTCTTCGATCCATTGCATTTCCATTCCATCTCAAATTCTCAATGCAATTAATTGCAGTGGATCTTCTGGGTTGGCCCCTTCATCGGCGCTGCTCTCGCCGCCATCTACCACGTGGTCATCATCAGGGCCATCCCCTTCAAGAGCCGCGACTAAGCATACATACATACATGCAAGAGAGGCTCCAATCAAGCAACAATCATATATATGGATTGTTAAGCTATATATATCCATGTCTTGTTATGTGATAGTGATGCGTGCTCGCTCTTCCTTCACTGTCTCATCTACTACTGTAATAATTATCTATCTATATACATGTTCGTGCGAGCTAGCTAGTGTGATGCGAAGGCCGGTACGGTGTTTCTTGATTGCGCCTTCAGCTAGCCATCAGTCTGCAATGCACACCTGTGAGTTTTGTTAAGTTTTATCGCTTGGGGTATGCATGCATATGTAAATTTATCTCCTACTTCCTTCTATATAAGCTTTGCGACATATATGTAGTCCCTTCATCAATTCAAATTCAAGTGTATGACAATAATAAAAACTAAGAAGAAGACTCCATGTTTATGATATTGTACCCGGCCGTTGACCGGAGTACCAATTTCGGGTCAACTTGGCGGAGCTCTTTTTCTTCAGATTCTCCATGGAAGATTTTACGTGAGAAGTAAATCTATGACTAAAATTAATTCCCTATAATTCTCTAGGATAAACTCTATGCACTACAAGATTTTCGGTCTACTGCAACGCCAAAAAAGTGTAGCAAAAGACCCAAAAATGGTAGCCATAGTAATTTTGCTACCAATTTTTTTTTTGTTAAATGTCGTTGCACTTGTAAGGGTAGCAATAGCATAATGCAATGGGTTACATTTTAGTTGCGACACACAGCCCCTCTATTGCAACACTTTTGACGCTTTTGCAACACCTGGTGAGTGTTGTAACAAAAGCAATTGCAACCACTATGGGTGTGGTAATAGTATCAATTGCAACAAACTAGGTGTTGCTAGCGATACGTATTGCGACACGTTGGTCGTGTAGCAACACAATGCAAGCGCAACGCAACACAAGTGTTGCAATCGTGGTTGTTGCTACGCAGAGAAAGCATTGCAATAGAGGTTCTCTATTGCCACGTCGCCTAAATGGTTGCTATAGGTGGCTTAGGTTATTGCAACATCTCTTCAGGTTGGTTGCTACAGAGAGGTCATATATTGCCACGTTTCTGAATGGTTGCTATAGATGGCATAGGCTATTGCCACGTTACTTAGGTTGGTTGCTCTGAGACGGGTCATCTATTGCCACGTTACTAACTATCTCGGGTTGCTATAGGTAGATTCCTCTATTGCCACCGTCATCTTTTTGTAGTTGCAAGAGATAGTTTCTCTATTGCCACGATTATCGTACCTATTGCCACGACTAAATGTGATTGTTATATGTGCCATCATATATTGCAACGCATGATTAATATATTAATAATTCATGTTGCGACACTTTGTTTGGTAGCTTAAATTAATAATCGCAAAACGACAAATACATAATGAAGGAAGCATCGACATCCATTAAAACGAAATATAATTTGTTCATACAAAATCTTTAACAAAACACACCAGTGTCAAACTAAATGAGAACACAAGTAGATAGCTTAACACATAATAATGTGTTAAGCCTGCATCTTATTTGAACTCATTGAATCAAAAGACTAATGTCTCATCAGCAATGAAGGTTCCCTTGATATGTATGTTGGCCATCGTCCCACCATTCGCATGCTCCTTCTCAAACTCAAGATTCCTCTGAAAAAATCATTGACATGCATTAGTTAAAGCTGAGACTAGTGGTGGCAAAGCTAATTGAACACTTGAAGCAAAACACGAGCTGCAGATACTAGAGTTACTGTGAGCTGCAGTACTATCAACCATGAACTTTGAAGCGTAAAGCAAATATAAACATACATGCAGCTGCCTCCCAAGACATTTTATGAGCACAAACACATCCATATATATTTCTAATCAGCAAGAGGAAACTAAGCCTGGACCATATTTAGGAGCAGAACAAAAGAATAGCTATGTACTTCTCCAAAAGGACTATATGTTCCTTTTTAATGCAAAGAGAGATAAAAGGTTTCACATAGTACCTGTGTATTCTTTTTGGACAATGCGAGATCTTTTCCTAGCCGCAGATTTCCTTGAGTTGCTTTGTCTTTGTAGTATAAACATGACACCGAATTCGCTGCCAAATTACTTCTAGTCATGCGCCCTCTAGTGAGACGTTCTTCAATTTTGCGGGAGAAGGGGTTGTTGTTCTGGCTGGCTGGTTTCTTGGGTAACCTGAAAATAAATGGTTGGTGGTAAAAATTACACCCCTTGACAAGAATATGACATGCATGTTATAATTAAACATTCTTCAATTATCATCAAACTACCTGTGACTATGCATCATGTGTTCTCCCATTGTAGTTGTTACATTTTGTGTCCCTCAATTGTTGCAAAGAAGAACAACATTTTCGATTAGCTCCACAATTGTGCTAGCTTTGCATTTGAATTGGGTTCAAGATCATGATTTTCAGTTCAATAAACTATGAGAACATAGATGTTGTTAATATTACCTTTTGTCTTTGAAGCTTGCTTTGTTGGGCTGCTTGCAACATTAACATAGCTTGCCTAAGTGCTTCTCTATCGACCTCCCTTTCCTTGTTCATCTGTTCAAGTCGACGCCTATGTTCTTGCCTCTCGGCTTCCCTTTCAACTTCTTGAGCTTCTAGTCTATCTTGGTACCGTCCAAACGATTCAATGAGGGCTTCCTCCTGTTGCGCTATGTTGGTAGTCCTCCGATAGTAGCTCCTTTCTAGTTGGGTACCTTGCAAGGTAACCATTAGCATGCATCTTGTTTGATTTGATTTTTCTCGTTTCCTTGTAGGTTGATTGGAAAATGTTTACGCTCCAAGTCCGAGGCGACATTTGCGTCGAGCCTTGACTCCGACTCCATAATCTTCCTGGTTGCATTGTCCTAACAAAGCAAAGACATTTAGTTAATTAAAACTTTAATTCTAAGTGAGGACAGTTGCATCACTTAATAAGGGTTGTAAAACTGTTTAATACTCACATAGACTTCCCTAGATTCCTCGCTTGTCCATTGTCCATTTTGTTGGTGGGTCATCATAAAAGCTCCATATCATTTGGCTCTTCACCAGTTAGTTGGTCCCTCTAATTAGGCAAGAATATAAAAAAATTAGCCATATTTCATAATCTAGTGAAATGTAGAAGCTTTTATAAACTGTAAAGATGGGAAGATATCCACCACAATTTAAAAAGCAGAAGATAATGAAATATTTATTGCTATTGAAAAAGAACAGAATCCAAGTTCTTCTTTTGTTGGCACACATTAGTTTTAGTACTTTTCAGCTTTTCGTATACAAGGATGCAAAATATATTTTTTTTGTAGTGGGCAGTGGGCTAAATATCTCTATCAAATACAAAGACTATATAGGTTATAACAATATCATGTCATTGTCATTGAGGGGCACAAGCACAAACCATAAAAAATGCACGAAGGAAAACCTTGTGATGTAATTTTTTACCTTCTCATAGCTCAATTGAGAAAAACCCTTTGATCCTGTAACATGGTGTATCGTCGATTGTGCCGATTCGAGAATTCTTATTGCTAATCCTCTCGCACAGAACCAACAATGATTTGATTTTTTATAAAATCAGCGGTCATAAAACATAAACCTTGACGTCGTAAGTAGAATTGGCAAGTTTTTTTTTAAAATTGGGAACAAACACTGGAATTCTTGGTGCCAAAAAATACGACACCGAGATAGTGCCACTCAACAATGTCTAATTCTTACGGCCTATGTCTCATTCTCTCTTCAGGTGGTGTACGCCTTGTAGGTAGCACTAAATGTAGATCGCCATCCTTTGTAACGGTCATTAGCCACCGTCCATATCTTGATTCTGTTTGCCTCGTTATCCTCAAGGTCCCACTTAGCTTTGCTCAAGGTAAAGCCTAAATAAATTACTTCTTAAACAATAATTTGGTATTGAAATTTTGACATCCACATGGATAATGAAGCTTACCAAAGACATCGTTTGCTATTGCAATTTTGACATCCACATGGATATCTCTCCATGTTCTTACTCCGATGAGAGGTGCTCTTTTCCTCGTGAAGCAGTGTTATTTCATCAACAAATATTCGTTTGTTTGAACCTACAGGTCCTCCAAGCCTAGAGAAGGCTGGATGCTAAGCTTACAGAGGCGCCCCCTGGTTCTCTTGTTTGTTCTCATCCATCCTTTCAAGTTACCTCTTGGCTTCCTCTTTTGGAGTCTTGTCCATGAAAAACAATTATATACAAAGCAAAACACTTAAAAACTATTGACATAGTTTAAAATTAATCTTGAACCTCACAATAAATTGAAAATATTCATTACTTACTAGTTCCCTCTCCTGTGGAATGAAACGCCGAGCATGAGATAGTTACATTTCTTTGGCGGTGTGGGGTTGCTATCTTCACTTGAAAGTACTACATCTGTATGATGATTACTGTCCACATATGCCACTGCAGAAAATATTGGTCACTTGTGTAAGATATGATATGTTTGTGAAGGAATATTAACAATAGACATGTAGGGACAGATGTTATATTACTAATATCATTCAGTTGTCCTTGCACCCTTAACCATTCTTTGTAAGTTTTGGTGGTGTCATCCTGTCGATATCTTTCAAATCTGGGTCACCAAGCTAATATTAGTACAAAGGCTTCTCCAATATAAAATAATACAACAATTTTGAAATATATAGGAGTCCAACATAACACTTACCCGTGAATCGGTTTTCCTTATGCATGACGTGCAACCATTCCTTGTAAGCATCAATTGACTCCTCATCTTCATCTATATTCTCTTCCCTAATGGGTCTCCTTCCGTGTACTTTCAAGGGTGTTATGTTCACATTCGGTCTATTTTTTGTTCCTTGGACAGCAATAGTCCGACTGTCTTTCCTCCTCATTACATGCTATCATAGCATCTCTGCATTGACTTCTTCTTCGATTTCGTGTAATGTTCTTTTGCATTACCACATCTCCTCTTGTAGTACAAATAGTCCCTTACCCTATACCCCAATTGTAATTTCATTGCAAGCAAGTTACTGGAGGGTGAGATCAGCCCTAGTGATTCTAATAGTAGAAGACTCTTGCCCCCGGCAATCCCTCATAAGTGAAATAGAGAGTCCATGTTTGATCCGAGCTGCCAAATATTACAATAGTATCAAACTTAAGCACTAGTGATGATACAACAATATACTTAAAAGGAAACCAGTGTACATATAGTATGTGTACAGACAGAGAAAGTAATTAAAACTTAGTGCCACTTATTTGAACTATATGTGCACCCCATGACTGAAATTAAAGTAAACCAAAAAAATTTGGTGCACTCTGATGTAGGGAGCATAAGACACAACTAACAAGGGATAGTTCAATTAACATTAAAAAACGACACAAGGAGCATTTTGTAAGATGGTTTGAAATCGAGGTATGTAGTAGTATTTTATATTTTTAAATTCAACTTTATGGTCGAAGACCGACGTAGTAATTAACCGGTAGATGTCTAACTTGATTTTTAAATTGCAGATAGCAAAACTATATGAGAAAGGGAAGCAAGTAAACTGATGCATGCCCTTTCTCAAGGACTGACCCTCGAGCTCGTGTGTTGAATAGAGTGCACATCAATAATTGGCTATTTTTCGGACATTTGCCATAGAGAAAAGTCTCGTGACACAAAATTCGGTGTCCTTGTGAAGGGTGACGATAGTACGAGCAACATGACCTGGTATGGAGTCATTAGAAATATAATCTCTTTGGAATTCCCACAAGAAAAGAAGTTATATTATTCGGTGTGATTGGTATGATGTGTCTTGGCTACCGATACCAGCAGAGCGGAGGGTACACTAGGGATAAATTTGGTATTATCGACATTGCTACTTCCATGTTCGGATATTGAGATGAACCTTACATTCTTGCTTCAAACGCTGAACGGTGTTTTATGTCCCTATCGTGAACAAGCCGAGATGGTCTACTGTTGTTTTGGTGAGACCAAGAAATTTGTTTTCCATGCCAGACACAGGAAATGACGCCGATGCACTTGATGTGGGAATCCAAGAAATGAATGAATCAGGCCAAGGTCAGGAATTCTTAAACTGGTCAAGACAAGATAGGGCGAGCACTGGCGGTTTCGCCGCCATTATTAATCAAGTGCGTGGCGAAGCAATTCGAACTTTGTTGATGACTATATTGGTGATGATGATTCTGACGACGATGACACCTACATTGATGATGGGGTTATTGCACCAGTCATGGAAGAAAATATAGAAGATGATTTCTTTGCTTGAAGACAATTTTTTTTGTTGCACTGTTTGGTGGGAAGGGTCAATTGTCCTTCATATGCATATGTCGCACTTTATTATTTTTTTCTTTTGAACTGATGACATGGTTAAGTTTGAACCGTTGCATGGAACCTTAATGTTCGTTATGCTAATGAATACCTCTTGAGATAAATGTTTTAAGTATTTGAAATAAAGAGGTAAGTGGAAAGTTTTGAAATAAAAATCACGATTGCCCAAGAGTAATCACCGGTCGGCAAATGTTTGGACAAGGAAAGGTTCATTAGCGTGGTCACCATGTGACCGATGGTGCACGGTAAGGCATTTACTATCGCTAACAAAGTGACCAACCACCCCGGTACAACTTCAAGTACTAATTAACATCCACGCATACTTAACATCAAGTACTTAACAGCAACTACTACTTAACAGAAAGTTTCAGACACCAGGCATAAGGACGGAGATGCCGAGATGGGGCCAGGGTTGGGGCGTTTTATAACTCATAAGGTCTTCAATCATATCAAATAAATTAAAACCTGAGTTACAACGAACACACCTACATAGCGCAGTGGTGTAGAAGGTTTTATCTGAACCAGAGCTCCATGGTTCGAATCCTGTGGGGAGCACTTTTTAATTTTAATATATGCGTCCCCAATTCTTTTCTTTCCATACTTTTTTTAAGTTTTAAATTCGTTGCAATTATCAAAGTATATTGCAACCAAAAATAAGCGTTGCACTTGAACACAATTTTCGCTTCGACCCCATAGATTTCGTTGCAATAAAATTTAGCACTTGCAACAATATCAAAGTATATTGCAACTGCCAAAAAAGGTTGCAATTGACCCCCACTTTTGCTTCGCCTCCAAGAGTTCTCGTTGCATTAAGTATCTAGCATTTGCAACGCTTGTCAAATTTTATGCAACACAAAAAAACCGTAGCAATAGTCAAAACCAAATGCAACTAACGTAAATGTAGTTGCAGTACTACCACACAATTGCAACCAAAATCAAGTCTACTGCAACCATTTTTCACCATTGCAATATCGTCCACCAAATGCAACAGAGCTTTGCAACATCTTGAAAACCGTTGTATTAAAGGCATGTATCGCTACCATTTTTTAGAATGGTTGTAATACAACAATCTCTGGCAACCAAATTTTCTACGTTGCAATTCTTCGGCGTTGCAGTAGACCGAAAATCTTGTAGTGATGCATAAAGTGATTCTGTTTACTTTTTTCAGCTCCCAGTCTTCTAATTCATTTTAGAGAATCACTTCACAGAATCAACAAATAGTCAATTCTCAATAAAAAATTGTTTGGCAGTGCTTCTTCTAGATTCAGCTGTAGGAGATGATGTTCTAGGAGCTCTGCCAAACTAGTACGATTATATTCATGTGTCCCAATGCTGCCATATATGTATAGGGGCTACTTAGACCTCGTCCCATTTAGCTTGGTTTCATGCTAGCGTGGGCGAGCCAAATTGGTTCTCCCAAACTTGCTTGCACGGGAAATAAAGCATGTGTGTAAAGATACCAAATATGTTGTATGTTCCAGTAGCTTAATTGATTCTAACGTGAGATCATGATTCTTTTTTTTTGTGTGTGTCATCAGACCGGCGGCCACAGTTTTTTTTTAAGTTGCCTAGCACATATATGGCATATGTGTGCAAAGCTTGCCCTAGAATGAAGGCGGCCAGAAGCGGCCACAGTTAGTATTAGTGTGTTGGTGCGCACGAATGTGACTTGTGGTAACATAAAAAGTCAAAGTTGTCAAATGGCGCTTGCTTTGTTTTTGGCGATGAATGGCTATATATCCTTCTTTTTAATAGCGGATAAGGTTGGATAACAAAATTTAGTCCATCGTCACCCAAATGCATACTGCGATGAGTACGTAATAAGCGAAGAAAGAGCGTGTGAACTCGAGGACTTAAATCTTTTTTTTTGGAAAAGGAAGATTTTATTTTATTCCAAGATCAATACATCATCAAGTTGATACGCGGTCATGGAACAATCTTCCAGCCTCTACTTAAGTGATAGGCACACAATTTAAAATTTAAAATATTTTGGGTATGCTCTATAGTGACATTTGAATCTAGATGAACAAGTTTTCTACCATAATAAACCTAGATAGCTTAGCTACGCTCAGTTCGCATAGTGTTGTCGTATGATACGTCAGCCATGCAACAATAATACACCTTTAGGCTTAAATACATTCAGAACTTGGAGCTCGTAGTATGCTTATAAGCGCCCAAGATGACTGATTATATTGGTTCCTATCGGGACTAGCTCTTAAACTACTACTACCGACCATTTTGGAAATTTTGTGCACAATAAGCAGAATCGTTTTATTTGTAAATGATCACTTTAATAATTTGCATGCATGGTAGGGATTAGGTAGTTTATAGTAGTATTATTGAAGAATAGAAGAGTCGGTGAGAGGTCTCTTTCGGAGTAGAGTAGGGAATGGCAATGCATGGCTCTGCTCCACTATATACACTGTGCATTGGCGGCACTCCTCATAGCCTGCAGAGTAAGTAATAAGACGGCATGCTCTTATCAGTTAGAGGCATATAGTGATGTCACGTTTCTGGTCTACCGAAAAGCAAGCACCATAAAAAAGAAAACGAAAAGCGAGCACCAATGTGTTACGGCGTAGGCATTGCTCAATTTTCACGCGGTTTTTTTTTCTTCAGATTCATACGAATCATAATACAGACACAGACGTTCATACATGCATGAACCCACTTCCGAAACCATCCTAAAATTCATATCCGTTGCTTGTCTCTGTATAGTTCAGCATAACTCAGATACTAGCTTTGGCCAAAAATGCTTTACTTGTGACGTTCTATGTTTTCAAGGTCCAGCTTAATTACTTAAGTCTATGACTGAGTTATATATGTAATCACATACAAGATTATGAAAGTGATTTTTTCAAGATAAATTCCACACATGATCTTTATTATGTTTCCAAACTAGACATTCTAAAAGTTGTTTATTGTCAATGTTTCAAAATTTGACCAGTTTTTAAATAAGTACTTATGACCAAATAGACTATATACATTATGTACTATCTGCAGCTGCAGGCTTCCAGCAACCAACAGCCCAAAACTACTCCAATAATCGGGAGAAACACCTCCAGATGGACAGAAAAACAAATAGGCATTGAGTTTTGTCGATGGGCCTTCATCGAAGCAAGGTAGGCTATTTGAGCCCACCCATCTCTTGTGTCGCACCAACCAGTAAGCCCATCTTGTTAAACATTGGCAGTCTTGTAGCTTTGTTTTTTTTTTTGAAAACACCTTGTAGCTTTGTTACTATATACATGATGCTTGACAATTTGGAAGAGGTAAGAAGGCTAGTCGTTGTTGATGGTCTTGCCGCAGAGCTAGGGTTAGAATTGTGGTTTGCATATTTGGTTCGTATCTAACATTGTGACTTCACGCATTAGGGAGTGTTCGGCTGGCATTAAATTTCTACTGTAGTAGCTAGAAAACACCGTTCATACTAGAATTTGGTGAGAGAAAAACACTGCTCCAGCTGAAGAAAAAAAAAGGCCAGCCAGCCAGCCGAAGCTGACCAGCCAAACACGCTCTTAGTTATGTTATACACTTATTTCTTTGGTTGTTTGGTTCACAGCCATAGCTACATCGTAGCATACTTTCTTAGTACCCTACCCAGACCCTCATATACATACACACTCACTCACTTCTATGAACGCATGCACATATACTATATCCCTATAAGCATTTCCGGGATACTAAGCTAGACCTGCAAATCTCAAGATTCACGAAATCACCATAAACGTCTCATTGTTAATGGACACATCGTCTACCACTGAACACCGTTAAATTCTAGAAAATTGAATACCCAGATCAAAGTCAAGACTTAGGCCCTGTTTGGTTGAAATTTTGTGGTTGTGGGAAAAAAAAAAAGTCGTAGTGAAATGTGTGAGTTGTGGAAAAGCTCTTTGTGGGTTGTGAGTGTAGAAAAGTGAAAAGTTGTTTGGTTAAACAAGTATAAAATATACCTTTTATCTTTATCTCTCTTGAAACAACTATGGAAAAGCTTTTTATTCCACTAATTTCGAAAAGCAGAAAGCCAAAAGCCAAAAGTAGGGTCAAACCAGCTTTCAAAAATGAACTACGGAAAAGCAGCTGCTTCTGAAAAAGCACCCTCCAAAAGCAGCCCCTTTGGTTGGGCTTTTGGCTTTTGAGGCCAAAAGCCAAAGCCAAAAGCCCAACCAAACAGGGCCTTAACCCTGGTGGATAGATTCCACCACCCGAAAAATAAGAACATCTAGGCCAAGTGAAGACAAATCTTGGTGGGCAGATTCATCACCCGGAACTTAACCAACGAGCTATTACCTAGTTTGTATGAATTTCTTTTATTTGGATGGGAAGAGAAGATGGGATTAGTAAAACCGAACCGAATGTGAATGGTACAAATTACGTACTGTATGTACTAAGATTGGAAGGGTACATGATCTTTTCCTCTTTTTGATATTTTTATATTAAAAAAAGCCCGCCGCTTTATGTTCTTCTATACTATTTTTTATATATATGTCCATGACTTCTTCTTTTTGTTCCAAGAATGCTATAGGACACATGTGTGTTTCTTAGTTTGTTGGCACATGAATTTTCTGGCCACAGGATGAAGAATGGAACGTCCGATCTGTGCTGGTTGCTTTGTGTCTCTGTCATGTGGGGTCTGGATGTCGGCGCCGCTGTCTAATTTCCCCCATTTCTCCATTGTCTTGTCCCTCCGACGCTCTCCTAGTAGGAGAGGCGACCTCGCCGCTCTGCCCCTCCCCGTCTCTGTGCGTCTCCCCGCCCTCACCAATCGGCTGCTCACTCGTCGTCTGCCATTGCTAGAAATGGAGGTGGTAGAGGCGGAGCCCGAGGCGGAGGGGGCTCTCCGTCGTTGATTTGCCATCGTTGGTTTGTTTTCCTTCCATTTCTTCTTCAGATCTTGTAGATCCCATCGCTGTGGATGTGGTTTTGATTGGATTTTCGCCATTTTGATGTTCTGTTTGTTCTTTTATTTTGTGGAGGCAGAGTTCGAGGTCGAGGCGGAGGGCCACGTCGTTGTCGATTCTGCCTTCATTGGTGAGTTTTTGTTGTAGTTCATGATTAGATGTTGTAGTATCTGTTGTTTATTTGGTGCTTATGGTTGGATTTTAGTCATTCTGATGTTCTCTCCGCTCATGTGATTTGTTGAGGCGGATTATGAGGCTGTGGCCAAGGTTTAGCCTGAATCCGAGGCCTAGGTAGAGGGCAAGGCGGAGGTCAAGGCGTAGTTGAAGCCGGAGTTGTAGGCGGAGGCGTACTCCTGGTTTGAGTTGGATTCGTAGTTTTTTTCCGGCGTCGATTTGGATCTCTTCTTTCGTATGCTAGTTATTGTCTCGGTTGCTCTATTATTCAGTTGAACATGACATCAACTTCAAGTGAGCTAGCTAGTAGTCCGGCTCCGATGGTAGTATACTCTCTAGAACTAGACTGCACGTTTCGTCGGTTGCTTTGTGTTTGCTTGCAGATTGCTATACCACATAGTAATTCCAGTCTGGAATTCCATTTTACCTCTATTTATTTTATTTCAGTTTGCAATCATCGTTTTTATCAGGTCTGTGCTTTCTGTATGCTTGCAGTTTGCAATATCAGAGTAATTTCAGTTTAGGAATTTTATTTTGCTTCTATTTATGTGCTTTCAGTTAGCTTCCAACTGTTTTATCAGTTATGTGCTTTCACTTTGCTTGCAATTTGCAATATGAGATAGTAGTTTCAGTTATGAATTTCAATTTCTTTTTATTTATGTGCTTTCATTCTGCTATTAACATTTTTATCAGACATTGTTTGTGTGCAATCTCTAGTGAAGGTTTGAATTTGGTTGCACTAGTGAAGGTTTGTCTGCTATCTGAATTTTTTTATTTGGTATGTTTGAGCTGGAGCTGGATGTGGTGGAGGAGGTGGATGTGGAATGTTTCCAGTGTAGCATAGAGCATGAGATGGAGGTGGGTTCCTGACGGTGTTAATGTTTATCCTTCCCAAAGTATTCTTTTCTGCAATCCATAGAAACTTTCTGGTTTTGTTTTTCTGTATATTTACTTTGCTTTTTTGCTTCATGCAATGCTCTGAACAGGATGATGCAGATTCATTTCTAGTGTTGATTTGTTTTTTTGGTGACTATTTTCATTGAGTTCTTGTTTTTTGTTGATGCAATGCCCTCAGTTTTCCTAGTTATTTTTTTGCTTTCTACTTATTTCTGTATTTATGAACTTAGATCAGTAAGATGTTCTTCCCTATCATCATAATGCCCTTACAAATTCTCTCTTGTTGCTATGAATTAATTTTGTTGTTACATTAGAGTTGAACTTTACTGATACAGTTAGATGTGGTGTATTTGCTAGGTATTATTGATGTAAGTTTGTTAATTAGTTGTGTTCTCCTTTTTTTTGTTATTCTGGTATTTGTAGTTGGAGTTGGAGGTGCTGTCTTTTTTAGTGTTGATTTCTCATCATTGGTGAGTTTTCATTTTTTTTGTTAGATTTTGTTCTTATGGTTGATATTGATCTAATACTATGTTGTCACTGTTTTTCTTCTTCCTGTGTTGATATTTGAGTTGTGGAGATGTTCAGGCAGAGGTTGAGATGGGGGGGGGTTGCTGATGGTCTTTCTGTGTCATTGGTTTTTCTTCTTTGTTTTTTGTTATATTCCAGAATCTGTGCTACTACTCTAGCTCTAAATATTGGTTTCATGGTTCTAGATAACTTAGTTTTTAGTATCTTGTTACTACTAATTAATTTTGTAGTTACAGTAGAGTTCAATTGCACTTACCGTTGTTGATCAGGTGTAATTTATAGGTATCATTGATGCAACTAGTTATTTATCTAAAAAGTTAGATAGCCATGGCAAATATTTGTAATGAACTATCTTTTTTTTATGATTGCTTGGCTGATCATTAGGCTCCAATAAAAATATTGTTTTCTTTTCTAAAGATGTTTTTTATGATTGTTTGGCTGATCATTAGGCTCCTATATATAAGTTTTTTTTTTGAAGATGTTTGACTATTATCGATATTTGCTTTCATGTCATAGTTTCTCTTCTACACTTATCCATTTATTTTGGATTAATTTTGTAGTTATAGTAGACTTCAACAACTCACTTACAGTTGTTCATCAGGTGTAATTCATAGACATTTTCGATGTAACTAGTACTAAGTTTATCAGGCTTTGTTAATTTTTTTTATTGGATTATGACTTTTATTTGATCTACATTTTCATATATTTTTTTGTTTCTGATCTGTTTGGTTCATCAAATGGCTGCAGATAGTTTTTGTTTTTTTGCATTCCATGGAAATTTTTTGATTTTTGTAGTTTGTTATTTGTTTTTTTATCTGTTTGGTTCACCAAATGGCCTGAGATAGTTTATGATTTTTGCAATTCATAGAAAAAATTTGATATTTGTAGTTTGTTACTTTTTCTTTGAATTTTTATCATGTTTTTGCTTGTTATTTTTATTTTTTTTTCCATGTTCTAAAATATTGGCTTCCTAGTTTTAGGTATTCTTTGAAATCTTTCTCCATTTATATGTTGGTATTTTTCATGTTAGATCTAGTTCTGTTACAAGCATTAGCGATTTCTTTGTATAGTTGTGTCCAATTGGTTGTTCTTTTACTACAGTCTTAATCTTTTTGTTTCACTTGATATAGTTGTTATTGCTACCTGTTGTGTCTTAATATAATTGTTTTCTTTCATTGCTTACTGTGATAGTGCTCAGTGGTTGTCCTTAATGTTAATCATCATCTTTTGCCACTTGGTTCTTTACAAAAATTACGTTCGCTCGATCTTATCTGATGCAACTATCTCAGTTCAATTGCCACCAGCCTCAATGAAGTACTATTTGGTTAGTTCTCCCTCTCATTCAGGCTGCTACTTGTACAGAAGGTGGAAAAGGGGAAGCATTGTCCTGACCTATTACCTATATTTGCATGAGGCCCAACCGTCGATCTCAGATTTGTCTAAGTTGAGTTGCCATCTCCTTGCAGTCCACCCTTAAATGACAGATATTTTGAATAGCTGGTAAGTCTATTTGTCCTCACAGAATAGATTTAGCCATGTGCATGCACTTTTGTGAATTTATATTTGGCAAGTACTCCTACGTAGAAATCTGAGCAATTTTGGTTCTAAAAATATGTTCGTGCTCACTTTTCTTTCTAAAGAAAATTTTGCTTAGATGAAGTAGCATTGCTGAAATCTCATATGCGATTATGTTCAGTTTTTCTTTCATTGCTTAGATGAAGTAGCTTTGCTAAAAATATGTTTCTTAATCTAAAAATGAGCATATCCTTCAATAAAGTACTAGAATATTGAATTTTATTTGCATAATCTATTTTTGTGTTGTTCAAGTTGTGCCAGGTCTCTTTTGATGACTGAATTTTTAGCTTGTTCTATTCAGTTAATAAAGATGCTACTGTGAAAGTATTCAGTAGAGCAGTCTTGTATTCTTGAATGGTGTTATGTCAATTCTGAAATTATCACCCTACTGTGAAATGTTTTTTCCTTCTTTAAACTGAATTATGTGCTTTCAGTTCTAATTATGTGCTTTCACTTAACAAGTTTCAGTAACCAATTTCAGTTCGTAATTTCAGTTTGCTTCTAATTATGTGCTTTCAGTTTGAAATTTCAGTTTGCAATTTTAGCTTGCAATTTCAGTATGCAATTTCAGTTAGAAATTTCTGTTTCAATGTATTTTCAGTTACCAATGGGGGAAGTTCGCCCTCAGGGGTGGAACTCTTATCAGGAGCAGCAACCTGTTTGAGGAAGTTGATTTTTCCTGAAGTTATATAGTTTGTTATGTGTTCTTCCATTTACTTGTTTTGTGTGACTGTATATTATTTGCATTTTCTGTAGTCTGTCTTATGTAAAATGATGTGATGAATTATACAGACTACTACACATATCATATGTTAGGAATAGCACCTGCAGGTTATTGCAGTTGTCCTAAGTCAAACATCTAAAAGAAACCTGAATGCATCAGATTGGAACAAGAAAACCTTATGTTCAAACTACCAATTTGATTATGTACCTAGAATTTGCTACCTTTTTTATGGGTTGTTTTCTCATTTCACATTGGACTAATAAGTCGTATTGTCTTTTACTAGGCTGTGAACAATGTAAATAGCATTGTTGGACTAATAAGTCGTATTCTAAAATTACATGGTTTCATTGATGTGATATCTCAATTCTAAAGTTACTTAATTTCTATGATGTGATGCCCAAAACACATGATAGTGTGATATCTCAATTCTAAAGTTACTTGATTTCTATAATGTGATATCCAAAACACATGATGGCTATCTTAGTGGTGAATTATGTTTTAGGACCCCACTAAGCAGGTTGAGATTGACAACTTCATGGTCCAACAGCTTGATGGAACCTCCAACGAATGGGGCTGGTGTAAATAGAAGGTATCATGGAGTTGATACTTATGTTCCTAAACTTGACTCCATCTTGCACTGTTTGTACTGATTTCCTTTGATGTTGTGTTCAATCTAGAAAACTTGGTGTGGGCAGGCACAAATCAAAACAGATTGAGATCATTGACACATTCATACGAATATAGTTTGGTATGTGTTCTTCCATTTAGTTGTTCTGTGTGACTGTATATTATTTGCAGTGAACTATGTATATAGGTCAATATTAGTCTTTCTGACAAGTGATTACAAGTCAATATCATTTATGATTTGTGCTAGCACATTTTTGAATCTGTTTATTTTAATTTGTACCAACACACCTCTTTTTTGTCGTTGTCCTTTCATAGAAAAAAAATTGTCTCTTGTGTTATGTGCTAAAACATATTGAAATCTATTTTTTTGTGATTTGTGCCAACATACACCAAGTTTTTGTTCTTGTCCTTTCATAGAAAAAAATTGTCTCTTATGATCTGTGCTAACACTTCATGAACTTTGATAATTCTGATTTGTGTTAATATCATTGGCTTTGTCAATCGAGGTTTGTTTGCCTCCTTGTCTAGTTGACTTGTTTTAGAGCATTTTTGTAGTTAAATTTTTCAGTTGTATTCTTGCATTTGTGATGGCCAATGATTGCATTTGTGAGGAAGTTGAGAAGTTTTGCTTCTGCTTTGCCAATAGCTAGAGTTCTGCTCCCAGATAATGTTAGATTATACAAGGAAGAGAAGAACGACAGTGAGTTTTGCTAAGAAGCTAGCATCTGTTGCTGACCTTTTTTTTGTCAATGATGCATTTTTCAGCACAGCACACAGAGCTCATGCTTCAACTGAAGGAGTTACCAAGTATTTTTTTAAGGCTGCTTCTACATTCTAAACAAGTCATAAGAGAAAAATGCCTGATTATAGTTCAGAGTTGTCTTTGTGCATAGGTGCATGACACCGCCTTATTTTATTAGGTGGTTTTCTGTCAATGACACTGCTACAGGAGCACTTATGTCTTATGCCAGTTGTACTTTAGTGACACCAAAGAACTATATCTAATCAAGACAACTTAAAGATTCAGTAAACCAAACAATTTAAAGATTCAGTTACATAATTGCAGTTTGCTATAATGTAGATTGCAAGTATCAGGCACTGCAATTTTAGTTCTAAGCATATGTAATATGCTGTTGTTGAACCGTTAGCCTCGTTGTTACTAAATTGTTACTTGTGATTTGTGCTAGAACTAGTATATTTGTTACTAAATTGCATTTTATATTTGTCATGATTTTGTGGTTGTGTCCAGTTTGTCATCTATCTTTGTTAATACTGATAAACAAGTCATCCTTGCTGGCTTTACTAATGTTGTGCATGTCTGCTTCATTTTCCAGTAGCAGTAGGTGCTGATGATGAATGTAGCTTTGGTTTCACTACCTCACTAGGTTCTCAGGACCACTACATCTTTCCTGTGAACCCTATTTGCTTTAGAAAACTAACAGTAAGCGAAAGGTATCTATTTGTCTTCCTTGATTTTTTAGGTTAACACCAGTGGATAGTTTATTGGTCTTGCTGAGATGGTGGGTCGAGTTGATTTTAACAAGACAGTTGAATACTTGCAGCAGGACAAGTGGACTGGTTGGTTTTGTGTCAAGTGGCACATTATGAAGGACATTCCTAACAGCTTGTTGAAGCACATCATTCTTGAGTATAATGAAAACAAACCAGTTACTAACAGCAGACACACGCAGGAGGTGAGTTAAGTTGCTTTCAATTTTTCTCTTGTTTTGTCAGTTTCTCCACTGATTGTTGATGGTTTCACATTGTAGTAGAAATTCTTGATATGCATGAATCAAGAAGTCGGTACTCTCTTAAGATAAATGGAAAATTGCTATGTCTAACTCTTTTAATGTCGCGGTAGCTAAGTTTTCCCATACTTTTTCATGGTGTCTCCAGGTTATCTGTCTAACTCTTTTAATTGTTATATGTGATTTGTGCCAACACATTTCATTTCTGTTTATTGTGGTTTGTGATTTGTGCCAGCCCAGACATTGTCCTTGTCTTTGCATAGAAAAAAATGTTATTTGTGATTTGTGCCAATACATTTCATTTCTGTTTATTGTGATTTGTGATTTGTGCTAGCGCGAACAACATTTTTTGTCCTTGTCCTTCCATAGAAAAAATTGTTATTTGTGATTTGTGCCAACATATTTCATTTCTGTTTATTGTGATTTGTTCCTAATGCCGTAGTGAATTCATCATGCAGGCATCGTCTTGAGGCAATTCTGCTAGGCTAGTAAAAAAAAGGTGAGGAACAACTGCAATAATGTGGTGGTTTGGTTGTTTTTGTTTTGGTTCACAATTTTGTTGTTCTGAATCACTCAGTCTACTAAACATGCAGGCAGTGTCTTGAGGCACAAAGTGTAGTTCACCTGGAGTAACCAAGAGGATAATGCCGAGGTATGTATGTCTAGCCCTGAATTTTGTGAACTTGCTGCTGTTTTTGTTACTTCAAACCAGCTATGTAAATTCATCACTCTTTTTTCCATCTCAGGAGACTCCATTTCATATGCTTGGTACGAGGTGCTACATTATTCTCTGTTTGCACAGGGTTTTCAAGTGGTTACATCATTGCTATTTCTACATTCTAGTTTGGATAAAAAAAATGTGATTTGTGCCATTACACACCAAATTTTTGTCCTTGCCATTTCATAGAATAAAATTATTTCTTGTGATTTGTGCTAACACATCTTGAACTTTGTTAATTGTGATTTGTGACAACACACCCCTCTTTTTTATCCTTGTCATTTGTGCTAGCTCACATTTTCCTTTGTTTATTATGGTTTGTGCTTGCCCAAGCCAAGTTTATGTCCTTGTCCTTTCATAGAAAAAAAATTGTCTCTTATGATTTGTGCTAACACTTTATGAACTTTGTTAATTTTGATTTGGGCCAACACACATCTCATTTTTGTCATTGTCCTTGCATATCAATATAATACAGACCCCAGAAGCTAAACTCCTCCTTGTTATTTTATGTAGAAGTTTTTGTGTTTTTTTGTGCATGATATTTACTCATGATAATTTCTCTACAATAGTGTACCAGTGTGATCTCCAATAGCTGCATGTGCTTGTGGCAGCTTACTCACATGCAAGAATGGTTGTAGTAGTGTGCTAGTAGGATCTGTCAGTGGGTGTAATTGCTAGTTTTTCTTGATGATTGCGCGGTCATGTGTTGGGTATCTGCGTCCTCAATGTGGTAACTTGTTTGTGTCATTGTGTGTAAGGTATCATAAGGAATCTGGGCATAGGAAATGGTGATCAAGCAGTATGCTAGGGCCATCTGGAGGTGTGCAAGTACTTGGTTGAGGAACTAGGATGTCATCCAAATATAGCTGCAACTGGAGGCTCATGTTAAGGTTCTTTCTACATCTTTTGTGCTTCTGAAAATTGTATTATCTCATTATGTGAACCTTTGGCATCTGGCAGTGACAGTATGAGGTATTTAAATTGTTCTCTCATATGTGTTGTTGTCTCCCAGTTTGTCATTCTTTTTATGTACACATTCTGTGTTGTTTAATTGTACTATGAGCAGGCTCCATATTCATGAGCTGGATTCTGTATTTATATACATATACAGTATAATTGCATTAACAACATGTAGTATTTGCACTATTTGAAACATGCAATTTTCATGTTCTTGTTTTGTAATTTTTGAAGATCATAATCATTGTGCATTTTTTCACTGAGAACATCTCATTATGTGTGAGTAAATATTTTGTTTCGTAGTAATTTCATCGATATAATGCATTACACTTAATTTGCATAGAAGATTGCAAAATCTAGCAGCATCTGAAATAGTTGGGTGCTCTGAGTTAATTTTGATTTGTGGCAGAGTTTCTTTTTGCAGTGGCAGTGTTATTATTTTATCAATAAGCTTGTACGTGTGTTTACTAACCTTTGGCGATGAGGTATGGATCAGTCTTGTAGTTCTTCTTCTTGAAATTTCTTGCTCTTCTTTGCAATCTGTTTTTGCTTTGCTTCTCTCTCGAGTCTTTGTATTCCTATGTATTCATGGTTTTGGACTTCTCTTATGGGCTGCTGCTGTTAAATGGACCATTTTGTCATTTTAGTTAATGGCTCAACTTTGGTTGCACAAAAATTATAGCACTAGTTCGAACACTAGTCACAACCATGTGCTTCTTTAAAAATTATAACAGATTTTCTCTAAGTGAGCCTTCTTTAAAAACGTGTGCTACCTTGTGCTAAAACACATGGTTTCTTCTCTCTTGAAAATCATGTGTTATGCAAGCAACCAACAACCATGTGCTAGCTTGTGCTAAAACACATGGTTTTTCCTCTGTTACAAATTATGTGTTTTGTAGCTAGCAAATAACCATGTGCTACCTTTTGTTGAAACACATCGTTGTTGGGTAGACAGATGTTAGCTCTTCTTATGAATCCTCCTGACGATGTTTAGGGCAATCATTGCTGAATCGAGCCCTTATAAGACAAAATTAAACAATCTGCTCGACGTGGCAAGAAGGCAAGGCAGCATTCCTTCCGGGCCCCGGCTCTTTGCAAATTAAATCTAATATGTCGGCCCAAGACATTAATCTTTTGATTGCATTGGCCTGTGTGCTTGCTAATGATCACTAGGCATGGCATGCCGGCCGCCCAAGCTTTTTAGTCCCAAGCCAGGCCAGACATCCTCCTCTTATATATGCACCATCATGTCAGCTCAAAACTACAGTTCCTTAATTTGCATGTACATGTACATCTCAACAAAAGAGTGATGAACAAATGTACTAGAGTAACAGTTGCTGCAGCATGATGTAACCTTCTTTCTGGTACTATCATTATTACATGCATAAATATAGAGATTTATTTCAAACATGGATGGATCCGCTAGCTATAGATGGTCATAAGGGCTGAGGCACGTGAGTATGGCATCTCATGCTTTGGCTCCATAACTGACACTGTAGCAGCAATGTACCGGAGCTCGGAGCCCTAAAATAGCCCCTCCTCTGGCTCTTTCACTTTCTCAGTTGTATTTTGCTAGAGTCAATTTTTTTTGCTCTGCTACAGTATACTGCAGTGCAGAAAAGTATGCTCGGGTGTCCACAAGGAAAGGGCCAGAACCTCATTAAAGTGTCGCTATAGCGATATTCTTTTAGGGACGGAGGGAGTATGCCAAATGAGACATTCGGATGAGAAGGCCACATATATTCTCAGTTCTCAATATTATATAATAATATCTAGTTAGATTAAACCTGTGTGGCGGGCATCAGCATCGTCACTGCTGCTGTCTTTTTTTCTCTCTTAATCCCTTTATCACTTGCCTAGCTTGCTTTGATCGGATGCACCATCGCTGTTAACTTGTTATCACTTCCCTATTAAGACTTTCAATGCCACTTTATTTTCTTCTACTCCATTGACTTGCTAGATACCATAGAGCTTGTTGCTACCATTTCATTTTACTTTATTTTCTCCGCCCTCCTCTTCTTTCCCTCTTGCCTACGTTGGTCATCCAGTTAATTAATAATTTGTTGACTTGGTACATCTGATTTGGTAGCTTTACACATGCGGTTCTTCAGCCACACAGCGGGCATGCAGTACAAGTGTACAACAGTAGATAATTTACTTAAGTCGGTGAAAAAAATACGGTTTATTTAACTAATTAGATTCTCCATATCATTATATGCTCCAGTATGATGGGAATTCTTGAAACAATTATAATTTGATGGTGGGAAATGTTTTATCATAACATAACAGGGGAACATATTATCTGGAGAGGGCAATAAAGCTAGCTAATGATTTGCACAAGTGCAGCAAGCGCATGGAATTCTAAGGTTGTACAGCAACCGGTAAAAAAATATATAGTCATACTAATAAATATATGCGTTGAACGAAGGTACTAGCAAATGATTTGTGACTCAGAGATTTATTCAGCTATCGTCATTTGTTTCAATTGTTTTGGAATCAAACTCTACCATCGCTTGACATGTCTTGGATCGGATTTTGCACTATCACTAAACGTATGTTGTTCTAAATTATACACGGCCGTGAGTCAGAGTCGGGTACGGATCATAAGGGACGTGAGAGCACTTTGAGAAGTAAAAAAGACGGACAGAAGAATCACTTCACTCATTAATCCTATCGCTGGACGTAAAATTAAGTATAGATTTGGCTTTGCACGATCTTCGATGCCCATCTCAACCACTAATATCTCTATATTCTTAAAATCTTTCAGATCTATGTGTTTATATTAATATTTTGCAATACCAATTTATGTGTTTAAAACTTGATATGTAAAGTTTTTAAGGTTAAAATAAGTCCTATCAGGCTATCACAACAATGTGTTTTTATAATCCTCGGAGGATATATAGATGTGGTGTTAAGTCCTTACAGGTTGAATAATTAATAAATCGGGCTTGGTAGCCTGGACGTCTCCGGACGCCCACACTGTAGCCGTTTTCTGCACCGTTTTCGCGTGCCCATGCGGAGCCCACGTCACACTGAACATCACTAGCATCGAGAAAGAGGGAGAGGGGGGGGTGGATGCCCAACCAGCGCCGGGAGGCGGAGGAGGAAACACCGAGGCGAGGCTGCAGAAAGCGAGGAGGGAGATACAACATTCGATCTACTTTTGAAACATCCAGATACAACACTTGCAACATACATCTGAAGGTAGATAAAACACTTGAAACAAGCGTCTGAAACACTTGTGGAAAACGCTTTAAAAAATACAAAAATTATTACAAACATATGCAACATCCAGATGAAACACTTGCAAACATGCATATGAAAACACCTGGAACACTTAAAACATATGCTTGCTGTAACAGAACCGACCAATTATACGAAATTAAGTAAGAAAATCACCCGCCAGAGCAGACGATTTAGCAAACTTAAGCCCGTATAACCCGGTAGTCCGTGAAATCACGAAGGATTTCAAACCAACTCACATACCAGCCAAGATCGTAATAAGTTTAGCGGTCACCATCACATATTACATAAAATTTCGCATCACAGGTACATCGGAGTTTAAACATAGTTATTACAAACTGAGTTCAAATAGAAGTAGCGAAAGCCATTTGTTCAAAACCACACACACTCACACGGAGTTCAAGTACAGTGCCAGCTGATGATCATCTCCAACAAAAGCATTAGACGAGACGTAAGGAATGACCATGCCCATGGTCCTAAGCATCACCCATCGCAGGATAAAGACGGTTGATACAGTAGCCGTAATACATCTGTCCATCTGCAACAAGTGGGAACAAAACCCCCATGTTAGTACTTAATTAAGCCACCTAGAGTCCTTAACTAGGCATAAAGGATATGACCACTGGCACACTTTTTAGTTTGGAACTCACGTTTTTCAAACGCCTTTTTGTTTTAAATACACTTGTGAACAGTAACACGCTAAACCATGCTCTGATACCAGCTGTGACAGAACCGCCCAATTTATACAAGATCAAGTATGGCTGTCCCCGCTAATACATTGACACGCGCATACTTGCACTTATACAAACCCGGTAGTCCGCCGAGTGTCACGAAGGACCTCGGTAAATCAACATCACAACTAAGATCGCGTGATTAAATAAATACGCATCACATATGCAAAGTTGCAGCGGAATAAATATTACAATTGGGTTCACAAATAATAGTACAAGTTTGGGTTTTAAAACCAATTAGAGAAAACAACATAGCTTTCAAATGATTACATTAATATAAGTTCCAAATACATTGCTAGCATAAGTGACATCCTCTGATAAAAGCATATAGGTGAGAAGTAAGTATAGAGTCACCGAGCCCACCGACGGTTAGCCACCATCTTCCACAGGCCAAGTACTTCACCTGCAATATGGTGGGATAAACCCTGAGTACTCGAATGTACTCAGCTAGACTTACCCGACATAACCAAAAATAAAGTGACACCAAGGATTATGAAGGGCTTTATAGTAGGGTAGTTGACTCATTTGCAAAAAGGCATTTTTAGCATTTCAAGAACTTTTTCAAAAGCATTATTGTCAAGTTAAATATTATTAACCTGTCGACTACATTTGCACCTATACTAGAGCAAGCATATGATTAAGCAAATAATAATAACCAATGATCATTAACAACTTCCATAATGTCATATACTGCATTCTCTTCTACTACTAATATGGTCCTAATAGATTGATCTTCTGATAAGATATGGGAAGATAACCAAGAAAGGATCACAAGAAAATATCACATCGGCTGTCATTTCATAATGGATCATGACTAGCAACCCTGATACCAGCGCGTGCCGAGCAGCACAACCTTGTGTGCGCGCCCACAGGAGGCTCTTAGTTTCGTCGCGGCACCATAGAATATTAATCATAACACCATTACTGAACTGACAACCAAAGTGAAATTTCCAGTGGCACCAATTAGATTGTAAGAACAAACATTGTGCAAAAGAGGGATAGCAAACAAGGATAGTCACAAGGTTTGGAGTCTACAAGGAGGCGATCCGAGGATCAAAACACAGTACAAGAGGACATAACTTAATTGCCGAAGACAACTGAGCAGGGAACGCATGCCTTACATTTAGCTGGCCGAATAACGTACCTTTCGACCGCGAAGCTAGGATATTATTCGGGCCGAGTGGATTGCCCGCAGCGCACTATACCGGAGCAGGTGTGGTAGGACATGGGGGCGCGATGATAAGACCGAAAGGCAGTCGGTCGGCCCCCGGGTACATGTGGTTCCTAGCAAACTCGAGATTTTTCCTGGATAGTTGACTCGGTGACCGATACCTCACTTTAGCGGGTGAGTGAGGTTTGTGTAAGGAATAAATTACCAGCTAGTTAATAATCGATTCGAATCGCCATCGTTCACTGGATAGTGAACACTTGACTTGAGTTACTTCATCGTAGTAATGTTGATGGAACACGTTCCCTGCTCAGTTGTCTTCGGTAATTAAGCTATGTCCTCTTGTACTGTGTTTTGATCCTCGGATCGCCTCCTTGTAGACTCCAAACCTTGTGACTATCCTTGTTTGCTATCCCTCTTTTGCACAATGCTTGTTCTTACAATCTAATTTGTGCCACTGAAAATTTCACTTTGGTTGTCAGTTCAGTAATGGTGTTATAATTAACATTCTATGGTGCCGCGACGAAACTGAGAGCCTCCTGTGGGCGCACACACAAGGTTGTGCTGCTCGGCACACGCTGGTATTAGGGTTGCTAGTCATAATCCATTATGAAACGACAGCCGATGTGATATTTTCTTGTGATCCTTTCTTGATTATCTCCTCATATCTTATCAGAAGATCAATCTATTAGGACCATATTAGTAGTAGAAGAGAATGCAGTATATGACATTATGGAAGTTGTTAATGATCATTGGTTATTATTATTTGCTTAATCACATGCTTGCTCTAGTATAGGTGCAAATGTAGTCGACAGGTTAATAATATTTAACTTGACAATAATGCTTTTGGAAAGGTTCTTGAAATGCTAAAAATGCCTTTTTGCAAATGAGTCAGCTACCCTACTATAAAGCCCTTCATAATCCTTGGTGTCACTTTATTTTCGGTTATGTCGGGTAAGTCTAGCTGAGTACATTCGAGTACTCAGGGTTTATCCCACCATGTTGCAGGTGAAGTTCTTGGCCTGCGAAAGATGGTGGCTAACCGCTGGTGGGCTCGGTGACTCTATACTTACTTCTCACCTATATGCTTTTATCAGAGGATGTCACTTATGCTAGCAATGTATTTGGAACTTATATTAATGTAATCATTTGAAAGCTATGTTGTTTTCTCTAATCGGTTTTAAAACCCAAACTTGTACTATTATTTGTGAACCCAATTGTAATATTTATTCCGCTGCAACTTTGCGTATGTGATGTGTATTTGCTTAATCACGCGATCTTGGTTGTGATGTTGATTTACCGAGGTCCTTCGTGACACTCGGCGGACTACCGTGTTTGTATAAATACAAGTATGCGCGTGTCAACGTGTTAGCGGGGACAGCCATACTTGATCTTGTATAAATTGGACGGTTCTGTCACACTTGTAACATGCATGTATATGCAACATCCAGATAAACACACATGCAACGTACTGGAATAGATGAAACATTTGGAACATGCACTTGAAACATACGTGTATAGCCATTACAACATGTGCAACATCCTGATCTACCTTTGTAGCATCAATATACAACACTTGCAACATACCTCTGAATCATTTGAAACATACTGTTGCAACATGAGCTTTCAGCGTACCATCTACTTGCTGCTTAGATGAATGGAGGCTCGTTGACGCGGAGTTCGATGCTGCGAAGTGGGGGAGGAGATACCAGTAGGCGGGCGGCTGCGCGGCCCCGGCAGGCCATTCTCATGCTACTTGCTACGGTCGTCTGCACAGGTGCAGCCGGTGCGCACGATGGGGCCGCCCGAGCCGCCGCAAGGCCCCGCCGCCGTAGACCTCATCCGCCTCGTCGAAGATCTTCTGGAGTAGGAGTCCCGCTCCGCACCAAGCTGCCGGAGCACAAGATTCTCAAGGAGACCGTCGCCATCGAGCCGTTCCTCGAGACCGATGTCGCAGCTCCAGGCTGAGAACGTGCGCCTCCACGCCGAGCTCAACGCCGCTAGGACGAGCAGCAGGTGGTTGAGTTGGAGAAAGAGATGGTGGAATCTTTTTTTAAGAAGCTGGGAGTAGACTTTCTATTTGGCTCCGCAGGCCCACGAAGGGAGAGTTCGGAGCATCGAACGCCCTGAGGAGAGCATTACCGATAATAAAGCTACTCCTGTAGCGTGATAACTGTTTTTAGTTCAGTTGTGTAAAATATACACACCGGCAGAAAAACAAATACTCCCTAAATCGAAGGATTTTATCCTAGCATTTAAGAATGTAGTCTACTATCTAAAATTATTTTTAAAATTTAATAAAATACAAATAAGAGTTAATACATATGCAATAACCACAAGTTTCATTAACTTTAAGTAGACTTGATTGTTTAACCACTTTTTGGAGTATAATTAATAAATCACTTCATTTCGACATCAGGCAAAGTTGGTTGCCTTCTTATTAACCACAAAAATTATGGTTATACTCCTTTTGGAATGTGGGATTTTTTCTCTTTCTTTGTATCTTTTTTGTTAGGAGTCCTTTTGGAAAGTATGAATTTCATAGAAATTGTGTAGATTTTCACATAAAAAACATAGAAAACATGAAAAAAATCATGCATGCCAAAGAGGACCTAGAAGGAATTGATTCCTATGAATTGCTATGTTTCAAAGGGACCCTAAAACTGCTACACATGTGGACTGGACGGGCCTTTTTGGAGCTGTATATGAGATGAAATGAGATGAGAGAAGAGTAGCAAGAGAAGGTAAAATGAAATGTGGTTGCACCTGATCTGAAATGGGCACTCCAACTCCCTCCAAGGCTCCAACTCCAAAAAGGAGCATGTTTGGTTTTTGATGAGTAAGAGTAAGAGAACAGCTTTCGATCCTCTTTTCTGTGGCTGCTGGTAAGTGGTAACCTCCCCTATTTATTAGTTCTTCCTCCTCACTTAAGAATTCGGATTCCTATGTGTGGTTTGGTATTAAGCTAACTATTTTAAATAGTTGAGATATGCGAATTGAGCCTAGCGCAGTTGGTTAGATTTTTTGTGGTGGAACTTGTCCATCCGGGTTCAAGTCCGACTTGGCACGAGTGTTCATATTTTCCTAAATTTATTCCAGGATTTAATGGCGTTGTGATTTTAGTGGTAGGACGACGTTTCCTGTCGACAGCGAGGCATCTGTTTACTTGTGTAATTCGTAAAAAAAAAATAGTTGTGATATTTTCCTTGCCTTGATGTGGCTCCGGCCCTGTCTCACTTAACAACGTACGTCTGTTGAGCTAGGTTAAGCATCTGAAGCATGATTAGCATTAGGCAAAGCTCCATAATTTTCTTTCTTTTCCAAAAAGAAAAGCTCCAGAATTTTTTGTTTATAAGAGATAGAAAGACGGAGAGAGCAACATAGTGTTACAACGTAGATGGTTATTCTGCCTAAGTAAGATCCCTTTTGGTAGGGTCTGAACTTCTCCAAAACAAAGAGGTCAGAACTGTGTTTTGGTGGCTTCAGATTCTAGCCTCAAAACTAATTTGACTTCGCTATTTTTGATTTGGTTTTGGTTTTAAGAGTCATTGGTAGAGCTTATAAGCCAACGAAGAAGCACTTGTAAAAGCTTTGCCAAAGAGATGTACCAGTGGATTTTAAGAATCTGACAGAAAAGTCTCAGAATCTCGTAATCCAATCCAAACAAGCAAATTCTAAAGGTATTCTAACACATAAAATTTCAAAAATTATAAAATACAATAGAACCTAGATAGATAATATAAAATATTTGGATTCTAAAAATCATTATTACACTCAAAGAGGGCGAGTCGGCGAGACTCATCCGTTGCGGGCTACTACTACCAGGAGATTGTCCGGAAGAAACAGACAATTCCACGTGTCATAGTGGGCCCCACCATGACGTGACGCCGTGACGGAAACTCCATCCACTTCCGTTCCGCTCGCTCTGTTTCGCCCCAAATCCATTGGCTCTCCACTAGCGGCGCAACCCCATTTCATACCCCTGCTAAACTTCACAGGGGCAATATTTTGTCAAACAAAATTTCGCTAAACTTTCTCCAAAATTCAAACTATCTATAATAGATACCGTTTGTGTATATATATATATATGGGTGAAAGAGATACGCGCCTGAGCCTCTCCTCTCGCGGCCCGTACCAAGGCGTTGTTTAGTTCTTGACCTAAGTTTACTCCATTTTACACCGGATGTTTGAAATATATATAGAGTATTAAATATAGATTTAAAAATAACTAATGGTATAAATTGTAATTAATTTACGAGACGAAATTTTTAAACCTAATTAGTATATGATTTGACAATACAATGCTTACCGTAAATATGTGCTAATGATGGATTAATTAGGTTTAATAAATCCGTCTCACGGATTACTAAAAACTTCTAAAATTTATTTTATTATTATTATCGAATACTGTCACGTGACACCCCGATATGATAGGCGATATGATATCCTGAATTTTAGTTCGTAGATTTAAACACTATCCAAATTTGCGACAACCCAAAAAGAAATTAAATTAAAATTAAAATAAATCGCGGCTTTTTCTTCTTCTTCGTCTTCCTTCCGCCTTGCTCCTCAATCTCTCTCTCTCTCCTTTCCTCCGTGAGTTGCGTCTCCACCTCTCCTCCCCCTTCTTCCGTCCTCGTGTTCCCTACCCATTCCAACTCCTTCCCCCCCGGTCCCCGAGGCTGGCTGTGGCTGCCGCTCCGGCTCTGGCTCGCAATCCAACCTCCAATCGCTCGCGAATGCCGCCTCCTCGCCGCGGCCCCAACCCCGCCCTAATCCCCACCCCGTCGCCTCCGCATTAGCCATTTCCCGACCAATCCCTGCTCCTCGCGTTAGGGTTAGGGCACCGCATCTATCTATCTATCTATTGCGACAGACAGGACGACATGGACGAGTACCACCACCGTCACCGCATGGGCGCCGCCGCCGACTTCCGCCGCGACCTCGAGGACCTCGTCTGCGACCACCTGGGCGGCTGCTTCTCCCCGCCCCCTTCATCCTCCTCCTCATGCTCCGCCGCGGCGGGGGGAGGCGCCGCGGACCATGAGCCCGACGGCGAGGCCGAGTCGTCGGCGGCGCGCAGGCGGAGGCGGGAGTCGCGCCTCCTCAGCCGCTGGGTCGCGCGCCAGGCCGAGGAGGTGCTCTCCTCCATGGAGCGCGAGGTCGAGCGCCGCAACCGCGAGGCCGAGCTCCTCGCGCTCGCGCGCCTCCACCCGGTCTCCACCCTCGACCCATCCTCCTTCCTCCTCTCCTCGCCCGCCGCGCCGCCGCCGCCGCGCCCGCAGGCGCCCTCCCCCGCCGCGCCCTCCTCGCTCCTGCAGATGTGGCGCGAGCTCGAGCACCGCCGCGCCGACGCCGCCCACGCCCACCCCTTCGACCGCGAGCCCTCCCCGCACAACGCCGACCGTGACCGCGAGCGCGTGCGCCAGATCGCGCGACGCCTCACGGACACCGCCGACGGTCAGACCGCCGCCGCCACCGCCGCCGCCACCGGGGAGTGGCTCGGCGAGACGGAGAGGCAGAGGGTCAGGCTCGTCAGGGAGTGGGTGCAGATGGCCAGCCAGCCGCGCGACTCCCATGGGGGCGCGCGCAGGGACGAGCCTGCTGCCAGCGCCGACAGGGACAGGCGAGGGGAGCCTCCTCGGCTACGAGGCCGGCAGGCGCGATTGGATGTCATCAGCCGGATGGCCAGGGAGCGTCAGCGCGAGCTGCAGGGAATATCAGGGTACCATGTCGTGTCGGAGTTTCCTCGCCGCAGCCGCAACCGCATCCAGGTGGGAACCTCGCGGCATTGCATTGCACGAACCACTTACTTGTGATGCCATGCGTGCCGGTTTGTGAAATCTGTGGCTTTCATCACAGGGACTGCTTAGGGGGAGGTTCTTGAGGAATGGGGAGCTTCCAGTTGAAGAGGAGCGACCACCATCTGTGGCAGTGAGGGAGCTCGGGCAGCTGAGGCAGAGCCATCGTATGCCCGCCTTGAGGTTAGCATCCCTTTCGATTATACAATACAACTCTCTATGGTAATAGGACCTATATATTTTGATGATTCTATAATCTACTATGTCATTACAAGTATGTGCCTCCATGCACTTTCAGTGCTAATGGAACTCTTGGCTGGATAGTTCAATCACATCATTTCCACCCCTTCTGTACCATAGAATGTTGGAGAGAAATCTCTGCATTATTTATGTTACTTTGATAATTCTGATGTATGAGGTTTGGAAGTGAGAATGATTGCTGTTTCCCACTCCCTTCCCTTATTATAGTATAGCCTAGGACCCAGTTGTACAGCTTCATTTGTGTTTGTGGTCCCTTGATATCCTGGGGTGTCTCTAGACAACACATTCCTTAGTCCACTAGCACATTCCTCGTTTGCCTTGTTTTCCTTATCTTCAGCGGCAAAAGTGTTTTACCAGGGTAAAAACACAGCGTCTTGTTTGATTTTCTGAGCCTCATTAACTCATGCTTTATCCCATGTCTCTCAAGGATCTTTAGTATCATAACTGCTGTACTGTTGCTGCTCCTAGAAGCAATTCTTTGATGGTAATACACCATATTTGTGCTACAAGTCTAGAAAGTAAGGATCAGGAATTGTTTATTTCATTGTTTGTTGGTAAAAAGATAAGTCTGAAATTAGGGGAATACACTTGCAAGCCAACTGAGAGTATTGTTTTACGGTAATCTGTCCGTGGCATTGCCAAATACTACAGTGTGGGCGTGGTAAAATAGATTGGTGATGCCTTTTTTTTTGTTGGACAGGCATTGCCTAGACATTGAAACCATTACAAATACCTACGGTGTTTAACTGTGTCCAAGTTTATCAAGTTATTCCATCATGCAATCTGTGCATCATAGTTTAAAAGGCGGTTAGGCGTCCAGGCGAGTGCTTGGTACGCCTAGGCGGCGCCTAGGCGACGCCTTGAAAACTATGCTGTGCATAGTTTCTTAGTGGCGCCAATGCCACTAAAATTACTTCTAAAATGAACCAGAAACCTTTTAGTACGGTTGTTGTGTTATTAGTTCTCTAAAGCAAAACCGTAGGCTAGGTTTCAGGTGCCACTGTTGCTAATTATACCGGTCCTTCTGATGGCAGGCCATTCTTGTTCTATACGTTATGGACTATTCACCAACCAAATAGGCTTTAAATGCTACTGCAAACTGTATTGATGATATTGACTAGCATACTCCGGAACCTTTTGTCCCTGAGTCCAGCCTTTGCATGTCTTAGTGTAGTTTGATGGTGATATCAACTATCTTGTACTTACTACACCCACTCGTCAAGCACTCAAGCTATATCTCTTGTGCTGTTGTAGTTACCCTAGTTTGCTGCTGAAGAGAACCCTCTTCCTCTTATTCAGAGTACCGATATCATTAAATGATGATATGGGTCTCTCTTTTAAAAGTGGAGCTATTGATCATTTTCATGCAATATGCTTTTGATGTATAAGTGATTGACTCATGAAAATAAGGGATAACATATCTTTTATTGCTACCAGTCCCAGTTCCTATGCATCGGTTCCATGTATTTTATTCTGTTCTTCCAGTTCCTTCATTGCCAATGTTATTCCTTATACCTTGCTGCATCGAAAGTTCTACAACAAGTGTCATTGCTTTAATTTTTATGGCATCCAAGAAATAGTATATTTATACAGTATCTCTTGATTACTTGACATGTCCTTGTTGCTGATCCTTGATACAAAGATATATAGAATTGGTCAAAGTTAGAAATGATTGACTGCACCCCACTGGTGAACTTTTTCTGTGACTGGAGGGATTTTATATATTTTTTTAAAAAGCAATACATAAATATTATTTGTTCCAGAGCGGTTAAAAGAAGAGAAAGGGTATCAGGGACAGAGATTACTATCGGTGTTTATGTTCTTGTGACTTCTACTATCTATTTCGCAAGACTAGAGGACTAATATAATTATATGATATGGGTCTTGTTGTACTGCTGGCAGGCTTGATAAGTGTAGATGCTAGGGGAGAGATTATGGACTGACATGCAAATGCCAAACTGAGAGTTCAAAGTCTCTGTAGTATATAGTTTATTTTTAAGTTAAATATAAAAATGATTTTAGTAACTTTAAAATGTAAATGTCAAGAGGTTTTTGCTATAATTAACGATATATTGGCCAACATGGTAGTTTCTACACAATATCAACGTGCATCTTGAGTGCTCGAAAAACTGAATCCAAATAACATGAAAGAGAGGCAGTACTTTCTGCCCCCACTGTGTTTCAGAGTTTATTTTACGTGTGGTATCAAGGTTCACATGAGCTGATACCAGAAAAACCTCAATGGGTGTTTGCCTGTTAAGATTGCTCACAACAGTGCAATTTACATCTCTCGATGCTTGTGGTCTATGCCAAGTCCTTATCAATTAGAGCTCTTGTTATGTGATACTGTATGTAAGTTTATTTCCCTGACACTGTTCCAATTAATAAAAGGTAATTTATTGTACCTTTTTCAGATCAGAGAGTGTTGCAAGTAGTCAAGATGTTAGCCAATCTGATGCTTCTGTGGCTGAGAGTGTTAGATTACTTGGTAATGATGAATCTCAGCAAGGGGCTGATGTGGCTTTTACTGATAGTGAGGATACCGCCCAAACGTTGCTGGAGAATGTGGATTTACAAGAAATGGGTGCAGATCGTGCGAGGCACACTCACCAAGTATACCTTTGGATGGCATGGCTGTGATGCAAGAGTCTCTAACTCAAGGTGATAACATGAGGCAAGATGAGACAGAAGATGATACGGGATTCTGGCAGTCATCTTTGGATGGCAGGCTTGATAGGTGGCCCAGTGAGATTGATGAAGGTGCTGACAGAACTTGGGAAGATAATGCAGAAGACTTACACAGTGAAACTGTGGAGGATGATGACAGGGAGCATGGTCATCTACAAGAAGAGCATGATGGATGGCATGATGACGAGTCTCATGGTACCATGGAGAACTGGCAAGATGATTACCAAGATTCCGCACTTGATACAGCCCCCATTCCTAGGACCGAAAATAGGTTTATCCCACCTGACGATGACAATGTGTACAGCATTGAACTTAGAGAATTACTTAGCAGGTATTTTCTACCTTCAGTGGGTATTTCTCTAAATGTCTTTATTTTCCATCTATTTTATTCTCAAGGTATTTCATGTTTTGAATTGCCAGGCGAAGTGTGTCCAATCTTCTTAGTAATGGTTTTGGTGAAAGTTTGGAGCGATTAATAAGGTCATATGTTCAACGGCGTGGTCATGGTCCCCTCAACTGGAATCTTGATGCAGCCATGCCCGCTTCAAATGCACCAAATGCAAATCAGGAACAAGAAAGGAACCTTGAAACTCGGCAATTCCAGGCTCCTGTCAATAGACCTGCCCTTGTTATCCCTCCTCCACCTTTGCCACCGCGGCAACCATTATGGCACAGAGAACTGCGTCATAACAATTGGAGCAGCAGACACAGGGTACATGCAGATCCTGTGTGTTATCTTCTCATTCAATGATGGAGCTTTTGTATAGAAAGGGGAAAAAACTTTTCTACTAGTGTGCTGAGTCAAAAAATTAAAAATGGGATCATATTTGCGGTCATGCCATGGATTTAAATTTGCTTGAATATCTTGTCTTATTTATGTTAAAAAAAATTACATCTGAGGATTCATTTGGTTTTGTATTCTTGCAGGAATGGGATGCTATTAATGATTTAAGAGCTGATATGGGTAGACTTCAGCAAGGGATGAGCAGCATGCAGAGGATGCTGGAAGCGTGCATGGACATGCAGCTGGAGTTGCAGCGTTCTGTGAGACAAGAAGTGTCAGCTGCCTTGAATCGATTTGCAGGACCTGAAGGTTGGCCATTTCTTTTTCTTATAACATCATGATTGCAGTACTGTTTCTATATCTAATATGAACAATGGTTTGCACCAAACCTGAAACTTCTTTTCATTATTTGCTTAGCAAGTTTTTATTTATTTCCTAGTGACTGTTACCATCAATTGAGGTCTGCTTGTTTTCTGTACCCCTTTTTTTTCAGGTTTCCATTCATTGTGCAAGTATGCTTGGTCTTATTGAACTGGTTGGTTGCTTGTGTTTGGCAGGATTCTCGATGGATCTGTCTGAAGATGGATCAAAATGGAATCAAGTGAGGAAAGGAACCTGCTGTGTATGCTGTGATACGCAAATCGATTCTCTACTGTACAGGTGGGTACTCCGCATCGCATTTCATGTTCCTTGTGCACAAGATGGTGTATGTGTGATGTGTGATTTGTAATGCTTTAAACCTTTCGGGTGACGATGGCAGGTGTGGGCACATGTGTACTTGCTCGAAATGTGCAAATGAGCTGGTGCGCAGTGGTGGCAAGTGCCCGCTCTGCCGGGCTCCCATCGTGGAGGTGGTCCGCGCATACTCGGTAATGTAAAGTGGTGGAAGATACAGTCAGTAGGAAAGGGAATAAGTTAAAACGGCAAGCGAAGTTTTGCTGCAAGTGAAGAAAAGCTTGTTCAGGAAAAAGGGACCCAACCAAAAAAAAAAAAAAACTCTCTCGTTTTGCTCCTTTTGTTCTTCGTTTCTTCTTTGTGTATCTATAGGGGAGGCTACTTACGTTGCCTGCATATTCGTTGCCTTGCTGCTTGCGGCGCTGAGACGCAAGCGGCAAAGGGCGTGCCATTGATTTTTGGAAGAGCTTGCGTTGGGAAAGGAAGGTGTCTCCAGTGCAAGCTGTTTCACTGTATATTTATTATACACTGACTGATCCTCAACCGAAGCAGACACCAGCAATGCATTGATATATACCAGGTTCCCTGACTACTCTCTAGTCCTTATCTTCCCGTGAGCACCCGTGAGCATGGACCTGTGATGTGGCTATTGTTTGGTGCGGTATGCTGCTGGTTACATCTGCATCAGTCCGTGGTGTGGTGGGTGTGTAGCTTTCAGCTCCCTTTGCCATTGGTTGAGTCGCCTTTTCTATTGTACCTGCTACGCTCTCTTTCTCATGCATGGTCCGTGCTGTTTTCAATTGCTGGTGTACGCTACACAGAGAAAGTACATACATATGAAAATTGATGAGCTTGCGCAGAAAAAAAAGAAAACTGATGAAATACAGTATTATGCTGTGCTGTGCATACGTCTTTCGCACCCAGCTTGGCCTGCAAGGTGAGGTGCGAGGCGTTTGCTGGGCCTGCAATTGCAACCACGTTGGGGCTGGGCTGGGCTGGGCTGTGCCTTCGATTGCAACCGGAAGCCGTGGTTGGGTTTCTTTGCTCGTAGTAGCTGTGTCGTCAGTCGAAACAAATTTCCAGTGTCTCTCTCACCTGTCCATTCTGCGTCTCCATTCCTCAAAAATCAAAATCCAGTGTCGTGATTGGGATTCGGGCTCGTGATTTTCGGCGCGGGGGCCGACGGGGTCATGTGAATTTTGATCCGGTCGTTGCAACTTGCCATCTCCGGATCCTCGGGCCCCACCCACATAGGGGTTCCGTTCCGTCGCTGTCGCTGTAGCTGTAGCAGTAGTAGCAGTAGCAGTGTTGTGTAGCACCACCACTCCTGTCGCTCCCTCCACCACACATACGCGCGCCATCCCCCTCCCCTCCAGTCGCGCGCCGTCAATCCAATCCACCAAAACCAAAAAATGCCGCCGCCGCATTGTCGGCGCCGCGAGGGACGACATGTCCCCGGCGGAGGGCCGGCTGGCGATGATGGAGCTGGCGAACATGGTGTCGGTGCCCATGGCGCTGACGGCCGTGATCCGCCTGGGCATCCCCGACGCGATATGGGCGGGCGGCGCCAACGCGCCGATGTCGGTGGGCCGCACGCTGGTGCCCGAGGGCGCCTCGGGTGCGTCGTACGCCGACTACGTGCTGCAGCACCACCAGGACGCGCTGGTGGCGGCATGGCCGCGGCTGCACGAGGCCGTGCTGGACCCGCGCGGGCCCGAGCTGTTCGCGCGCGCCAACGCCGGCGTCCCCGCCTATGCCTACTACGGCAAGGACCGGGAAGCTAACCAGGTGATGCTCCTCGCCATGACGGGGTCTCCGAGCCCTTCATGGACGCCCTCCTCGACGGCTACGGCCCCGACGGCGGGTTCCGCGGCGTCGCCAAGCTCGTCGACGTCGGGAGAAGCTCCGTCGCCTGCCTCGAGATGATCATGCGCAGGGTCCCCACCATCAAGGAGGGGATCAACTTCGACCTCCCCGACGTCGTCGCCGACGCGCCGCCCATCGCCGGTACGTACGACGCTACAGTCAGTTAGTCAGATGCAAATGCAATGCATCATCATTCATTCAACAATGCAAGGATTATTCGTCTGATCCGATCCGTCCGGGATTATTAGTTGCATTGCCTCGGGATTATTAGTTTGCCGTCCACATACATAGTCGCATACAAATGCAAATGGGATGCATCATTCTGGGCATTTTGATGCATATGTATTCATCTTAATCCACATGTGTATGTGTTGAGGTCTTGTTTGAATGCGTATGTATTTGTCTCAATCCACATGTGTTGAGGTGGATTGCAGTGGAATTAAACTAAATTCCATTTCATTCCACTCCAATATATGTGGATTGAGGTGGATACACATACATCCAAACAAGGTTTGAAGTGAATTAAACTAAGTTCCATTCCAATCCACTTCAACCCATATGAACTGGAGTGGATACACATGTATCAAACAGGCCTCAACTAGATTTATTATCATCGATTGTTCAACAGGCTAAGGTTAGCTCAGTTCCTTGGATGACTCTGCACGGATCTCTACACGCCTACAAACTAAACTGTAGTGTATGTACTTCCCTCAGCCAAAAAAAAAAACGATCTACTCACCCCGTTTTAAAATAACTAAAAATTAATCTCGCTTTATAGCATCTGTATCTACTAATATGACGCATACTATATCAGAAATATTGCTAGTAGTATCTTTTGTATGTATAATCCATTGATTAATAAAACTAAAAAAATAACTTGTTGAGAAGCAATATGGAACACGGAGGAAATAGACGTGTATGGTGGCATCTCTCTGATCTTAATTCTTCCAGCATCATAGTCAACAGCTAGCGATAAAACACTGCCGTATCATACGGGATATGGCAGGTGCGCGAGGATTTCAGCGAAAGCTAGTGATCAGATCCCTCGCCGCACGTACCGCCCATCACAAAGATATGATGGCTCTGCAGTAAGTACCGTGTGGCTGTCGATTGTGATCGAAATGGTCACAGCATTTTTAATTTTACGCAAACATACATACATGGGGATTTGTTTTTCACATCATTAAGAGAAAGGAGGGCAAAATTGCATGGAGCAAACACCCATCGATCTGCGTCTGCTAAGGGCAGTCCTAATGAAAGAAACTAGTAGTTTCTGTAACATAGGATACCGCATCAAAAAAATATTGTTTTTCAACCCATGGTTTTTATGAGTAATAATTATTTTCTCTTTCTCTCTTCCAACTCTATCTTCTTCCTCCAATGGGAGTGCGGCACGAGCCCCCTAGAAACTGGTGGTTTCTCCCCAATGACGATTTCATGGTTTCTTGATGCATTGGGTCAAGAGAAGACCTGATTTCTTCATGAGGGCAGTCCCAATAAAAGAAACTAGTAGTTTCTATAACCTAGGATACCGCACCAAAAAAGTACTGCTTTCCAACCCATGGTTTATATGAGTAATAATTATTATTTTTTTCTCTCTCCCAACTCTATCTTCTTCCTCCAATGGAAGTGCGACACGAGCCCCTAGAAACTGGTGGTTTCGCCCCAATGGTGATTTCATGGTTTCTTGGTGCATTGGATCAAGAGTAGACCTGATTTCTTCATGAGGAAACTATTTCTATAATTTTTGCTCTCTTTCTTCATTAATTACGTTGCCATGTCAGCGTTTTGCCTACGTGGCAAGTCATTTAATAAGGATAGAAACCATCATCAATACACCATTGGGACTGCCCTGAGGAAACCATTTCTAGGATTTTTGCTCTCTTTCTTTATTAATTACGTTGCCATGTCAGCGTTTTGCCTACGTGGCAAGTCATTTAATGGGGATAGAAACCATTATCAATACACCATTGGGACTGCCCTACGGACGGGTGGGTTTGTGTTTAATTTATAGAACAAGTCGCCCTGTCAGAATAAGCCTTTTGAATCTAGTTTAGCACTTTAATTAGCGCACACGCCTAGCGCTAATGTCCGAGCCGAGCATCTCCAGCAAAATGTTTGATAAAAAAAAGAATCTGTTACTATTTAAGATGCTTCCAAGAATTGTTATTGCGCCCCAAGTTGGTTTCGATTTTTGAAACACGCCGCCGCCGTAGATTTTTATATATGTTACAATTGCGGCGCTGATGGTGTGCCACGCCACGGGCCTGTAGCAGGTCCGACAAGTGCCTAGCCTAGCTAGAGAGGCCACCGTGATCTACAGACAGCTGTTGCCTCGTGGAGGGAGAGCAGCCAGGTGCGTGCCACACACGCCTTTGCCTTTGAATGAAAACATACAATACAATTCATCGCTTGGCTATACCAGTACCATGGACCATGACCCACTCCTGTTGTTTTCAGCAATGCCATACGTGTGAATCACCACTTATGATATGCGTGGCTAAACTTATGAAGGTACGGTACCCAGTAGTGCCCCTCGCTCACCTCCATTGCAAACACCACTTCAGTTCCTTCTTCAGAGTCCAGACTGACCATCAGGAGCCTCCTTCCCAAAACCAAATCGTCGGATCATGCAGTGGGTTCTGACGACGTGGACCAACGACGAGTGCACGACCATCCTGAGGAACTGCCACGCCGCGCTGCCGGACGGCGGCAAGCTGGTGGCCTGCGAGCCGGTGGTGCCGGAGCAGACGGACACCAGCACCAGGACCGTCATGACCACCTACCGGACGCAGGGGAGAGAGCGCTCTGAGGAGTTGTTCCGCCACCTCGGAGTCACCGCTGGCTTCACCGCCTTCCGCGCCATCTACCTCGACCCCTTCTATGCCGTCCTCGAATACACCAAGTGATCTCAATCAAACCAAACATCATCCACCATCAATCATGTTTTCTCTAGCGATATACAGTTGATGAGATGAATAGTAGCATAATAACGAACAGATAAAATAATGTCAGGCAAAGTTGAGATTCACGTTGGAACTGCGCGCTGTACTGTACTGTGGTTAGCTTCTGAAACCAGAATCTCTCTTCCAAGCGTTCCAACAGCTTCTGATGACAACCATAATATCCAGCTCTTTCAAGCATTCTATTCTAAAAGATTTTGGCAACAAAATTTAGTTCAGCTATTTGCAACTGCGAATTCGACTCCATTTCAGCAGTGATTAGTCACGCAACTGGTAAGGATCCGGAGTGGCATCACAAGTACATACATTCATCAACCCGTCCATCCAAATAAATATTCATCAATCACTACAATTATTTCTTAGTTACGGTATGTTCAGATAGAGCAGTGATCTCCATTTTAAGCGCCTGCTGACACGAGCAGGATTTTCAATACATGAATTATTCCTCTTTCTTATCTTCTGCCGCAGCACCATGTGGATTGGCTAGGGGTTTTGATTCACTCGCACCCTGTAAAGGCGGAGTACAATAAGCAATTGGGAGATGCACTGTAGCATGAGCATATAAGGGCACAAAAAGTAGGATGAACATGTAGGCGTACCTCATCGTTCTTCTGAGCTGCAGGCTTGTAAGGACAAGCAGGTGGGACTCTTTCAGGTCTCCGGTACTCCCATCCAAATAGCCGATACACCTTGCTCTGGAAACCGTCCAAGATACAGATCAAATTCCATAATGTAAGCAACAGAATTTTAATAGAAACTAGAAATGAAACAGAGATCCTCTTCATTCATGTGACCAAATGCACATGTAAACCTACAAGGCTATGTGCAGTCAGAGAGCGCATCACTATCATTTTTGGTTCACAGATCAGATGTATGGTTCTGACAGAATTATTCTTAAGCAACTGACCATATAATATAATCCTAGAAAACCTAACAAAACCGTCAATGAAAATAAACCAGCTTCGGCCCCCTAGATGGCTCTTCCAAATCACATACACGAATCTTTGTAATTGACAGGTAGATCCTCCATAGAGGATCAATGATTTATTGTTCCAGCTAATCCCATAAGGCCTAGACAAACTTAGGCATGAGTACATGGCTAGACCCAGCCGACGTCACTGAACCACTATTGTTGTAAAAGGTGCATATTACTCCCGAAAAAAAGAAAATCAACAATCCGATATCTTCCATGCTGCCTGTCTAAATTGAAATTATGGTTTCCTTTATTCATTACAGTCAGGACTCAGGAATTGGTTTATTCTCAAATCTAGAATCAACAATCTATAGGCCAGGAAGCTGCTGGGCACAAGAATTCATAATAATCCAAAATGCATATTGCTTATTAATTTACTGCATGATGTTATTGCTATGCGAATCTGATGAGGAAATCTGGGTGGGTATGAACTGCTGCTAAGGAAACGTGATCATAAAATCCAAACCAAATCATCATAGAAAAGAAAACCAGCTCTGGCCGTAGCTGGCTCATACAAACCACAATCGATAATCGGCATCAAGGTCTGTCTACTCTTCTCTATAGGAACGGTGGGCTCTGGTTTCTTGCTCCAACGAATCCACGAGCCCAAGACAAAACCACCAGGGCAGCACACTAGACAAAAAAGCTCGAAAATCCCCCGCCACCGCTGAATCGATAGAACCCCTAACCACCACGGGCGATGCCTGGTTGGATCTTACAGAAAGAGAGAGAGAGAGAGAGAGAGAGAGAGAGAGAGAGAGAAAGAAGGATCCGTACGATGATGAGGTCGATGAGGTAAGGGAGGGCGTTGACCACCGGGATCAGGAAGAGCGGCAGCAGGCACGCGACGCATACCTGGCCAAGCACATCCACCACGACGTTAGTATAGCACCGGGATCTGCAGGGAGGGGAGGGGAGGGGAGAGGGAGAACTGAGCGCCTCACCATATCGTCGGATCGGATCGGATCGGAAGCTGGAGGATGGATCGGCCTCCTTGTCTTTGACCCCGTTGCTTGCACCGATTCGTCTCCTAGCTCCTCCTCGTCGTAGTCGTCGGGGCGCGGTGGTCGCCGATCCGGAGCTCGTGCGGTGCGATGAGAATGCGATCGGGGACAAAGACTGGAGAGGAGAGAGGAGAGGAGGGGAGGGACAAAGGAGACGACGGGCCCCACCAAGTCGTCCACACTACAGACCACGGAATGCGAGGCACGGCCCAGTTAGACTGAGGTCATTGAGGCCGGGAAAGGCCTTTTGGGCTTCTTTCTTCTCTCGTCTGACTCTCTGAGTAGGGTGGGTAAAGTGAGAGAGAGAGAAACTTGGGATCTTCGTGGGGAACAAATTTCTGCTCTTGTTCTTCGAGGAGGAATACTTCGTGGAGGAAGATGACCCAGCACTCATCCCGAACATTGCAAAGCCAGAAGAGCTAGGACAGTTCAAACCAATAAGTCTGTGCAATGTGATCTACAGGATTGCATCGAAGGTCTCGAGCTCGTGGCAAATAGGCTCAAGGCGTTTTGCGTGCAATAATCTTTGAAGAACAGTTGGCCTTCGTTCCTGGGCGGCTAATCATGGATAACATTATTACGATGTGTGAGTGTATATGTTGTTTTATGGAAACAGAAGAGAGGCAGGAATGCTCTCAAGCTAGACACAACTAAGGCATTCGACCGGGTAGAATGCAACGAGCAATTATGAAGAAAACGGGTTTCCACAGTATTTAGATTAATATGATTATGCGGCTAGTAACGTCGGCGTCATTCTTAGTTTTATGGAGCGGAGCACCATTTGAAACCATTAATGTGCTACTTTCTCCGTTCTAAATTATAAATAAGACGTTTTTTTTAAAAAAAAATCTTACTATATATTTAGACATAGTGTGTATTTAAATATATAGTAAATTTTTTTTGTATCTATAAGAAAACTAAAATGATTTAAAATTTAGAACGGAGGGAGTAATGCTTAAGCTTCCTCGCAAAAAGAAAAAGTAATGCTTAAGCTAGAATAGCATGTGCCTAAGTGTGAGATTCACTCCAGAGTTCGGACTAGCCCTCTCGTGTGTGTAATTAACCAAGGGACAAGTCGATAACAATTCTTGTGTGAGCTGTGCGCCTGTGTCGGTGCCGAACGAAGAAGCACAACCTTAGGAACAGCAAGCTTTTTTTTTAACTGGCTTTGGTTGCCGGACCTACAGGACATATTTGGATGAGTAAAGGGCGAAATAACGGATGACTAAAGCGCATAGCAGCAGTACATGTCAAAACGGAGCCACTAGCGTCCGGACATCTGAATGCGGCAAGTCCAGACCCTGCTCCTGCGCTAGCACCCAAGCACGCAGCTCCCTTCACCCCGCACCCACTACTACAGAACGTTACTGTAGGGGCGGCTGCGCCAGCCGCCCTTCCCAGAGTGTTCCTACAGAGGGTGTCTCTATAGGGGCGGCTAGTATTTTCAGCCACCCAGCCGCCCCTGCAGTGAACTTCTATAAGGACGGCTGTATCACCAGCAGCCCCTGCTGTGTGTATTTGTAAGGGCGGTTTAATCAAGAACCGCCCCTACAGTGAATTTTACAGAAAAAAAATTCAAATTCAAATCTGACCATATATATATACACACACATATATATATATATATATATGTAATTCAAATTCGAATCTGACCGCCACAAATATCCATATATACATCCACGAAAATTCAATGCGTAACCATTGCTGCATTCAATTCATAGACAAAAAGAAGTACCACTAAAATTCTGCAGAATCATCCACCAACAGCACTCAAATTATTTGTACGCAGCCCCAGAGGCTTGCCGCAGATATATACTGACTCTGACCCGCATTTCAACAACAGAGCGTTAAACACTACCGCTTGTTGCATATCTACTCTGACCCAAGCATTTCAACAAGCTGGGCGTTACGCGCTACCAGTCATAAGTTAAGAGTGAAAAAAGTTCGCAATCCAAAGTATATACAGGAAAGCGGTCACAACATGCTTATGAGGGCGCTGATTCGCCCCATCATGGAGAGCGCGCAAGACACGGTGGCCTTGTGATGACCCCGGTACACCACGATGGCCTATCCGGTTGACATTGTCCATAGCCTCATTGTGGTGTCTCAAGAAAAAAGTAAGAGAGAACAGATCGGTTAAGCGTGTAAGCTGATGAATCATCGGGGAAGGCAGAGGGCAACACGGTGTAGTTCATACTCAAGTATCGAGATAAGCACCATCGAACCGAGAATACATGGTCCCAAACCAGTGACTGATGGCCTAAGAAGTTGATTGCCAGTGGTGTTTCAGGATCTCATTTGGAAACATAAGATGAGTATGAGATCGAGAATTGTTAAAAGAAGACTCCAAACATTACCGACTAAAGTTCTTTCCAACTTGAAGCCATCAACATTCCAAATCTTTACAGTGTGGTCAGATGATGCTGTGGCAAGATACCTGCAAACAAACCCAAGAATGTCACATGGAACCCAAGAGGACACAATAATACACTGGAAGAACCATGACAAAGGGTTCGGTTGAACCCTAACTTCGATCCCTTCGGATCTGAGAAAAGAAGAGGGTTCGGATAAACCCTAACCCTAATCGGGTTAAGCAAATGAGAAAAGAAAAGGGTTCGGATGAACCCTAACCCTAACTGGGTTAAAGAAGCAGGGCTCGTTTTCATGTCAAAATCGAACCCTAAAACCTGAAATAAATTCGGGAAAAAGAAAACAGTGAAACCCCATCCCCAAACCTTAACCCTAATCCCCAAATCGGATGAAATCCAAGAACAAAAACGAAGAAAAACCGAAAGGGGAAGAAGGGGAAGGGGGTGGCCTACCTCGCTGCATTGCAAGTGAATTTGCCTTCAGACGCCGACGCGTGGGGAAAAGAAGACGAGCTCTGGGCGCTGCTGCACGAGCTCCGGGTTAAAGAGCGCTGCCAGAAAGGCCGCTCGATGGCGGCGCGGCCACCACTGGGGAGCGCGACGCGCGGCGAGGAGAGCCGGGCGACGGGGACATGCCTCCTGGGCTCCACCGTCATTGCTCTCGGCCTCTCACTCGGTGACTGCTGCTGCTGTACTGAGGAAAGGAGAGAGAGCGACGAGTGAGAAGAGAGCGGAGTGAGGCGAAGAGAGAGAGAGGGCTGGAAAGAATGAACTAGGGTTTTCCTCGGGGGCACGCTGCGTCGAGTTTTATTCCAAGCGAAACGTGCGGGTCGCCGTCGGATCTGGACGGACGGCCGAGATTGAAGCAGGCCAGCGCCCCTACCAAGCGGGCGGCATGAGCTTTTGCTGCCCAGGCCAGTTGCGACCTTAGTGCGGGCTGCTGCAGCGTCTGGCAAATGATGGGCCGAGCCGACTTTTTGTTTGGTTTTAAATAAATAAGAAAGAATGAGCCCAATTTTCGTTTTTTCTTTTTTCCAGAAAATTAAAAAATAGAAATTGGCTCAAAAGAAAATAGAAAAGAGGATTTTCCTGTGGGTAAAATTCATCAAATTGAATTATTTTCCGCTGCGTATTCAAAGAAGTTATTTTCATTATTAAATTCGAACCAATGGGAGAATTTAATTTTGAAAAATAGATATGTTTTAATTGATTATAATATTGTTATTATTCTGACCAACGTTGATATTGTTATTTCCTATGGATAATATTGTTATTGCGACTGCTGCCCCGCCGCTATCTGCCTAGCCGGCGCTCTTCAGCCGCCCGTGCCCAGCGTCCACGCCTGTCTCTGCGCACGCCGGAGGAAGTACACGTCGCCACCCGTGCCCACCATACTCGCCTGTCTCTACCCACGCCGCAGGGAGTACACGCCGCCGCCCGCTAGGGTTTGGTTGGAAGATCTACAACTTTTATTTTGATCATCTTGTCATTTGACAAAATTTGAACCTTTCAAATTTGAAATTTTAAAAAATGACAAGTTCGAATCAAAATTTGAGACCCAAAATGATTTCAACATAAAAAGTGATGAATACCAAAGTTGTTCAACTCATTAATATCTACAACTTTTATTTTAGTCATCTTGTCATTTGATAAAATTTGAACCTTTTAAATTTTAAATTTTGAAAAACGACAAGTTCGAACTAAAATTTGAGACCCAAATTGATTTTAACATAAAACGTGATGAATACCAAAGTTGTTGAACTCATGAATATCTACAACTTTTATTTTGGTCATTTCTTCATTTGACAAATTCTTAGCACACATTGTTCACTAATCTTACACATGTCTTATATAGTTTATAAAACCTTATGAAAGATATATTATATCTGTGAACAATGTCATTACCACTTTGTCATATGAAGAAATGATCAATACAAAAGTTGTAGATCTTGATGAATTATTCAACTTTGTTATTTATCACTTTTTTAGCTGAAATCATTTGGGGTACCAAAATCTTGTCTGAAGTTGCATTTTTTTGAAATTCAAAATTTAAACTGTTCAAACTTTTCGTATGTATATATTGACAAAACCAACAAAATAAATTGATAGAGAATGGTTTTAGAAAATTTTAGGAAAAAAATCATCAGATTTGGAGCTAGTACGTGGAAGAAAAACTAGTTACAAAATTAACCCACAGATTAAAAAAAGAAATCACACTGTTCACTGTGATCATGTAAGAATCATTTAGAATAGTGTGATTTCTCTTTTTAATCTGTGGGTAAACTTTGTAACTAGTTATTCTCCCTCGTACTAACTCCAAATGTGTTGTTTTTTTTTCTAAAAAATTTTAAAATCATGCTTCAACATTTAAGTTTGATTAAACTTGGATGTGACGATGTTTTACACATTTTAAAATTTGAAATTTAACAAGTTCAAACTAAATTTTCAAACCCTAAATGATTTCAGATGTAAAAGTGATGAATACAAAAGTTGTTCAACTCATCAAGATCTACAATTTTTATTTTGGTCATCTTGTTATTTGACAAAATTTGAACCTTTAAAATTTGAAATTTTAAAAAATCACAAGTTCGAACCAAAATTTGAGACCCAAAATGATTTCAACATAAAAAGTGATGAATACCAAAGTTGTTCAACTCATTAATATCTATAACTTTTATTTTAGTCATCTTGTCATTTGAAAAAAAATTTGAACCTTTCAAATTTGAAATTTTAAAAAATAACAAGTTCGAACCAAAATTTGAGACCCAAAATGATTTCAACATAAAAAGTGATGAATACCAAAGTTGTTCAACTCATGAATATCTGTAACTTTTATTTCGGTCATTTTCTTCATTTGACAAATTCTTAGCACACATTATTCACTAATCTTACACATGTCTCATAGTTTATAAAACCTTATGAGAGATGTGTCATATTTATGAACAATGTTATTACCACTTTGCATATGAGGAAATGACCAATACAAAAGTTGTAGATCTTAATAAGTTATTCAACTTTGGTATTTATCACTTTTTCAGCTGAAATCATTTGGGGTACTAAAATCTTATCTGAAGTTGTATTTTTTTTAAATTCAAAATTTAAATTGCTCAAACTTTTTATATGTATATATTGACAAAACCAACAAAATAAATTGATAGAGAATGATTTTAGAAAATTTTAGGAAAAAAAAATCATCAGATTTGGAGTTACTACGAGGAAGAAAAACTAGTTACAAAATTGACCTACAGATTAAAAAAAGAAATCACACTGTTCACTATGATCATGTAAGGATCATATAGAACGGTGTGATTTCTCTTTTTAATGTGTGGGTAAACTTTGTAACTAGTTGTTCTCCCTCGTACTAACTCCAAATATGATGGTTTTTTGTTTTTAAAAATTTCTAAAATCATGCTTCAACATTTAAGTTTGATTAAACTTGGATGTGACAATGTTTTACATATTTTAAAATTTGAAATTTGAAATTTGATAAGTTCAAACCAAATTTTTCAAACCCTAAATGATTTCAGATGTAAAAGTGATGAATACAAAAGTTGTTCAACTCATCAAGATCAACAACTTTTATTTTAGTTATCTTGTCATTTGACTAAATTTGAACTTTTCAAATTTTGGCTGCTATTTATTCGTGCGCCATCAGTAGGGGCGGCTGGTGATTCAGCCGCCCCTACAATCGAACAGCAGGGGCGGCTGGTGGCAGCCATCCCTACAAATGAGCACTGCAGGAGCGGCTGGTGATTGAGCCACCCCTACAGATCAGCCCCAACTGTAGGGGCGACTCAGGTTACCAGCCGCCTCTACAGTGCTATCTGTAGAGGCGGCTGGACTGATGGGCCCCGAGGACGCCACTGTAGGGGCGCACCAAACCCCAGCCGCCCCTACAGTAAAAATGTCCCCGTTCCTAATGTTAGATTCTGGCGTAGTGACCCATCTTGCTCCAGAGGCAGCGTCCGTCCGACAGAGCTCCCGCGCCTGCGCCCGACGCACGTAGCTCCCTCGCCCACGTCCCATCCCGCTTCCTATCCCACGCGATGCGCCGCGCCTACGCCCATCCTGGCCAATCCGCCATGGCATCCCATCCCTACCGTTCCCATGTCCACGACCTCTATCTTCGCCACACCAGGGACCCGCAACAACTGGACCACAAGGGCTTGGGCTTCCTCCACACCTACATCCAGATCTACTTTTGCAACATTCAGATAAAAACAACTGCAACATAGTCTGGAATGATAAAATATTTTGAACAAACTTTTGAAACAGACATGCGTAGCCATTGAACATGTGCACACATCTGGGTCTACCTTTCCAACATACATATGAAACACTTACAACATATCTCTGAAACATCTAAAACACTTGACACATATGTTTCAGTGCAACATGGGCGGGCAGTGCGACGAACTGGCGCGGTGGAGGCGGCCTTGCGAGATGGCCGTGACAGGTGGGGCACGCGACGGCCGGGGCGAATCCACGCAGGCATGCGGGGCACGGGGCGCGCGAGGCGAGCTAGCACGGCCAGAAGCGAGCAACGGTTCGTCGACGCAGGTAGGGCACGCGGAGCGGTCCGTCCGAACTCCCGTGGCTTATCATTATTGTTGCAACATCCATATGAAACACTTGCAACATATTTCTAAAACATTGAAACACTTGACACATATGTTTGCAACATATGCTTTCGGTGCAATATGGGCGGAGCGCGCGGCGAACTGGCACGGTGGAGGCGGCCCTGCGGGACAGCCGTGGCAGGTGTGGCACGCGACGTCGGGGCGAATCCATGTGGGCGGGAGCGAGCAATGGCGCCGGCAGGTGGGCGCGCGGGGCGCGCGAGGCGAGCGGCGCACGTGGGCGGGCGAGCAGTGGAAGTATATTAATTGTGTCTTACAAATATTGATACTTTTCTCGTATATTAAATGATATAATCTATATTTTATTAAAGTTAAAAATAGATTGACTTAGTAGAAAACTAGAAACATTGTATGCAATAGGACAGTGGAAGTAGATCCTTTTCCATATGCATGCATCGTGCTATCGTGGCATGGGTAATCTCCGATCGATGATGGCACTGTGGGAAAAAAATTATAACTAAATAAAATTGGTCGTTGGCAGCAGCAGCCGGTGGACTGGTAGTCCGTCCTCCGCTCCTCCTCGTCTCTCCTTCCTCTAGCTGGTTGCAGCAATCGATAAGGTCTCCATAAATTCACTCGTACCCGCGCAGTTCCATCCTTGGCATCTACCCCATTTCCCTCCGTAACTATAGCATTTTTTAAAAAACACGATCAGCAGGGGAATGACGTCCCCACCGGTATTTTAAATATAGCATTTTTCATTCTCTTTGTAAAAAAAATAGAATACTCACTTCTCATAGAGTCAAAAAGGTTTAAATTTGATCATATTTATATATACAAGAAATTATTAATATTTATGACGCCGAGTAAATATCACTGGATCAACTATAAAATAAGCATATTTTATAGTAAATAAATCTATTTAAAAATATAAATATTGATATTACTCTCTATGAACTCGATCAAATTTAAAAAAAAGTCTTACATGCCACTAATAATAATCTACCGCTCAGTTACATGAAGTTGACTAGAATAAATGAGAATGCCTGCCTGTCTGCTCACACGTGAATGAATGTCGGTGGCGGCAGCTAGCTTATTACTGCCCGCAAATTAATCCATGTTTAGGTATACAGGGCACAACACCGGACAGACCAGTAAGTTTTCCTCTTAATATAATAAAAGGGATGAATGGATAAGCTCGTCCTCCAAATTAATTCAGGTCGCATCGTCGTCGGTCGATCAGCTTACAGGTGATACCTACTGGTCTCTGTTTTAAATTACAAATTATTTTAACTTTTTAAAATGCATAACTTTGTTATATACACGTAAATACATAGCAAATATATGTGATTAGAGAGACCACATATATTTTTGCTAATTTCTATGTCACCGACGATCAAGCCTGGTAGATGCATATGTGTTTCGTGAGATGACCAAACTAACATTTGCTATAAAAGAGGTGAATCGCTGTCAATTAAAACGAAATCACGTTGATGACTTGACCAAATTTCTGATCGTATTATTGCGCACTGAAGGTCTTCATGGCGCAGCTACAACTCCGAGATATGCATGCTTACTTTGGTTCAATTGAAGTGGTTTAAATATTATGTTTTTTCATCTAAATTAAAAACGAGATGATTCACACAGGTTTCCTGGAGGTGGAGTTCTGCTAAACGAAGCTATATGTGTGCATCTATACAAGTTTCGCTTGTCATGGGGCTGGTTCCTCCTGGCAGTCACGAATCCCCGATCCCAGCTGAGGGCTCGTTTGGAAACAGTCTTCCACGGGGAAGCCTGGTCTTTTCCCTGGGTGAGTAGCCCACCGTGATTTCTGGCCCTGGGCAAACTGCCCAGCCGTTTGGAAACTCACGCGCGGGGCAGGCGCACCCCACCCTCGCGTTTTTTCTTGGGCGATGTCTCCCTACCTCGACGGTCTGGGCGTCGCTTCCCCATTGCTACAGGATTTCTTTGTAGCAACGGGGCATATTTTGAGTAGGGGCGATGGTGATGGAGCCGCCCCTACTGTGGGTGTGTTGGGACCCACTCCACCAGTTGCTCCTACAAATCAGACAGTAAGAAGGCGGTGGTAATACTAGCCGCCGCTACAAATGGTTCAATTTGTATGGGGGCTGGTATTATAGCCGCTTCTACTATCGATTTTGTAGGGGCATCTGGTGATTGAGCCGCCTCTATAAATATCCCATGTATAAAGCCACAATCTTCCTTCTTCCTCCTTGAGCCAGCTACAGTAACCCGAGAGAGGAAGGAGGGAGGCCTTGTGCACCTCTCAAAAATTACTCTAATAAGGGGGGTGTTTTGATCTCGAATCTTTTGGTGGAGATGTTGTAGAAGGTAAGAAAATCCTATTCTAAATATTTGTTTTGAAGTTTTAATGGTTGATTAGCGAGTAATTAGAATTTTACTTTTCTCTCTCTTCTATGGTGCTTGAGCCATTTATGAAGCAAATTAGACTAAAGTTTGAAGGTACTAGGTAAATTAGTTAGTAGAATATCATTATACCCTTTTTTGTGCATCTTGCTTGATTTTGGTGGACTATTAGTTAGTTTTTTGGATGTTCCATATAGATCTAGATCTAGAGTTAGGGTTTGATTTTTTATTTATTAATTACATTTTGGATGAATTATAGTGGGTGAAATATTAATTGTTGTCTTTGAAATTATTTATTGTAATCAAGGAATTAAAGTCGAGAAAAATATATTTTTAATTATTTATGGCTAAATAGGAAGTTAATTATTCTCTAGAATGTTTTTCATAAAATGGCTAGTTATATTCTAATTATTAATTTAATTCTCGTATGTATGTATATATATATATGAATAATTAGTCATTTACTTATTTTTCTTTGAATGTTGTCCTAAAAGATGGAGTACATGAATTCTTGGATGTATGGTTCGTTAAGGTTTAAGCCAGGTTTCCGTGATGAAGTGGACAAATTCATTGAAGGTGCAGAGAAGCATGCAATGACCTTGACAGAGAACAAAGATTCAATTATTTGTCCATGTAGCGATTGCAAGAACCGTCTCGTATGGAAAGATGTGACTGTAACACCCTCGGTGTTACGCCTTAATCAAAATATTAAACCATGTCATGAGCATCATGTTTATGTATTATTGCATGTGGTAAATGAGAAATTAAATTTTATTGCACTAATTCTCAAATTGAGCTCTAATTTATTCCTTGTCCAAGTTGTCCTTCCAGCACGTCATCTCTCTCCACGTGAGAGCTCCTTAGCCACAAAGTCAAATGATAAATTATTGTCATTCACTAATTATTAGCATACCACTTGGCAAGATTTATATCTCCATCAATCTCGCGACGCGCCTCTGTCATCTCTCGTTGTTCTAATTATCCCGCCTTTACTTCGCTTGCTAATCGCCTTGCAAAATTATCAGCGCACGTCGCTGCCATAGTGTGTCGCACACGCTACGTATTTATATCACTCACAAGCTCAGCCCGCTGAGCACTCCGCTCGCTCACTGCTCAGCTGTTTTGCAAATGCAGGACAGGAACTTTTTCCACACGTCGGCACTGTAGCAGCATAGGAACACTGTTCATAGTAGAAAACACGGTTCCTGATATTTTGATCCTTTCTACGCGCAGCACTGTAGCAGTGACGGAGCACTGTTCACCCGCGGAACACTGTTAACCCGTAGACAACACGGTTCCTGCTGTTTCGATCAAATCGCTGTAGCACGAACAATCACTAAGAATCGCTGTTTTGGTACAGGAGTGTAAGCACATGCACCAGTTTCCTAGTTAAATGATCATAGATGACATATGAGCCCTGATATTGTGATCGGATCCACATCATACCTATGAATGGTTGAAATCATTGGATCGAGTAAAGCCGTTCATGTTCTAAAAAGATCAGGATAGTTCTACTAGTCATAAAGCAAGTCAAGTCTTCAGTTAGTTAAGGAGACAAGGACTAGGACACTGGACTCTCTTTTCCACTGCAGGAGAAAGATAATCACTGACTTGAAGGATCCTGCACAGCACGGCATTGCAGCAAAGGCTCTGTCCTGGCTTGGAGACATGGCTCATCTACTCAGCTTCACTCTCGTGGCCCATTCCCTAGTCTTGATCCAAAGACTTAGACTATACTCGTACACTATAGCCGAACCGTGTCACACGTTTGTCAGAAGCCTGAAGGCACTGGCTCTGCTTTGACTTGTTAGGTGACGAAACACTGTTCACATTTCCACACGCATCCATTGTCAGCACGGTAGCGGTACGAGCATGACTGACCGTGACCGCGTGCAACGAGCCAGCTTCTCCCTCCCCGCGTCTTTTGCCTTTATAAGGACATGCCGAGCCATCGAGCTGTTTCGCTCCACTGATCATTCACTTCTCTCAAATCAAGTAACCAACATCTCACATCCGATTCACCGCTTCGTGTTCTACCTTTTCCAAGAACACGCAAAGGTGCGAATAGATCAGTTGGTTAATCAAGCTAATTGGCCTCCTCCAATAATATCGTTTTCTTCATCTCTAGAGCTCATTTGAATTTATTTATTGATTGTGAAATAAATTTTGTTAGATTCCTAAATTCATGATCTATCTGTTAGTGTAATTAGTTCGTATAGTTCAGTGATACCTTTAGGGTTACTTTATTATTTTGAAATGCTTATTATGGTTATTTAGAGAATGAATTTTTTATGATGCATGGTAGCTAGTGCACCTTGTTTTATTATATATATAGTAAATTGATATTAAAAATAAGGATGCCTTTAGTTGCTAAGATAATACCTGAAATGTTTCATACTTGTTTAGTGGGAATAATAGGTAACTTTGCGTATTAGTCATTAGAGTTAGCTTAGTAGCTTGGTAGATGTATTCTTATTTTAAGAGTTGCGGTTGCCTATATATTAATTATTGCATCATCATCATTGCATGCATGCATATAGAGGACGAGCCCATGGAGATCGTGACATTAATGAAAGGTGAGTACGACGAAGTCATCGAAGAGTACGAGGAGATCTCGTGCAGGAGGACGTTCCTGAGCCACCGTCATCGACGACTTTCTTGACACGCGCTTTGCCCAAGGCAAGCCCGGTGCATAACCCCTATTTTTAAATGATCTCGAATATATTTATATGATATGCATTTACGTTACTGGGCATTTTATGGAAGCTACATGCATAAATATATCCACCATGAGTCCTACTAGTATAGGTCGAGTAGTTGCTATGCTCGGGATGTCGGTAGCGTGAGTAACCCGTCGTTACTCGCAAATAGGTGTTTTTAAGCTGTGATATCATGATGAAATAATGGAAAGGAAAATGGTGACCCGGACGGGGATGTGGATTTGGTACTTGGTGGGTGTGAGGGGTTGTGTCTGCATGCCAAGGGCATAGCCCGGTTACACTTTTTTTCTCTGCTTCGTGTCGATTAAGGACCGGTCGTTGTATATGACTCTAGGCAAGTCACAGATTATTGTCCCGAGCACATACTTGGGTATGGGGCGCAGGAAGGCTTGTTGCTCTTTTTTGTCACGGATCCGGCTCTTTCCGGACCGGTGATGGGAAGAGGAGGTGGTGGAGGTTGCACCACCAGACCGAGTCCGGGACTCAGGATGTGGGGGCTTGGAGTCCAAGTTTGGACGGGGACCTGGACACCTAGGATAGGAGAGTGGTGGGTTAGTCCTGCTTGTGCCTGGGGTACAAGCGGGGCGTGTGTCTTCAGGGCACCCAGCTGGTGACATTGATTCGCGAATCGCCGGGTTATCCGGTACGGCTTGTCTGCGGTTTAGCACCGTAGTAAGAACTGAAAGTTGAAAAGAGAAGAAATGGAACTGATTGCTCAACTCTTGCTTGAAAGTAGAACAAGCTTATATAGATTGACTAGATGAAAACTTAATACGGCTGATGATAATAATGTATCAATAAGGAGTCACTATTAGTATTGCTTTTTGCTAAAAGAGAACCAAAAAACCATAAAGCCTAGCATATTCCTTGGAGTCGGGAAAGTATTCCCACTGTCGGATAAGTCTTGCGAGTACATTGTGTACTCAGGGTTTATTTACCCCTGTTGCAGGTGACGTTTGAGGAGTTCCTTGTGTGGAGGATCCATCTGGTGGGCTCAGACGGAATCCTCGTTATCTTATCGCTAGATGTTATCTTTTAATATATTCATTTGTTTATCATTCCGCACTCTATATTTGGTATTGTAATAATGTACTTTTCAAGAAACTCTAATGTATGAGATAGACTTGTGTTGTAACTCGTTTTCATTATTGGATCCTTGGGAAAAATGTGGATCTTTCGGGTTCTCCTTGGGGTGTGCTCGACGGACACCGCTTTCAGTGTAGTTACTTTTGAGGTGCTTAGTGTCCGATGGAAGACAAGCGCCTTCGTGAAATCACGCTTATTTCGGGTGGTTACGCCACGGTTGGTACCAGAGCCAATAATGGTCACTTAATCCTCACTCTTTACAAAACTAAAAGTGGACCAACAAAAGTTTTGCGAAAAGTAGGATGATTAAGTTAAGTATAAGCCCTAGCTATATGGTATATCTAGGATAGCGGCCTTTGGTTTTATCTAATCGGTTTAGAGGGTACACCGACTTACATGACGAAGAAATCGCTTAGTATCACGGAAAGTGAGTGTGCGATGTGTGCAAAAATTTTCTGAACGCCGCTATATTCCGGCTTGAGTGAACGTATATAGGTCGAAGCATGCATCATATAATAGCATCTTACTTGAACTAGGAATCCCCTTCACATATAATGAAAGTAGTAAATTGGTAGGATTAACTTAATGAATGCCTTAAAAATGTGTGCCATTTCTTTAATCCTCGGATCCCCGATCGGAAGGTGTTCTAATGGATGGTTCGTCTCTCTTATAGATGAATCGAGGTCCCGGACGTGGGAGCACCGGTTGGGAGAGCGACCAACGAGGGCCATGGTGTGAAGTCTTTCGGGCCTTTGAGCGTGGCAATGAGGGAGCTCGGGAGGTTCCACCCTTGGTTCCTCGGCCTTTTTTCACACCGCCTCCGCCATTGTCCGCCATGGAGGTCATGGTGGAGTTGTTGGCTACTTTCGCAGAGAGTCGGTGCTGCTCGTCAGAGACAGCTCGTGCCATGGAGATTATGGCACAGGCCCTCACGGGTCTCACCCGTGGAGGCCCAGGAGGCAACTGTGGGAATGGAGGTGGTGCTCGTCGTCCTAAGGGACAGTCCTCTTACCAGGACTTCCTCAAAACCCACCCGCCCACATTCACACCGTCGGACGATCCGTTGGAGGCGGAGCACTGGCTTCGCACATTGGAGCAGAAGTTTCGGCTGCTCGGGTAACGAAAGCGAAGATGCACTTTGCGTCCCAACTGCTTTTGGGATCCGCAGGTGCCTGGTGGGAGACTTTCCAGGCCGCGGAGCTGCCGGATCACCCGACGACGTGGTAGGAGTTCTCCACCGCCTTCGCATGAGTTCTTCATACTCTTTGGTGTTATCCACCAGAAGGTGACCGAGTTCATGGAGCTACGTCAGGGGAGCAGGACATTAATGGAGTATGTGACCCAGTTTAACCACTTGACTCAGTATGCTGGTAGTCAGGTGGACATGAACGACAAGAAGAGGGATCGCTTCTTTCGCGGTCTCACTCCTGCTCTTCAGGAGAAACTGTACCTGGGGAACTATCAGACCTTTGGGGCTCTGATGAACGCCGCCATTGCTCTTGAGGGTTTCCAGCGGGCATCCCAGGCGGATTGGAAGCGGAAGCGGGTGGCAGCTGGATCCTCCAGCCACCCCCATACTCAGAAGGTGCAGATTGTTAGGCAGGGGCCCTATCAACCATCCGGCGGGCCTCCGTACCGGTCACCCCAGCAGACATCACAGACTTCTGCTACTCAGTACAAGGCACCTCAGCAGTAGGTGCAGCCCCAGCAGACTCAAGAACAGCTGGTTCCACCTCGTCAGGGATTCGGGAACAAGCCTGGTGCTTGTTTCAAGTGTGGCAAGGATGGCCACTATACCAGGGAGTGTCCTCCGCAGCAGACAGCTCAGCCGTCTCAGCCGTCTGCAAATTCCAGGCTGATTAAGAGGACTTTCATCAAGAGGAAGGTGCCTAGCAGATCTGGTCAGGTGCACTTCACGGATGCTCAGCAAGCTATGCAGCAGGAGACAGTTATGGCTGGTATGTTTACCATCGAATCCCATCCAGCTTTGGTTCTGGTGCATCGCATTCCTTTATGAGCATGGGGTTTGTAGAGCGGCACAACTTATCACTATTGGCTATACCGTATGCCTATAAGATCCGTACTGCGGGTTCTCAGATGTTCATCAATACCCGCACGAATACAGTAAGTTTGGTATTAGCCACCCACACTTACCGTCTACAGTTCATGATAATGCCTGGGCAAGGCATTGATGCTATTCTTAGAATAAACTGGTTGCGGTTGTATGGGGTAGTATTGGATATGAAGAGAAGAAGTGTAGAGTTACGGCTTCCATTTTCTGAGGATAGGATGTCTCTCATCATACCCTCAGAACCGATCTTACCTGTTGCTGCCCATGCTGAAGCCGTTCCTGATCTTACCTCCATTCCAGTAGTACGTGAGTTTCCAGATGTTTTCCCTGAAGATCTTCCTGGATTGCCACCGGACCGTGAGGTAGAATTCTCCATTGAGCATGAGCCTGGTACTGCTCCTATCTCTAGGCGTCCGTACCACATGGCTCCGAGAGAACTGGCTAAAATGAAGAAGCAACTGGAGGAGTTGATGGACAAGGGTTTCATCCGCCCAAGTTCTTCACCATGGGGTTGTCCAGCGATTTTCGTGAAGAAGAAGGATGGTACTCTGCGGATGTGTGTGGATTACCGCCCCCTCAATGCGGTAACAGTTAAGAACAAGTATTCTTTGCCCCGCATAGATACTTTGTTTGATCAGTTAGCTGGTGCCAAGGTGTTCTCGAAGATAGATCTCCGATCGGGCTACCATCAGATCAAGATCAGGCCACAGGATATACCAAGGACAGCTTTCTCTACTAGGTATGGGTTGTATGAGTACCTAGTGATGTCTTTCGGTCTCACCAATGCCCCGGCTTTCTTCATGTACCTAATGAACTCAGTCTTCATGTCGGAGTTGGATAAGTTTGTGGTAGTGTTCATTGATGACATTTTGATCTACTCCAAGAATGATGAAGAGCATACTGTCACCTCCCGGATAGTCCCGACTCGACTCAGAGAGCACCATTGTATGCTAAATTCAGCAAGTGCGAGTTTTGGTTAGATCGAGTGCAGTTTTTTGGGACATGTGTTGACACCGAGGGGGTGTTTCAGAGATCCCAAACAAGGTGCAAGATGTGTTAGATTGGAAGTCTCCTAGGTCTGCAGCACCAGATCCGTCCAGTTCCTTGGGCTAGCTGGATACTATCGACGTTTCATCCCCGATTTCTCCAAGATAGCCCGGCCCATGACTAAGCCGCTTGAGAAAGAAGCTAAGTTTGTTTGGGGTCCGACTTGTGAAGAAGCTTTTCATTCCTCAAGACTTTTTCGACCATTGCTCTGTATTGGCTCAACTCGATATTGAGAGGCCCTTTGATGTTTATGCGATGCCTCAAAGATGGGATTGGGGTGTGTGCTTATGCAAGAGGGGCGTGTGATAGCTTATGCTTGGCATGGCCAATCGAAGAAGCACGAGGTGAACTACCCTACCCATGATTTAGAGCTAGGCTCTTTGTAGTTCACTCTCTCGAAGATTTGGAGGCATTATTTGTTGGGCAACAAAGTGCATATCTTCACCGACCACAAGAGCCTTAATTATATTTTCACTCACCGATGAGTTGAACATGAGGCAAAGGAGATGGTTAGAGTTGATCAAGGATTATAATTTGGAAGTCCACTATCATCCGGGAAAAGCCAATGTGGTAGCCGATGCCTTAAGTCGTAAGTCGCATCAAAGTTGAGGATATACCTTGTCACTTCACCGCATGCAGAGGTGCTAGCTCAGATTGCTTTGACCTTAGAGCTCTTTGGAGCAAATTATTCAAGAACAAAAGGAAGACCTCAAGAGATTCCTCACATCAAGAAGTTGATAGTGAAGGACGTGGACCTCATTTTAGCATTGATGAGTGGGAGTCGTGAGATACAAGGATAGGTGGTGGTTCCATCCAATGAAGAGCTGAAAAGAAAGATTTAAAAGAAGCCCATCATTCCAAGTCGTCTATCCACCCTGGTAGCAACAAGATGTACCATGATCTCGCCAACTGTCTTGGTGGTCTTACATGAAGCAAGATATCACCCGATTCGTTAGTGAGTGTGACACTTGTGGTAGAGTCAAGGCGAGATCATATGCGTGCTCTCGGATATCTCAGCCCTTGCCCATTCTGTTTGGAAATGGGAGGATATTTCCTGGATTTCATTGTGGGTTTACCCCCGCACCTCCTCGGCTTTGATTCTATTTGGGTCATTGTGGACCGTCTCACCAAGTCTCGCCCACTTCCTTCCGGTGGACACTAGATATAATGCCAAGAAGTATGCGGAGTTATACTTTGATTGGATTGTGACCCTACATGGAGTTCCTCGCACCATCATCTACGATAGAGGGTCAGCTTTTTGTCTCTCGTTTTTGGGAGAAACTCCGGGAGTGTTTGGGTACTCGTCTTCTCGAAAGCTCGGCATACCATCCCAGGTGATGGTCAAACCGAAAGGGTGAACCGGTGCTCGAGGATATGTTGCGGGCTTGTACCATCTCTTTTCGAGAAGTGGGATCGGTGTTTGAAGCTAGCGAATTTTCTTATAATAATGACTATCATGAGAGTATCCGTATGGCACCATTTGAAGCTTTATATGGATGTAAGTATAGGACACCACTAAACTGGGTTGAGGTAGGAGACCGTGGGTACTTCAGGCGGATTTCATAAAGGAGGCTCGAGAGAAAGTAAATATAATTCGTGAACACTTGAAGTCATTTCGTAGTCGATGAAGGCTTACGTGAGACAAACGAAGAAGACCTTTGGAATTTGCATTTGGAGATTATGTGTATCTCAAGGTATCTCCTTTGAGAGGGTACATCGGTTTGGTGTCCATGGCAAGTTAGCCCCTCGGTATGTGGGTCCATACAAGGTGTTGCAAGCGAAGTGTGGTCCCGTTGCTTTATCGTCTCCAACTCCACGAAATTCTCTCGGTAGTTCACAATGTATTTCACGTCCTTAATCTGAAGAAATGCCTACGAGTTCTGAAGAATCAGAGAAATAGAAGGACTTCCGCTCCAACCTGATCTGTCTTATGTGGAGCATCCTATAAAAATTTTGGATGAGAAGGAGAGAGTGACTAGGAACAGGGTGATAAAGTTTTACAAGGTACAACGGCAAGATCATTCTGAGGCTGAAGCCACGTGGGAACAAGAGAGTTACCTATTGAAGCATTACCCCCATCTCCTAAATGGTTCTGATAGTTAGTTGCTACGTCGAAATGTATTTCCTACCTTGTTCTCACACTAGGCACATAAAATCTCGGGTCGAGATTTTGTTTTAGGGGGGTAGATTTGTAACACCCTCGGTGTTACGCCTTAATCAAAATATTAAACCATGTCATGAGTATCATGTTTATGTATTATTGCATGTGGTAAATGAGAAATTAAATTTTATTGCACTAATTCTCAAATTGAGCTCTAATTTATTCCTTGTCCAAGTTGTCCTTCCAGCACGTCATCTCTCTCCACGTGAGAGCTCGTTAGCCACAAAGTCAAATGATAAATTATTGTCATTCACTAATTATTAGCATACCACTTGGCAAGATTTATATCTCCATCAATCTCGCGACGCGCCTCTGTCATCTCTCGTTGTTCTAATTATCCCGCCTTTACTTCGCTTGCTAATCGCCTTGCAAAATTATCAGCGCACGTCGCTGCCATAGTGTGTCGCACACGCTACGTATTTATATCACTCACAAGCTCAGCCCGCTGAGCACTCCGCTCGCTCACTGCTCAGCTGTTTTGCAAATGCAGGACAGGAACTTTTTCCACACGTCGGCACTGTAGCAGCATAGGAACACTGTTCATAGTAGAAAACACGGTTCCTGATATTTTGATCCTTTCTACGCGCAGCACTGTAGCAGTGACGGAGCACTGTTCACCCGCGGAACACTGTTCACCCGTAGACAACACGGTTCCCGCTGTTTCGATCAAATCGCTGTAGCACGAAGAATCACTAAGAATCGCTGTTTTGGTACAGGAGTGTAAGCACATGCACCAGTTTCCTAGTTAAATGATCATAGATGACATATGAGCCCTGATATTGTGATCGGATCCACATCATACCTGTGAATGGTTGAAATCATTAGATCGAGTAAAGCCGTTCATGTTCTGAAAAGATCAGGATAGTTCTACTAGTCATAAAGCAAGTCAAGTCTTCGGTTAGTCAAGGAGACAAGGACTATGACACTAGACTCTCTTTTCCACCGCAGGAGAAAGATAATCAACGACTTGAAGGAACTCGCACAAAGACGGCATTGCAGCAAAGGGCTCATCTGGCTTGGAGACATGGCTCATCTACTCGACTTCACTCTCGTGGCCCGTTCTCTAGTCTTGATCCAAAGACTTAGACTATACTCGTACACTATAGCTGAACCGTGTCACACGTTTGTCGAAGCCTGAAGGCACGGCTCTGCTTTGACTTGTTAGGTGACGAAACACTGTTCACATTTCCACACGCATCCATTGTCAAGACGCAGTGGCAGTACGAGCATGATCGACCGTGATCCGGCGCGTGCAACGAGCCGCTTCTCCCTCCCGCGTCTTTTGCCTTTATAAGGACATGCCGAGCCATCGAAATTTGTTTCGCTTCACCGATCATTCACTTCTCTCAAATCAAGTAACCAAACATCTCACATCCGATTCACCGCCGTGTTCTACCTTTTCCAAGAACACGCAAAGGTGCGAATAGATCAGTTGGTTAATCAAGCTAATTGGCCTCCTCCAATAATATCGTTTTCTTCATCTCTAGAGCTCATTTGAATTTATTTATTGATTGTAAAATAAATTTTGTTAGATTCCTAAATTCATGATCTATCTGTTAGTGTAATTAGTTAAGTATAGTTCGTTGATACCTTTAGGGTTACTTTATTATTTTGAAATGCTTATTATGGTTATTTAGAGAATGAATTTTTATGATGCATGGTAGCTAGTGCACCTTGTTTTATTATATATATAGTAAATTGATATTAACAATAAGGATGCCTTTAGTTGCTAAGATAATACATGAAATGTTTCATACTTGTTTAGTGGGAATAATAGGTAACTTTGTGTATTAGTCATTAGAGTTAGCTTAGTAGCTTGGTAGATGTATTCTTATTTTAAGAGTTGCGGTTGCCTATATATTAATTATTGCATCATCATCCTTTGCATGCATATAGAGGACGAGCCCTTTGGAGATCGTGACATTCGGTGAGCGGAGTATGACGAAGTCATCGAAGAGTACGAGGAGATCCTCGTGCAGGAGAGGACGTTCCGAGCCACCGTCATCGACTTTTGCGACACGCTTTGCGCCCAAGGCAAGCCTCGGTGCATAAACCCTATTTTTAAATGATCTGAATATATTTATATGATATGCATTTACGTTACGGGCATTTTATGGAAGATACATGCATAAATATATATCCACCATGAGTCCTACTAGTATAGGTCGAGTATTTGCTATGCTCGGGATGTCGGTAGCGTGAGTACTTTGTCGTTACTTGCAAATAGGTGTTTAAACTGTGATATCATGATGAAATAATGGAAAGGAAAATGGTGACCGGACGGGGATGTGGATTTGGTCTTGGTGGGTGTGAGGGTTGTGTCTCATGGCCAGCTGGGCATAGCCCGATTACACTTTTCCCCGCCTGTGTCGATTAAGGACCGGTCGTTGTATATGACTCTAGGCAAGTCACAGATTATTGTCCGAGCACATACTTGGGTATGGGCGCGAGGAAGGCTTCTTGCTCTCTTATCGCGGATCCGGCTTCCTTTCCGGACCGGTGATGGGAAGAGGAGGTGGTGGAGGTCCTTGCACCGCACCGAGTCCGGGACTCGGGATGTGGGGGCTTGAGTCCAAGTTTGACGGGGACTGGACACCGGGATAGGAGAGTGGTGGGTTAGTCTGCTTGTGCACGGGGTACAAGCGGGCAGTGTCTTCAGGGCACCCAGTGGGCACATTGATTCATGAATCGCCGGGTTATCCGGTATGGCTTGGCTCGCGGTTTAGCACCGTAGTAAGAACCGAAAGTTGAAAGGAGAAGAAATGGAACCGATTGCTCAACTCTTGCTTGAAAGTAGAAACGGGCTTATATAGATTGACTAGATGAAAACTTAATACGGTTGATGATAATAATGTATCAATAAGGACTCACTATTAGTATTGCTTTTTTGCTAAAAGAGACCCAAACAAACCATAAAGCCTAGCATATTCCTTGGAGTCGGGAAAGTATTCCCCTTTGTCGGATAAGTCTTATGAGTACATTGTGTACTCGTGGTTTATTTACCTCATTGCAGGTGGCGCTTGAGGAGTTCCTTGTGTGGAGGATCCATCTGGTGGGCTCGGATGGAATCCTCGTTATCTTATCGCTAGATGTTATCTTTTAATATTCATTTGTTTATCATTCCGCACTATATTTGGTATTGTAATAATGTACTTTTCAAGAAACTCTAATGTATGAGATAGACTTGTGTTGTAACTCGTTTTCATTATTGGATCCTTGGGAAAAATGTGGATCTTTCGGGTTCTCCCTTGGGGTGTGCTCGATGGACACCGCTCGCTGTAGTTACTTTCGAGGTGCTTAGTGTCTGATGGAAGACAAGCGCCTTCGTAAGTACGCTATTTCGGGTGGTTCTGCCACAGTGACTATCATCATATCACACTTGATTATGCTAGGATTTGTTAAGGACTACACAGTGTGGATTCATCATGGTGAAACGGTTGTTCATGTTGATCAACAAGAAGACGATGTCGAAACCCGAGATTACCTAGACCAATATGTAGCACAGCTTGATGCAGAAGAAATGAATGATGATAGCCATGAACAAGGTGGTGATGCTGGTGGTTAGGATGGTAACGACGAAGGTGGTGCCATCAATAATGATGGCGGAGGACTTGTCGGGGATGAAGATGACGATGATTATCTAGGGGACATGCTTCGAGCCATTGGACCAGAGAATTTACTAAAGAGCTCGAAAGGTTTAGAAAATTTGAAAATGATGAAATACGCATCGAAGGAGACTATGTATGGTGTTGAAAAGGGTTGTCCGACACATTGAACATTGCTACGTTTTGTGCTTGAGCTACTCATCCTAAAGGCTAAGTACGGCTAGATAAATGTCCCCGGTGTGGGGCCAGTCGGTACAAGAACAATAACCTTTACGGCGAGGACGAAGCCTCCACAGGGAACAAGAGGAAGAAGGGTGGGGAAAATACGGTACAAGAATCTAAGCCACCAGAGGACACTCCATTAGGCAACGATACAAAGCAGAGAAAAATTCCTACCTTGGTAATATGATATCTGCCAGTGGTCGACCGCTTGAGGCGTATGTTCCTAAACCCAAAGAAAGCCATACTCATGACATGGTGGGATGATGAGCGCAAGGTAAATAATGATAAGATTGGACACCTGTCTGATGGTACTCAGTGGCAACGCTTTGATGACAAGCACAAAGAATTCAGCGCTGACCCAAAGAATATACGGTTTGGCTTGAGCACCGATGGAATGAATCCCTTCAATGAGAGGATGAGTGACCACAGCACATGGCCAGTGATCTTGACCATGTACAACATCCCAACGTGGCTGTATCAGAAGAGAAAGTATCTTCTCCTCACTATTTTCATTTATGATCCTAAACCACTAGGCATTGATATAGACATGTTTCTCGAGCCTTTGATGCAAGAAATGGAGAGTTTATGGAGGCATGGGGAGCCGATGTACGACGCGTTCTGAAAGGAGGACTTCATATGTAGAGCCATAATCTTTGTTACTACCAATGATTACCCCACGCTATTTGCTTTGTCTGGACAGATCAAAGGGAAGATGGGATGCTTAGTCTGCTTGGATGATACTACATGGGTGTACCTGGCTACATCCAAGAAGATAGTTCACCTAAGGAACCGATGCTTCTTAAAGACAACTCATAAGTACCGCAGCAAATTGTTCTTAAGATTTTATGACAACACCTCGGAGACTGAACCCCTCCGGAGAGACATCATAACGGAGAACACGTGTACAAAATGATGAAAAACATACGTGTCATCTATGGAAAAAAGAATCCGGATGGGACGAACAGAGATAGAAGCACACCTCCTATCGAAGGTATACCTTTTAAGAAACAATCGATCTTCTTTTAGTATGTGCCTTATTGGCCAAACTTGGGGGTCCCCCATGCCATTTATGCTATGCACGTGCAGAAGAATGTCTTTGAGAGTCTCATTGCTACATTGATGGACACAGGCAAGTCAAAGGATGGTCTAAAATATCAGAAATACATGGTGCAGGTAAAAGTGATGCCAGAACTTCACCCGGTACTTGAGGCTAATGGAAAATACACTCTGCCCGCAACTAGCTTCAACCTAACCCCAAAAGAGAGAAGAGCTATATGCAGTTTCCTAAGGGGGTCAAAGTCCCGACTGGGTTTTTAGCGAACGTGAAGAAGCTAGTGTCGATGAAGAACCTATCAATAACACACTGTAAGGCTCACAATTGTCATATGATGCTGATAGTGTTCCTACCTATTGTAATCAGGGCTATAAAGCCAGAGTTCTTGAAAATGGTCATCACCCGCATATGCTACTTCTTTTCAAAGATCTTACAGAAGACGATTGGCAAGAAAGAGCTGAGTGACCTACAAGATTTCATGGTGGAGACCCAAAACCAACTAGAGATGTGTTTACCTCTCGCTTTTTTGATATAATGCCATATCTCATGATTCGTATGGTTCATCAGATACAGACGCTGGGCCCTTGCTACTTACATGAAATGTGGTCCTACGAGCGGTTCATGTTGGTTCTAAGCCGATACGTGCATAATCGAGCATACCTATAGGGCTGCACGATAGAGGGTTATAGTACTAAAGAAGTCGTGGAGTGCTGTCAAGAGTACCTAAAAGAACAGAGCGAGATTGGTAAACCCGATTCTCGTCACAAGGGTAGGCTGGCTAGGAAGGGCACAAGGGGGAGAAAAGTGTTCATCGACCACGATTACCAAGAAGTGAGTCTGTTTACACCAAAATTTGAAAAAGAAGAACGCGGGAACTCAAGGCTTATAAAATTGTATCATCAAGAGATTGATCGGGTGTGATTCGAGGTCAGCTGGTTTTGATTTAGTGTCGGAATCGGCTATTTTATAGATGACGTCAGCAGACAATATCAACGGACTACGTATGGATGGAGTCGAGGGGGGAAACAAGTCGGACTCTATAGAAAGGGAAAGATTAGGGTCCAAGTTATGGTAAGTTAGGAATGTTTTCTCTTATACCAAAGATTGTAATGAGTCGTACTTGAGTAGGATTCATATTTAAGTTCCGGGTATAAATATTGGACCCCGGCTATTGTAAAAAATCAAATTAATCAATACCAATTACTTTTTTTTGGCTTCACGCCAACCCTTAGGAGTAGGAGTACTGTAGATCTCGGTGAGTTCTTCAACAAGCAGGGCTGCATCGATCCGGTCGATCTCCGGCTTGTCTGTAAGTACCGTCATGGCTTATACCTTTGTTTGTAAGGCTGCATCAGTTCGGCCGACCTCATACGAGCTCTAGCATAAGTTGGTTATCGATCCTTATCTAGTTCAAGTATGGCTGCATCGGTTAAGTTCGACCTCCACTGGTTGAATTAGATTAAGGTCAAGTTATCGGCTCTACCTAAGGGTGGCATTCTTCGGGTAGATTCATTAAGCTACCGATCTTACTGATGTTCTTGTTGTCATTAGTTTTAGCAATATCAATCTAGCCGATCGAGATCGATCTAGATCGGCCTCACATCCTTTTAGTCCATCGTTTATTTTGTCACATTGTGATGGTTCTTACTTTAAATGATGGATTACATTTTATCGGCCATTCTACTTCGATCTTGATTGTGCATAGTACGCGGCTAAGGCATGTCTGATCTTAAAAAGATTTACTAGCTAATTGAATCTGGTCTATAGCTCGCTATTATGGCTGTAACGATCCGATCGATCCCCACTGTTAGCACTTAAAATCGGAGTATGCTAGTTGGTAGATTTGCTTTTGACCAGGCGTGACCTTAGTTGTTTGCTATGCCTGCATGATTCTGTTAAATGTGAATAGATCTGTTTATTTTAAATATTTGATCTGTTATCTTTATCATGGTTGTCATCGATCCGGTCGAACCCCACTATTAAGGATAACATGTTAGATTTGATGAGTTTATAGATCTGTCAATATTAAACAGTCGATTGTTCACACGCTGTAATCCATTTTCTACCTGAATTGGCTATTTTAGTTGATTCACCTATGCTTTTCACAGATATGGCACACTTTCATGAACTTGTTGAAGTATGGTCGGTTCTATGGATTTTTTGGTTCTAGACTATCATCATCATCACAACTGCATCAATCCGGTCGAACCTCAATGTTGATGGTAATAGATTAGATCTAGATGGTTCGTAGATCTGTCTATATCAAATAGTCGATTGTTTGCGTGGCATATCCCTTTTCACCGGATTCATTGGCTTTACACCACGTATTGATCAAAATCTAATTTAGCCAGTGATGTATCTTTGACGCATATATGTTAATAGCTTAAGGGAAAGGATCATTAAAACTGGGTGCATTGTATTCGTTACTATAAAATCAATCATGACCCATGAGCGTTACAATCCTTAACAGTCGATTTCTTCTCGTATCGGCTATTTAGTTGATTTTCCCGTCTGACCGCTCCCGAAGCGGCGCACTTGGAACTGTCTGGGCAAAACCAGTATGTTCCACCCTAAATTACTGATAAACTCTCTCCTTATCAATTGCAGGTCAAATTGACTGGCACGCCCTTAGAAATTCGCAGGATCGGCTGGTCCTGCGTTAAAGCCAGGCAGATCTCCAGATCGTTCTGGCTTGCTGCGTGTCCACCCGGCATGGCTACCATGTTTTCGCGCCAACAGAGTCAGGCGCATTACAGTATCTTGCAGAGTACAGAACTGATGGAACCGTACATTGATGAACACTTTGCTCTCATTACGGAGGAGAGTAATGGCCGCACAGACGAGTGGGTCATGAAACAACACAGGCAACGATTCACTACATGGTTGAAGAACCAAAACCTACCGAATGGAGGAACCAAAGATGAAATTACCATCAGTAGGTTGGTGAGGGGGCCATCGAGACAAGTCACATCTTGGCAAGCTTACAAAATAAATGGGTACGCGTACTATACCCACGTAAAGGATAATACATCTGTGAACCAAAATAGCATCGTTCGAGTAAAAGCTCTCGATGGTTTGGGCCGAAAGATCCCATTCTTTGGCATCATTGATGAGATATGGGAACTTGACTATAGAATGAATATACGGATAGCCCTGTTTCGATGTCCGCTGGATCGAACAACACCAAGTCAATAAGACCGGGTTGACAATCGTTGACCTCAAAAATCTAGGCTTCCAAGATAACCCTTGGGTGCTCGCTTCACATGTCGCATAAGTTTTCTATTTAGCTGACCCGCAAACTAACCTTCCCCCGAAGAAGAAGACAAAGCACGTGGTTGTCTGCGGGAAACAACACATTATTGGAGTTGATGGCGTGTATGATGTTGATGAGTACAATAAATACACTAAAATACAGCTATTCACAGACTTTGCTAAGAAGATCAGTGCTGTGGAAAAGAACCTGTCCAAAGACATATTGCCATGGGAATGAAAAGGTGTCAAGGGAAAAGTTGTTACGGGCTAGGTAGTCGTTCAACATGGAGTGTTTGTGTAAGTGTGTGTATTTGTGGGACTACATTTATGTATGTGTGTGAGACTTCATTTATGTATGTATGTGGGACTACATTTATGTATGTGTGAGGCTATATTTATGTATGTCTGTGAGACTTCATTTATGTATTTGTGTGAGACTTCATTTATGTATTTGTGTGAGAGATTGATGAGTTTTACACTTTGTCAAATGAAGAAATGACAAATATAAAAGTTGTAGATCTTGATGAGTTCTACAACTTTTATATTCATGATATTTTCAGCTGAAATCATTTAGTGTTTCAAAATCTGATTTGTAGTTGTCAATTTTTGAAATTGAAATTTTGAATTCTCCAAACTTTGTCACATGAAAAGGTGATCAAACTAAAATGGCAGAGCATGATTTTAGAAAATTTTAGAAAAAAACCATCCCATTTGGAGTTAGTATGAGGGAGAAAGACTGGTCATAAGTTTTAGCCATGAATTAAAAAGAGAAATCACACTTGTTCAAAATCATGCTCTATCTATTTGTTGTGTTCTTGCTGCTATTAGTTTTTTCATCTTTTCATGTGACTTTATTCGAACAATTCAAATATTGATTTTGAAAAAACTACAACTTAAAACCATATTTTAAAGCACTAAATGATCTCAACTGAAAAAGTGATCAATATAAAAGTTATAGAACTCATCAATGTCTACAACTTTTATTTTGGTCATTTCTTCATTTGCCAAAGTGTTAGCAAACATTGATCACAAAATCATGAATCTCATACATAATTTATGAAACAAGATGAGAGATGTGTCAATTTATGAACAATGTTTGCTATCACTTTCTCAAATAAAGAAATGATCAAAACAAAAGTTGTAGATCTTGATGAGTTCAACATATTTTATATTCATGACTTTTACATTTGAAATCATATACTCTTCCAAAATGTTGTTTCAAGTTGTCCTTTTTAAAATTCAAATTTTGAATCATTCAAAAAAGTCACATGAAAATATGACCAAAATAAAAGTTGCAGATCTTGATGAGCTCTACAACTTTGATGTTTACAATATTTTTTTATCATTTAATGTCCTAAAATACTATTCCAAGTTGTGAATTTCAATTTTTATTTTTTTAAAATATTTTATTTATTTGTAGGGGCGGATGACTCAGGAACTGCCCCTACAAATAGGGCGGCTGGAGTTTCAAGCTGTCCCCACAAATCAGCCGTGGTATATAAACGGCACCTCACGTGTGACAAAAAAATTCTAAGTCTTGGGCACGTTTTTCTCCTCCACGATGCCGGCAGGCTACCAAATTTTCCCGCGCCTGCCGCCACCGCCTCTGTGCCCTACCTTCGTGGCCTCCGTGCCCTACCTCCGTCACGCCCTACCTCCCTCGATCCGCCTCCAACCCTCGGTCCATCTCCTGCCCTGTGCACCGCCGTTCACCCCAGTGGCTAGGGTTTCCGCCACCGTTCCCCCTCCCACGACGGCTATGGTTTCCGCTGCCGGTGCCCGTGCTCCCTCCCCCCAGTGGCCCTGGTGCCCTGGTGCCTGTGGACTCTCCCTCTGCCGCCGGCCCCGGTGCCGATGCGCTTCGGCGTCCCTGCTCCCTCCTCGGCGGTTCTGGTACCCGCCGTGCGCTCCGGTGTCCGCACTCCCTCCACCGACGGCCCCGGTGCTAGTGCGCCCCGACGTCCCTGCTCCCTCCCCCAGCAGCTCTGGTACCCGTGCACTCCGGTGTCCGCGCTCCCTCCCCCAGGCGGCCCTGGTGCCCTGGTGCCCGTGCGCTCTCCCTCCGCAGGTGGCCCCAGTGATGGTGCGCCCCGCCGTCCCTGCTCCCTCCCCATGCGGGCTTGCCATGGTGGCCGTGCGTCCAGCGTGCGCGCGCGCTCCACCACCATTGTTTTTGGCTTGTTCTTCTGCAGGTAAGCTCCAACCCCTTCTCCTCCATAGCAGCGTGTGTCGGTGCCCGGCAGGAGCGGCGATGGCCATCAGTGGCATCGCAATGCGAGCGGTGGATGGATGATGCGACGGCCGACAAGTGAGCTGCGAGCTCGATCAATGATTGGCAATGGAGCCGGCCAGCCGGCCTGCAGGCGTGTGAGCGTGACAAAGGGAAAGCTGCTGCTGCTGCTGGCTGTGTTGTGTGACCCGTGCGTGTGTGGGGATGGATGGACGTGATGGGATAAATAGATGGTCGCCAGGCCCACCACCCCGGGGGCTGCAGTTTTTTTTACCTGGCTGGTTTAACTAGGCTCTCGATCTATTCTCAGGTGAAAACGGGCTAGGTCGATCTAGGCGGGCCACCCCGGTCGGACCGACGGCCTCTCTCCTCTCTACACCGCCGACGCCTGACCCGACCGCATGTGTCCAGTCCAGTCCAGTGAGAGTGCCTCGGCATGCGTGCCTAAACACATAGTAGTAGTGTCGGTGGTGTCCATCGCAACTACTACAGTAAGGGCACTCCCAATGCTAGACTCTATCATGGTTTCCATAGCTTCAAGACTTCATCACTAGAAACCATCCTTCCCAATGCAAGTTTATACAAATAGTTTTCATGGAGAAAAAAATTTAATGAGCATCTACATGCCCCCACAAACAAAGAAGATCATCTGTGGCAACGTGAGCCATAGTATGCTCTGCAACTCACTGTTGAAGGAGCACAAGTGCTAGAAACACCTGTCTGCAGCACGACCAGTAGCAACACTGCAGCAACAATAGATACTGTCGTCCATTACAATAGGAATAGAAATATAAATACCAGTGGCATGCACCTAAACAGGCATGACATAGATACCATCGTCCATTACAATAAGAATAGAAATATAGATAGCAAAGCCAAAATAATTAGATAATAGTATATATTTAGATAATCTCCCGCTGTGGCTTCAGAAGTCTTCCTGGATGTCTTCCTGCCTGCAGAAAACATGTCCAGCATCCTCCAGATAGAAGCCATCAACATTCTCAAGTCTTGATCATCAACCTGTAAAATAAGATGAGCTAGTAAATTAACTTTGTTGTAAGAAAAAGAGATGGACAGTACATTAACAGAACCACAGTAACATAGTGATAGGAATGTATTCATGTAACAGGCTAGTATATAAATTAACATTTCTACCTAATTAGTTCAATTCCCAAACTTTTGCCAGATGTGATCAATCAAATCAGATTGAAGTTGCCTGTGAGCTTCACGATCACGAATATCGGCATTTCTTTGTAGTACTTTTTCCATCACCGGGTCATGTCCTTGAGAGATTATAGATGCTTGAACAGTCGACGTGGTTGCTTCCTCATTCAAGTCAAGGGAAACATCATCTATATCATTCTCATCCTCAATTATCATGTTGTGAAGGATTATACAAGTTAACATGATATCCTCAAGGTCCCCTTGTTCATATAGACATGTCGGCCGACGCAAAATGCAAAAACGAGATTGCAAAATCCCAAATGCACATTCAACATCTTTTCTTGCCCCCTCTTGATGTTCTAAAAATAGCTTGTGCTCAGCTGATTGTGGTGCACGTATGGGCTTAACAAAAACAACCCAATCTGGGTATATGCCATCTGCAAGATAATAAGCTTTGGTATATTGCCTTCCATTCACAAAGTACTACACCTGGGGAGCTTCTCCTCTTAACTGATCGACGAACAAAGTAGATTGATTCAGCACATTGATGTCATTGTTGGATCCTGCCACTCCAAAGAAAAGCATGCCATATCCATCGGTCATGTGAAGCAACGACCTCTAGAATGATTGTTGGTACACCATGATCACCACGAGTATATTTGTTGACACCAATTTTGGATCTATCCAAAATGTGTGAGAATATTTATACCATACTAAATAAAATAATATAGATGGTCAAATTCCATTTAAATATGGTATGGTGTACATAATAGTGAAATAATATGTCCGAAAAGGAAATAGAATTAGTATGATATAATATATTTTCGATGGCATAATCTACCATGTAAAAGTGATGTGGTGATATATGTATTAAAAAAAGAGGAGATAAGTAGTGATGAAAAAAAAAGAGAAGGAGCTGAGGCACGGATATGTCGACTTCTTGGCATGTGCTTGCAAATGGATGCCTTTGATTACTTGAATGGCAGTATTGATAATAGAAAAATAGTGGATGACCGACACTCCATTGACAAGGCAAAGAGAATGTATTTGCCTCTAGAATAACCGATTAAGCATTCGCGCGGCAATTCAAAGCCATGGCGCTTCCACTCAAATTCAAATTAGCATGACTAAGTCCAATCACCGTTTCAAGAGTCCTCCACGACGTATCTTTGACGTTCTCATGAACTCATGGTCACAATTCAAACTCAGCGCCCGGCGTCATTAGCAAAGGAAAATTAAAACAAAGGGCGCCAAATCTCACGGCAATCGCATCTCTACCACGGCATATAAATACACTATGCACGGCCGGTGTAGAAGGCCCCCGCTTTCGATGATCGTAGTGCCTCAGTGCCGCCGCTCCATAGCCCTGAAACAAAGCGTCGTTAGGTGCTGCATGACACCAAGACCGCTCACCGCTCAAGCGCCGGGCCACCGTTCAAGCGGAAGGCCACCGAAGCATCGCCACCAAGGCGCAACACCTACCGGCAAAAAGCTGCTGGTTACGTTCGTCGGGTTCCTAGAGAAGAAGGTGAGAGGTGCGCATGGCGCTTCTCTAGTCCCTACCTCCGCTTCTCGTCTTGACGCCACGCGTCCATGAGCTTCATCGGCAACTCGTCGGCATCGAAATGGGCTGGCCTATGTCATTGCGGATGGGCGGTAACGTAGGTCTTACCCCGTAAAAGGTAAAAGAAATGGTGATGGTTGCGCTTACGCGCATGGGCTGCAAGCCACGGTAAAAGATCGCCACCAGCGGTGCCATGACCGCGCTTTGCGCATGGGCAATATGCCCGGTGAAGGTGTAAAAGGCAGCAAATATGCCTCGGTGAAATGCGGGTTTGGATGCGTTTGGCTCCACCCGTTACGTTCATAGTGAACTTTCGGTTGGGACGCGATCTTGGCTCCAACCGGTTAAAGGTTCATGGTACAAAATTGGTGGACGCGCTTTGGCTCCACCGGTTCATGGTAAATTTGATATGGACGCGAATCGGCTCCATATCTAAACAAATCTACATGTGTTTTGGCCACAATGACGCGCCGCCCATTCATATCATGCATCAAACAAAATAAAGAACTTGCATGTTCTTCGCCATGAAGAAAGATCATGCATCGGTTTCTATCAAATCAAAGAAACAATCATATGTGCAAATGAAACTATATAAAAAACAAGACACTAAAACGCACCGCATATTCGGTCCATTAGCTAGGCACGCATATCATGTAACGTGCCATTATTTTCGCCAACATCCGTTGTTTACACAAACCTTTGCATGATGCACGGTCATCAAGGATCATGTATCGACATAATCAAGTCATAAATAAACAAAGAAAAAGGTTGTGCATGTTATGCTTCGTTAGCTAGCACCTCCCTTGCACAAGCCCAAAACTTGTCTTGCATGCCTCGCTTTGCATGTACAAAGTGACATAATCAAATTAAAGTACCCGGTCTTAAGAACAAACCAAGATGCTAAGTTAGTGTTGCATCAAAAGCTGTCACATCTGCCTCACCATGCAAATAGAAGCAAAGGCTAGCGTAAAGATTGCATGCATCTTGCATCTTAATTATATTGCATTCACCAAAAGCAGGTGGATTTAAATAAATAAGAAACTGAAGAAAATTAGTTTCTTCGTGCCAAATACCATGTCATGACCGCTAGTGCTAATTAGCCTCTGCAGCGCCTTGGTATAATAAAATAACTAAATGTTACAAACACATGAACTTAGCCCAAACTAAATAGGCTTTGTCATGTTCATCATAATTTCCACACATGTCATCTATGCCCGGCATAGGCTCTCGAGCCAAAAGTGCGAGCATCATGAGTAAATTAAATGTTACATCTTAGCTGATTGCACCCATAGAGGTCATGTTTAGCTAAGTCATTAGAATATATCAAATTAATAGCATCGTGCCATACCATGAGTATGCATGCTAAACTTGATAAAATAAATTAATTGCACGCACCTTTGAGTCGATGATGCAAACATTTCTTTCTAGGCCATGGTAAAATAAATACTTTGACTTAGCTCAAATGAAAGATTGCACTATATGCTGAATATATCCATGAACGGGCATCTAAAAACATGCTAAATCATGATCTTAAATGATCCAAAAAAGACTGTCAAATTTAGTCTGCAAAGTAAATTGCATGCATACATACATGACAATGCACCAAAGAAATGTGTATCACTCAAACAAAGCAGTTTCTCTTAGGTTGACATAAATGTGTGTTGCACCACATAGTGTATAAATTAAATACATGTATATTATGGACCGCTAAGAAGCTAAACACGCTATCAACCAATCATATAAGGAATATATGTTACTCCTCGACAAATGAACTCGTGTCATGTTTAAATAAAATGACATGCATCAAGTTCAAGTCTATGCCAAGCATGCACATTCATATATCTACGACTACAAGACCGAAGACTTTGTTTTCTTTTTGTAGTTTGTAATAGGAAGCCATATGATGTAATCTTATTTTTCATGTACTCATGTTGAAACTCTTAATCGGGGTGTTCTCTTGAGATGTAATTAACATAATTTTTATGCAAATATAAGAATTATGGAAGTATGGACTTGCAATACTGTTCTTTTCTTTTGTTCCAATTAAATTTAACCAAAATCAAATTTGTCTCTGCTGACGCGGAGGCGGGTCATAGCCACTCGTTTCCCCGCCATCAGATTCTGGCACGCCTGGTGGGACCTACTTTTCCCCTCCTCTTTGAGTTCCAACATGGTTGCATCATACGGCTTTGACCTAAATTGTCAAATGAAATTATATGCGCATTCATATTTGCATTCAAGAAAACTCATATATGGTTTTCTTCTATGAAGGTATGGTGGGACGTGTTCAAGACTTCATCACGATCCGCATTGGTTCCCTCTGGGTCGATGTTCCCATGGGTCCTGTTCAAGCTTCCAATAGTGCGGGTTCACTGCACACTACAGCTGCATCGCCGGCTGTAGTTGCTCATGTCCAAGAGGTCAATTCCAAGGCTGAGGAAGGGTTCACCCCTGTCATGTCCAAAGTCGCAAGCGATGGGCAAGAAGAGAGTTGCTTGCCAAAGCAAGGATGATGGCCTCAATGAGCGTGCTACCATGTGTGCAAGGCCACATCCTCCAATGTGGTTGCTCTGGCTCATCCAAGCCCAAGAGCACCAAGTCCCCTAGTTCCAAGATGACGCTTAAAGTTCCGCGCCTTCGCCACGCTTGGGGAGTGGCCTATCTGTGCCAAAAGGGCATCGCCAACCAAGTCGGCGCCACCAATGATGTCCTCTTCATCGACTCCAAAGACAAGGGGGGAAATGCCACCTTCAATTACTCATGATAAGTTGGGGGCTGGTTCCTCCAAACCTGCCCCAAGCATACTTGGGGCACCTTCGACAAAGAATACATCGACAATAGCTTTCCCACCTCCGAATAGGGGGATAGTGTTGCGGGATCAACCTCAACGTCCGTAGCCCTGCAATAAAGAAAGGGTTGTAGCGGTAGGAGAGATGGATCACCCGCATCATTCCAACAAAGGAAAGGCCTTGGCGATAGAATATAGTATGTCGCCCATCGAAAGTGATTCATCTACAAAAAGCCAACTTCGGGCTGAAGCTCACGAGTTTATTCCCACGTTGGTCTATAATCCCAGCCGATGATCTCGCCCAAGCGTGAGCTTCGGTGGCAAGGGATTCACCTCTCCTCAATGATATAAAGAGGGACATGTTGATCCAATTGCGACACTCTCTCGATCCTATATCATCGAGGTGGCACCGTCATGGCCTTCTTACAGACAAGATTCTGTGTCTCCAAAGCGACACACGTCGACGAACAACATAAAATCCTTCAAGCATGGGCCAACTTCAACAATGCAATTGACTCTATGACTAATGCACAACGTGCTTATGTTTGTGATTCAATTTTGGCTCAACAAAGCGAGGGAATATCGTAGGATCCAAAATCTTTGCGAGGCAAGCTTTTCAAGCTTCCATTGAAAGGACCATATGCGGGACCTAAGGAGCTTGTTGCTGGAGCATCCACATCTTCGAGATAATATTGAGGGTGAAATCATGCGACGCTACCAAATTTTGGCCAAACTACCCGAGCATCAAGAGTTCATAAAAAGAATTCAAGCGAGGAGATATGCAAAGCAGTCGCCAATGTACGTGCAAGGCGTGCGACTTAAGGCAAAGGGAGATGGCGATACCAACTAACTCTACGTCTAGTTGGGTACGAGGGAATGCGTCATCAAGCCATCTTTGGTGGCACCCGAGGAGAAATAAAAGCGACTACTCCAAAAGTGGAAAATACAACCACACTAGCTTATCGGCCTCCTCATAAAAGAGCCTCGAGCAACCGTTTTGAAGTATTCTCTTCAATGCCGGTGAGTGTTGAGGAAAAAGCCTGCAACGAAAGTGATACTTCCTCCGCTTCGCACACTTCAAAAGAAAGAAGCCTCGCAAACAAATTCGGTGGGTCATCGTCCGGTGACTCGAAGCTTAACAAGCTCGGTAATTCAAGAAATAATACGATCTATGTAGGGTCTTATAACCCCTATTTGATGATCATTCTAACTTTGAAAATGAATTATTGGACACTGCAGGGCTCGGTGATCTAAACCCATTAAATGGTGAAGATCCACAAGCCTCAAGCGGGAATGGCTCACCATCTTCGTATAGTGAGAGTGAGCCTAGCAAAGTCTTTGAACAAGTGCTTGCCACAAATCAAGGTCAATCCGTTGAAGAGCAGATGAACCAAATGATGGCCGCTTTACAGCAGAAAGAAGAAGAGTTGGCGGCGCTCCATGAAAGTGTGGCTAACACCGTAAATCATACAAATGATGTGAACGCTTCGACCGATCATAATGGTCCCCATCACCAACCTCGAAATCACACTCGAAGCCATACAAAGGATGATTTCGAAGGCGTAAAGGTTCAATATATGCAAACGCATTATTCCATGCGTCCGGGGTATGTGAAACCATATCCATGGGAGGTGGACATGGTACCATTCCGAACAACTATCGCCAACCGCAATTTAGTAAATTTAATGGGACCGGATCGCCACATGAACATGTGGCCCATTTCTTCTTTGCATGTCAAGATACTGACCCACAATGGAGCTCTTCTCCTCCGTCAATTTGTACAAACATTATCAGTCCAGCTTTCACATGGTATAGCAAGTTGGCACTGGCTCCATCCGCATACATGGGAACAAATGCGGGACGCCTTCCTAGAGCGCTTTTATAGCACTCAAAGAACGGTGGGAATAATCGAGTGACTCAAACCTTACAAAGGCCAAATGAGAAAGTCTGCGGATTTCATCAACAGTGGAGGAATTTAAGCCTCCACCGCCCACGACCAATCACCGAAACCGTAAGGATTCAGATGTGTATGAATAACTTGAGTCGGACATGGCCATTCACTGCAGCAGGTGTAAGGCCAATAACTTTCAAGAGTTGTCCTCAAAGGCCACAGAGACATAGAGAATTATATGCATCACATGTCTCGTCCGGCCGAGGACGTTCAACAAGCGCCATTGGATAAAAACAATCCACGAGATAAGCCCACACCTTCTAAGTCGAAGCAAATGCAGGCCATGGAGACAACGGTGGGTCCTCAAAAGTTCCAAAGCTGGGGCACCGCCACAAGATTACCAAGCAAAGGGGTGCACTAGCTCCTAGAAGGCCAACTCTTAGCGAGCGACAAAATCGAAGTACTCTTTCCCGGCGAAGAAGTGGAGGATCTCTTCATGGGCCTCACGGGAGTTGAAACTCATCGAGCTCCCAAACCGAAAAAGGCCGGAAGAATCTTCTAAATTCAATGAGCCAAATTTACATCACTTTCATTGCATCTTGGGTCATACGCTCAAAGATTGTTTTGTGGTCAAAAACATGATACAAAAGCTCATAGATGAAGGCACCATAGATCTTTGATCTACTCAAAAGCATGACAAATGGAAAGAAAACGGCTACATCAAATGTCGCCACTTTTCAAAGTGATCCGGTGAGTTGTGCAACTCCAAAAATGCGGCCAACTTATGATCGATATATGATATCAAAACCTGAGCATGTTAATATGTCTTTCTCGGGGCATCCACAACAGCAAGCTAAGCGCCAGCATGAAAGCAAGGCTTTCCTTCGGTGGATCCACACCCCAAAATGTGGACCATCAGCTCCCAAAGATCAGGAGAGCGTCGACAAAGAACTCTCAAGACGATTTGCTCTCCGACGAATGATGGAAAAAGGCGAAGGCCCGCGCTTCTACCAAAATATAAAGAAGCGCGAGGACAACCCCCTCGAAGAATATGTTGCTTTCCCCATCGGAGTTTTTGAGAATGATGAGGAGTCTCTTCACTTCCCTGAAGAAGAGGCACCCGAAGTTGCTGAAGTTCAGCTTAGATCAGGCCATCAACTACCTAGGCCATCTCCTCAACAAAGAAATCCCCAAATGTAACTCCGAATAATGCATTGACCATACTCCTAATGTGTCGGTCAAGTATGATGTAATCTCGCACTTGAAGAAAATACCGGCTATGCTTTACGTGTATGATGCCTTGTGTCTCTCTTCCGATTTGCGAAATGCATTTATTCTCGCACTTTCCTTCCTCAAGAAGATTATAGGGTTGAGGTTTCACAAGCGTAAGTAAAGTTATCCCAAACTCAAAGTATTACGTTCAATGATGAGGATCTGTTGTTAGGAAATAAAAAGCATAATGACCCCTTCTTATGTTTGGCGAGATTGATGATCTCCCCATTAATCGCATAATGATTGATGGTGGTTCAACCATAAACTTGTTACCCTTGCGCACTCTTAAAAAGATTGGGTATTCTAAAGGAGACCTATGTCGCTCAAATGTTGTCATTCATGGCTTTAACCAAGTTGGTCAAGAAGCATTGGGTACCATATCTCTGGTTCTAAAGTTTGAAAATCTTATGACATATGTATACTTCCATGTCATTGATGCGGCTACCTCATATAATGTTCTTATCGGTCGCCCATGGCTGCATGAAAATGGAGTTGTTCCATCTACTCTCCATCAATGCATCAAGTATAAAGATCCTTCAGGGAGCGTAATAAGGATTTTTGCTGATAAAAAACCATTCACTATAGCAGAATCCTTTTATGCTGATGCAAAGTTTTATTTTGAGCCTATTGATAAAGTCTCAAAACCAAAATCATCATTGCCGTTGGAACAAAATATCCCAAAGATAGAAGATGTCAAGTCTTCATCCAGCCAAAAGATATACCAATACATACCAAGCAATCAAAGGAAGGAAGGCGATCCGATATTTCGCATCATAAGTAAACCCTCTCAAAATAGAGGTATTTCATTTCCAACTCCTTTACCTCCTTTGGTGCAAAATAAAATAAAACAAGCCCAAATTGAAAGGGATAATAAGAGTAAATTGGTTACACAGGTCACTTTGTTAAATAAAGATGATAAAACATTACCCATCTCTTTATATGACAACAAAGTTCTTTATATTATGCAACAGATGGGCTATGATATTTCTACCGGTCCTTCTTTATGCGATGGCCGGGGGCAGCTCGCACCATTTGAAAAGTTGATGTCTCAGGCTCAGCTTGAAGCCTTGCACCAAGATCAAGCATTAAAAGAAGAGAAATATGGGTTAGGCTATGAAGTTAATATGACCTCTGCTTTGAACCTCTTGATGCTGCTGAAGCATCTCCACAAATGGAAGATGGAAATCAACCAACTGTTGATGAGTTGGAAGAAATTAATATCGGCGCAGACGACGATCCTCGGCCAATCTTCATTAGTAAATATCTATCTAAAGAAAGTAAGGAAGAATACCATAAATTTCTTTCTACAAATAGAGATGTCTTTGCTTGGTCTTATGAAGAAATGCTGTGTCTAGACCCAACGATTGGTGGTGCATAAATTGGCCGTTCGAAAAGATGTTCCTCCGGTGAAGCAAGGACAAAGAAGATATCGTCGCCCGTAACTTCTCCCACAAATAGAAGCTGAAGTTGATAAACTCATAGTCTTTGGATTTATTCGAGAAGTGAAATACCCCAAATGGGTGTCTAGTATCGTGCCCACGAAAAAAAAAATGGGCAGATCCGTGTATGTGTGGATTTTAGAGATTTAAATAAAGCCTGTCCAAAAGATGAGTTTCCAATTCCAATCTCGAAATCCTTATTGATGCCACTATGGGATATGAAATATTCTCCTTCATGGATGGTTTCTCTGGTTACAACCAAATAAAAATGTCACTAGAAGATGAAGAGTTGACAGCATTCCGTACACCCAAGGGCATATATTGTTATAAAGTGATGCCCTTCGGATTAAAAAATGCAGGCGCCACGTATCAACGTGCAATGACCATTGTCCTTGATGGGTTGTTGTATGAAATCGTTGAGTGCTATATAGATGATATCGTTGTAAAATCTAAGCACGAGAAAGATCACTTAAAACATTTGGAAATGGTGTTTGACCGCCTTAGAAAACATAAATTAAAGATGAATCCTATGAAGTGCGCCTTCGGAGTATCTTCGGGAAAATTCCTTGGTTTCATAGTCACCAAGCGTGGAATTGAAATTGACCCTACTAAAATAAAGACAATTGTCGACATGCCTCGACCAACAAACTTGCATGAATTAAAGAGCCTCCAAGGCCATTTAGCATACATTAGAAGGTTCATCTCAAACCTGTCCGGGAGGTGCAAACCTTTTTCTCGACTCATGAAGAAAGGAGTCCCGTTTCAATGGGATCAAGCATGTCAAAATGCATTCGAGGACATAAAAAATATTTAACAAATCCTCCTGTCTCTAGGCGCGCCAATTAAAGGGCGACCATTAATCCTCTATCGGCAGCCATGCCGACTTCATTAAAGCGCTCTTTTGGCACAAACCAATGATGCAGGAAAGAAGTCTCCCTATATTATTTAAGCCGCACCCTACGGGGGCGAGTGCAAATACCGGATATAGAAAAAATATGCACGGCACTTGTATTTGCAAAGACAAAAGCTTCACCATTACATGCTAGAACATACAATACATCTTGTCTCGAGAGCTGATCCACTCCGACATATCTTAAATAAAATGACATTATCTCGGTAGATTGGCTAAGTGGGCAATGTTCCTTTCACAATTTGATATTGTGTTCGTGCCTCAAAAAGCTATTAAAGGTCAAGCTTTGGCTAATTTTCTAGCCGCACATCCCATACCCGATGACTTTCCCATTGATGATGATCGCCGGATGAGGTAGTCTTCACCACTACGGTGTCTAAGCCTACATGGCAAATGTATTTTGATGGTGCTTGCCGGAAATCAGAGCCTTGTAGGGTCGTGTTTGTCACACGGATGAAGCAATACTTCCATATTCCTTCACATTAACTTCAGCGGTTTCAAATAATCTTCTTTGAATATGAGGCTCTAATTATTGGGCTTGAAATGGCTCACAATATGGGTTTAAACACACTCTATGTATATGGAGACTCCAAATTAAAAATTAACCAATTGTTGGGAACATATGCGGTAAAAAGCAAGGGCTTTTGCCATATTTTTGGAAGGCAAAAGAACTAATGACTATGTTTGTTGATCTAAAAATTCAGCATGTTATGAGAAGCCAAAATGAGAAAGCGAGATGCATTGGCAAGCTTAGCTGCCAAACATGTCACTAAATCCATATCAAACCGTGGATGTTCACGTAGAGGAAAGAAGAGTCCTCCCCATACTTATCGAGGAAGAATACATACCATCTACTTCAGCCATGACTATAGATACGCATTGAAATTGAGATGGGTGATTGGAGAACACCTTTTCTCGATTATCTCCTTCATGGATATTTGCCCCTAGATTCTAGTGAAAGGTCTAGGATTGAAAGAGATCACTGAATTATACATGTATAAACGACACGCTCTATCGGCGTTCATGCGATGGCATTTTTACTTGCGCCTTGCGTGCAACGAGGTAATCAAAGCTTTAAATGAAGTTCATCTCGAGAGTGTGCGGCGCACACCAATCTGGACCCAAGCTACACTACCAACTAAGACATTTGGGTTATTATTGGCCTACAATGTTTGATGATTCTATAAAATTTGCAAAGAAATGCCATGAATGCCAAATACATGGTAATTTCATACATCAACCCCATGAACCATTACATCCGACTAATATGTCTTGTCCCTTTGAAATGTGGGGAATGGATGTAGTTGGGCCAATAAATCCCCGTCTTCCAAGGGACACAAATTCATTCTTGCCATGAATGATTACTTCTCTAAGTGGGCGAAGTTGTAGCACTAAAAGAAGTCAAAGCGGAAAATGTTGAAAACTTTATAAGAACCAATCTTATATATCGATTTGGGGTTCCGGCCGAATGATATCGATAATGGCACGTCTTTTAAAAATAGACAATAGAGAAGATGTGTGCTAAATTCAGAATTAAGCATCACTTCTCCACAGGTTATAATCCGGCCGCTAATGGTCAAGCAGAAGCATTCAATAAAGTGCTATGCAAGTTGCTTAAAAAGATGGTCTCGCAAAATAAGAGACGCTGGCATGAAAAGTTACTCGAATCCTTGTGGGCATATAGGACCACGACTCGGACGCCAACGAAAATGACTCCTTACTCACTTGTGTATGGAGGAGAGGCGGTCCTGCCACTAGAGGTGCAAATTGCCTCCTTAAGAGTTGCTATCCAAGAAGAACTCAATGAAGATGAATCGGCAAAATTACGCCTAAGGGAACTAGACATCCTCGAAGAAAAACGTCTTCGTGCATTGCAAAACTTGGAGGCATACCAAGCTAGAATGTCCCGAGCTTTTGACAAGCGCGTAAGGAGGAGGTCGTTCAAAGAAGGGGATTTGGTTCTAGCGGTCATTCGGCCTATGAATATTACTCATCGAATGCAAAGCAAATTCGAGCCTAAATGGGAAGGTCCTTATATTGTGAAGGATGTCTACTCTAGTGGCGCTTATAGAATCATATCCCCAGATGGCGAGTATTGCCCACCGCCAGTAAATGGAAAATTTCTAAAGCGTTACTATGCGTGAGGAAATATGCATATTACGCTCCATTGCTACAGGAGCCTAAACTGTTAGCACCCAAAAAAAATGCTCCTTCATGAGCCTAACTGTAAAGAAGACATATGCTCAATTGCTTCATGAGCTTAAACTGTAGCATCAATTACAAAAAAAAACAACAACAATGCTTCGTAGCTTTAAGAGCTTAAAGTGAAAGTAGAAAGATGCTCCTGCATGAGCCTAAACTGTAAGAAAAAAAAAATACTACATTGCAGCATGAGATAGTCTAAAGTGCCAGTTACAAAGTTTATTTTGTGGGCAGCATGCAATCCATGGGTTTCACTATATTCGGTTACAGGACATTGGTTTACCAACTATGTATAAAAAAGAAGAGACGGATAAACGTAACAGATCAATGAGCCCTTCCAATGCATTGGAAACAAATAAAGGTTCTGATGCACATCTGAATTAAATAAATAGTTCGGAAGTAAACCACTGATAATTACAAAGCCAAATGAAACATGACACATGTCCCATAAACTGAAGAAATAAATGTTCATAATTAACTATAGGAAATAAAATACTCAAAGTCTGACATAAAAGCTTGACAAAGCGAATCGAATCAGCTGGATCCATCAGTTGACTTGGGAGAGGGTTTGGTTCAGATCAGTCAAAAGCTTCTCAGCTTCCTGGATAGGAACCATCGTCTTTGCCCGGAGGTCATCATTGGCTCTCTTGTTTGCCTTTGTAGTGGCATCACACAGCGCTTGTTCTTGCTCCTTCACTTCTAATTCCTGGGCAGACTGAGTCTTCAATAGCTTTTCCTCCTTCTCCTCCAGTTCCTTCAAGGCAAGGTTAAACTTGGCAACTTCTGCTAAAAGCTCAGCTTTCCTCTCTTCAACTGAAATCATTTCCTGGGCGGTAGCTTGGAGAGCATTTTTCTTAACTGAAAGCTCTTGTTTAACCTGGCCAACAGCTTGGTCTACTCGCCCAGAGCTTGCTTCAAATTCAGAGTGGGCAAGTTGCAATTGTTGGGAAATAGCAACCAGTTTGTCCAGCATAGCTTTGATCTTGGAAATGCTAGCAAAATTCCCAGGGAGACTAGTCGAAGTAAGTTGCAGGGCGGCACATCGCTCCGGGTCTTTCAATGTAGTAACATCCAGCCCGTTGAGAACCTTTAGTGACACCTGATATGCTGTTGCCAAGAAAATCTTCTCGATCTCAGTCGCGTCCATGCTTTGCGTATCCTTAGATAACGCTTGGCCGGAGGATGGATGGTCAAGCTGCTGTCCACAATCTAAAAAAAAAAGACATTAAACAAGTTCGTAATGGAATATGGTTGTTGCGTGCACAAACAACATCTACAGATTTAATAAAAAAACAAAATAATACCATTGATAAAAGCTGAAATTTCAGTTGAGTCAATGTCAGGAAGAACAACACGAGTCATATTATACGGGGACTTTGAAAAATCCCCACCTGACCCCGTGGTAGTAATGTAGCTTTCAATAGAAGGAAGAGGCTGTAAATTGCCTTTCTTATCCACTATACCGAAATCTGTAATGACTGTATAATCTTCATCTTCTTGATTGGGATCTTCGTCAACGGGAGTGACGTTGGGGGCAAGTGCAATGGCTGGGCCACAACCCTCATCCATATCAGTAAAATCAAGCCTTCTCTTGGCTGGTGGATCCCCATTATCTCTTGAAAGGATATTCAAGGGTGGGTGACGCTTCTTGTTGTTCTCAACTGGCACAATAATTTGATTATCTATCAAATTCTCTTTTGCCAACAGGTTGTCAAGTAACACAGGTTGGGATGAAGGACCGGCAACAGGGTTTGTTTCAAAGTGATCCCGCTCCTAAAAAAAATAAGAAAGGAGTAAAATCAGTCATGAGAATAGAATTAATCTTCTTATAACCACACTAGTTCATATGATGGACAAGGGAGAAGGAAAATATACCATGGCTGTTTGACCCTGATAGTCGAGCTGTACACCCAGAAGGTTGTGCAGCTCTCTCTTCCAATGATCATTATTGGTCATCTCTTTATTCATGATAGATACAAGATAATCCTGAAGATGTTCTTCAGCTACCCTCTGCACCATAGTCAAGTCACGAGAGGATAGATTTCGAGGAGCAAGACCTGGGTGTATATGATAATCACATTGTCTAGCCCCGAAACTGATAGGGTCATAGAGGTTATCTTGGCCCAAGCTGTGTAAAATGGAGTTAAATGGTTCTATGAAAGCACTGAACCATCTAACCCAAGCCAGTGAAGCACGTCCTACACGATACTCATCTGGTATGAGATGCGAGTCCTCATATATCGGGCGTAGAAGATGTCGCCAGTGAGCATATGCTATCCCAACGTCAGATTCAGTTACCAAACTAGTCAACGGAAGATGAGGAACAACTTGATCCAACCCGAACTGTCTAGCTGCACGTTCCGGGTGGTATGGCTCCAAAATGCAAAAGTCCGTCTTGTATGTAGCAATTCTCCATGGGAGCATACCACGACGAAGTGATAAATCAAATATTCTGTTGGTCCGAAGTGAGTTTGGTTGAGCTGTTAGGTCCTCGTCAAGAGGCTCGTAGGGATTCCACAAAATATTCTTATCTCTACACAGAAGCTTATGAGCACTCTTGGGACTGAAAAGAGTTGGCTTTCTGGACATAGTATCCAGCATAGTTGGCCGCACTGAAGGATACGGGCAAACAGGGATATTGACATGCTTCATTCTGTTACCAAATACCGCCGGTATGTGATCCCCTATCCAGCCAATCAGATAATGGACAGGCCAAAGCTTCCTCAAAGATGCAGGATTAATAGGCTTGGTGCTAATAAGCCTTAAAGAGTAATATAAAGAACACAAAGCAGGTTGTGCCAAAGCAAATTGGCGGCCCAGAGTCATCCATGAGGCTGTCACTAGTACACCTGGTCGAATATATGGCCCCCCTCCAACAATCGCGAAGCAACATATCCAGAGTGTTAGGAATGCAGCAGTATAGATATTGGAGAACTCACTGCTATCAAAACCCGAAAGATTTCCTGGGGTGTAATGAAAGTAATCGCACCACTTTTGGAAAGTAACTTTTCCTCCGTCCTCAAGTTTGCGCCATGCCCTGTAGAGAGGCAGTAAAGTCTTTGGATACAGCAGCATAGCTGGCTCCATGTAAGCACGAGATGGAATGAATTCGTCATAAGGTTCCCCATCCAGTGGTAAACCGGCCATGTTCTTCATATCTAAGAGGGTGATTGTACGCTCTCCGCAAGGGAATACGAAGGTGTTCGCAATCGAGTCCCACCTCTCCAGTAGAGCTCTTACCACGGAGGGGGATATAGGGTATTTTCCTAAGGAACAGAAGATTGCCCCATAAATATAATCCTTGCCCGGCTCGCTTCCCTTGAGATGAGATGAATGATTAGTTAAAACCCTGGCAGCCCATTCATGATAAGATGTGCTCTATCTCAAAATTTGCCCATCCAAAATCACCTAACACCACTCGGCTGCCCAAAGGTGAGGCCGTATCAGATCGAGGTGTAGGTGCCAGTGTGTGAAGAAAACGGGCTAGAAAATGAGGTTGAGATCTCCACGCACGATTGGGATTGGAAAAAATAAAATCCCCTTCGACCTGTTGTTCTTCCTTGAGAGCAGGGCATGCCGTTTCATTATCAAGGGGTTCATATGGTTGCAGTTTTGCCACTTCGTACAGAGGCGTCCTATGAGGAGGAGAAGGTAGTGGCGCGTCATCCATCTCCCTAAAGGAAAAAGGATGGAATAGGTTGATGCCGTAGTGCAATCAGATCCACAAGGTAACTCAAAGCATAAATCGATATAAACATATGGTACTGAGATAGATACGTACGAAAAAAAAAATTGCATTCGCACGGCAAACAAAAGTCAAGCAGTGGCTGCACGAAAGCCGCGATCAAAACGATAGACACCAGGCTAATAATAAAAAATCAATCAAATTATTTACATTCCAAATGCTGAAGGATACTAATCGGCGTCGTATATGATGATTATGTGGAGAGATAATAGACAAACAGCACCATCGTACCTTCGGCACCGGTGCCGTCGTACGTCGTAGCGGTGAGCGGATACTCGTCCACCAAAACTGAAATTCTTCGGCGCTCCAATCCTTGACGATTGTAAACAGAAAGAAACCAAAGGATTTAGGAACACCATAAAGACATACGATGAAATTAAGGGAAAGAATGGGAGAACCTCGTTTGGTTCGGAGCAGGCGAGTCTCTGTTGCCGTGGAAACCCAAAAGAGATCTATGAGAATCCCCGTAGACCCTGGTTGGGAGAAGCGAATAACTAACCCCTATGTTGAGGCCAATATCCCACTACTTCCTATAATCTTGGGGATCAGGCTCATTCGTGATATGGCCCAGAAAGCCAGAAGCGGCAAGAGGATAAGTGCAAAAAAAAAAGAAAGAGAGAAAGAGAGAGAGAGAGAAAGAAAAAAAAACGTGCTCATCCATGAGCCTAAATGGTACGAAAAAAGATGATTTATTGTAACACGAGCCTAAACTGTTGGCATAAAAAAAATGCCCCCGATGCATCTTCAATGCATCATGAGTTTAAACCAAATGCAAAAAAAAAAATCCAAAGTTCTTAAAATTAAACTGCGACCATGGAACGAACATTTAAAATGTTATGTCCTCCAAGAGTCTGACATAAAGATCAATATAACGTGAGACTATACGTCATTGCTTGATAAATATCATTTATATGCGCAAATCTCCGTATGAATCAAGTGCCCCAAAATATGTTTCCAAAAAAAAAAAAGTGAGATCATAAATAAATAAATAAAAATCTTAAGTTTCGAGCTCCGGATCCGTTAACATGTACGAAGTAGTTTTCGCATCTGGACCTCGAGGGGGCATCTGTTGACACCAATTTTGGATCTATCCAAAATGTGTGAGAATATTTATACCATACTAAATAAAATAATATAGATGGTCAAATTCCATTTAAATATGGTATGGTGTACATAATAGTGAAATAATATGTCTGAAAAGGAAATAGAATTAGTATGATATAATATATTTTCTGACGGCATAATCTACCATGTAAAAGTGATGTGGTGATATATGTATTAAAAAAAGAGGGAGATAAGTAGTGATGAAAAAAAAAGAGAAGGAGCTGAGGCACGGATATGTCAGCTTCTTGGCATGTGCTTGCAAATGGATGCCTTTGATTACTGAATGGCAGTATTGATAATAGAAAAATAGTGGATGACCGACACTCCAGCCAGCAAGGCAAAGAGAATGTATTTGCCTCTAGAATAACCGATTAAGCATTCGCGCGGCAATTCAAAGCCATGGCGCTTCCACTCAAATTCAAATTAGCATGACTAAGTCCAATCACCGTTTCAAGAGTCCTCCACGTACGTACTGCACGTTCTCATGAACTCGCGCGGTCACAATTCAAACTCCCGCGCCGGCGTCATTAGCAAAAGGAAAATTAAAACAAAGGAGCGCCAAATCTCCTGGCAACTGCATCTCTACCCCTGGCATATAAATACACTATGCACGGCCAGCGGTAGAAGGCCCCCCCTGCTCGATGATCGTAGTGCCTCCAGGCTGCCACTCCATAGCCCCTGAAACAAACTGTCGTTAGGCTGCCGCAGCACCACACTACTCACCGCTCCAAGCGCCGCTCACCGTTCCAAGCGGAAGGCCACCAGAAGCATCGCCACCAAGCTGCAACACCTACCAGCAAAAGCTGCTGGTTCTGTTCGTCGGGTTCCTAGAGAAGAAGGTGAGAGGCTGCATGGCGCTTCTCTAGTCCCTACCTCCCCCGCTCTCGTCTTGGCTAACGCGTCCCACGAGCTTCATCAGCAACTCGTCGGCATCAAGAAACGGCTGGCCTATGTCATTGCGGATGGGCGGTAACGAGGTCTTACCCCGTAAAAGGTAAAAGAAATGGTGATGGTTGCGCTTACGCGCGCATGGGCTGCAAGCCCCGGTAAAAGATCGCCAACGGTGCCATGACCGCGCTATGCGCATGGGCAATATGCCCCGTGAAGGTGTAAAAAGGCAGCAAATATGCCTCGGTGAAATGCGGGTTTGATGCGTTTTGGCTCCACCCGAGTTACGTTCATGGTGAACTTTCGGTTGGGACGCGATCTTGGCTCCAACCCGGTTAAAGGTTCATGGTACAAAATTGGTGGACGCGCTTTGGCTCCACCGGTTCATGGTAAATTTGATATGGACGCGAATCGGCTCCATATCTAAACAAATCTACATGTGTTTTGGCCACAGCGACGCGGCCCATTCATATCATGCATCAAACAAAATAAAGAACTTGCATGTTACTGCCATGAAGAAAGATCATGCATCGGTTTCTATCAAATCAAAGAAACAATCATATGTGCAAATGAAACTATATAAAAAACAAGACACTAAAAACGCACCGCATATTCGGTCCATTAGCTAGGCACGCATATCATGTAACGTGCCATTATTTTCCGCCAGACATCCGTTGTTTACACAAACCTTTGCATGATGCACAGTCATCAAGGATCATGTATCGACATAATCAAGTCATAAATAAACAAAAGAAAAAGGTTGTGCATGTTATGCTTCGTTAGCTAGCACCTCCCTTGCACAAGCCCAAAACTTGTCTTGCATGCCTCGCTTTGCATGTACGGTGACATAATCAAATTAAAGTACCAAGTGCCGAACAAACCAAGATGCTAAGTTAGTGTTGCATCAAAACTGTCACATCTGCCTCACCATGCAAATAGAAGCAAAGGCTAGCGTAAAGATTGCATGCATCTTGCATCTTAATTATATTGCATTCACCCAAAACAGGTGGATTTAAATAAATAAGAAAGCTCAAGAAAATTAGTTTCTTTCGTGCCAAATACCATGTCATGACCGCTAGTGCTAATTAGCCCTCTGCGCAGCGCCTTTGGTATAATAAAATAACTAAATGTTACAAACACATGAACTTAGCCCAAACTAAATAGGCTTTGTCATGTTCATCATAATTTCCACACATGTCATCTATGCCCGGCATAGGCTCTCCGAGGCAGGTGCCGAGCATCATGAGTAAATTAAATGTTACATCTTAGCTGATTGCACCCATAGAGGTCATGTTTAGCTAAGTCATTAGAATATATCAAATTAATAGCATCGTGCCATACCATGAGTATGCATGCTAAACTTGATAAAATAAATTAATTGCACGCACCTCTATTTGAGTCGATGATGCAAACATTTCTTTCTAGGCCATGGTAAAATAAATACTTTGACTTAGCTCAAATGAAAGATTGCACTATATGCTGAATATATCCATGAACGGGCATCTAAAAACATGCTAAATCATGATCTTAAATGATCCAAAAGACATCAAATTTAGTCTCAGAAAGTAAATTGCATGCATACATACATGACAATGCACCAAAGAAATGTGTATCACTCAAACAAAACAGTTTCTCTTAGCTGACATAAATGTGTGTTGCACCACATAGTGTATAAATTAAATACATGTATATTATGGACTGCTAAGAAGCTAAACACGCTATCAACCAATCATATAAGGAATATATGTTACTCCTCGACAAATGAACTCGTGTCATGTTTAAATAAAATGACATGCATCAAGTTCAAGTCTATGCCAAGCATGCACATTCATATATCTACGACTACAAGACCGAAGACTTTGTTTTCTTTTGTAGTTTGTAATAGGAAGCCATATGATGTAATCTTATTTTTCATGTACTCATGTTGGAACTCTTAATCAGGGGTGTTCTCTTCGGAGATGTAATTAACATAATTTTTATGCAAATATAAGAATTATGGAAGTATGGACTTGCAATACCTGTTCTTTTTCTTTTGTTCCAATTAAATTTAACCAAAATCAAATTTGTCTCTGCTGACGCGGAGGCGGGTCATAGCCACTCGTTTCCCCGCCATCAATATTGTCCCTTCCATGCGTAGGGACATTTTTCCCAATGCCAATGCATACATGGACATAGCTCTCAAATTGAAAAGTGAGAAAGGGAACGTACCAATCGTTTATCTTCATCAACCGACCAGTTCAAACACCTGTCGGTTCTAAAATCCTCATCGACGTTAATTGTTTCAGTTTCTTCTACATCTACATCATCCACTAGATCATCAGTTTCTTGTACTGGAGAAGGAGTTCTTGTAGCACCCAAATCAATTGGAGACATTGAAGACTGACCCATTGCAGCACCAACAAAGTGAAAATTTTCTGGAATATTATTTCACTAGGATGGTTAGCAAATGGGTTTGACTGCAGATAATTTGTGAACCCTCCTGGTGGGTATAACCTGTAAACATATGAATTCCCATGCTCTAATTAATCATATCTTCAACCAAAATAGCACAGTATGCCATACATCACTAGTGACTGAAAATGAAACACTTTGCACTGCATATGCAGGTAAACAATCTATATCCACAGAACACTTCTCTGATGACTTACCCTTCACTAGTAGATGACGTTGACCACCATGCACCAACGGGAAAAGCACCAATTTGAGGAGCACAAGTTTTAGGAACACCAACATCTTGAGGAACACCGGTGGCTCCAGCTTGAGCATGGGTTGCAGCAGCTCCTCTAGGAACACCAGCATCTTGAGGAACACCGGTGGCTCCAGCTTGAGCACGGGTTGCAGCAGCTCCGGTGACTGGAGCACAGGTCCCAACAGCCCGGACGGATGGAGACTGGGTTCTACGGACACCTCTGCCTTGCCGAGAATCAGTCTTTGTTAATCGATTCATCTGTGAGATTTGGGAATATTTTTGGGTCACAGTGGATGGGGGAGGAGATGGAATCGAAGGGAGCTATGGATGGACCTCGATATGAATCGAAGGGAGCTATGCAGAGATTTGGGTATGGATTTGGGTTAAAGATTGTTGTCGGGAGGAGATCAGTTGGGGATGGTCATGGAGCTTGGGGGCGTACCTCGATTTGGGCCTGGGGACCTCGATCTGCAGCCGGCGCGGGAGAGAGCAGAAGGCCCGTGGGAGCTCGCGGGACGGCACGCGGGAGAGGGCGGTGCAGCGCGCAGGAAAGGGAAGAGCGCGCGCTGGAGAGAGTTCAGAGCGCGCGCGTGGGAGCGGGGTCGAGGGCGCGCATGGGAGCGAGGGTGGCGGCGATGGGAGGGAAGGGGAAGGCGCACCGGATCCATGGAAACGATGGACAACTCCACAATGCGCACGGGGGCTGGTTTCTTTGGCATCGGTCGAAGCGTAGACTCAGCGTCTATGTTAAACGTCGTTTCTTGTTTCTCCCCTCTCTTTCTTCAATAAATACATTGCCACATCAGCAAAAATCAATAAATAGAAGGGTAATAAATAGACATAGAAACCATTGTAGAGTCTGCATTGGGAGTGCCCTAATTCACATTCACACGCACATTTTATTTTTACATGCAATGCAATGTCCGCGCCATTACGTTACATGGCAATGATTTTCTCGAGTCGTGACAGTGTTTCGCCCGTCTGTCCATCACGTCCGCGGCTGCTGGCCTACTGCACCGCTCGCCCGCCTGCTTGCTCGCCCGAGCAGCTACATGGGACCACCCTCACCCACCTCACTTCTAGCGCGCACGTAGAGACCACCTGCGGCCGTGGGACCGCCTTCGTCAGAGCCCGTTTCCCTTGTCTGCTTGTAACATGTGTAACATCTCGATCTACTTTTGTAATATTTAGATGAAACACATGCAGCATACGTCAGAAATAGCTGAAACACTTGCAACATACGTCTGAAACACTTGCAAAAACACATGAAAACACTTGAAAGTCATTGCAAACATACGCAACATCCAGATAAAATACTTGCAACATATATGTGAAACATATGCATCATTCAGATAACACACTCGCAATATATGTCTGAAAAAATAGATGAAACATTAGGAACAGACGCTTGCAATATACGTGTGCAGCCACTGCAACAAATACAATATCACGATCTACTTTTGTAACATCCATATCAAACACTAGAAATATACATCTGAAACACTTGAAACATAGGCTTACAACATATCTAAAAACGTCTGAAACACTTAAACACAACGTTGTCGGTGCCCATGGCCTATCTAGTGGGGAACTGTAGTAGCCAGCAAGCTTCCGGACCTCCCTTCCTACCGTGGTGTCTTCGGCTGACCACAGGAGATAATGTCTAGGCCAACAACGACCTCCTACTGGTGGTGTCGGGTTGGTGGTGGCCCGGTGATGCCACGGCCCCGACCAACGAGATGGAGAAGCGCACGACGCGACGAGAGACGGGGTGGGGGAAGGGGGCGCGGCGGGATAGAGTTGGGCGAGCGGATGCGAGTCTGAAGAAGAGGTAGACAGGAGACGGTGTCGGTGGAAGGCTGAGAAATGAGTAGATAAGAATTAACGTAGAAAAGAGGTGGTTGAGATAAGCCCGGAGTCCGTTCGATTTTTTTATAGCGCCGGACGCTCGGGTTATAACGTTTTCATTTAAAGATTTGTCACTTGATGGACGCCAAACATGGCTAAATACATTCTAGCTACCTAGCCAAACGGGTAGCTTAGCTCAGTTAATTAGGTTCAATACAGAGTATCATGTCTATACTATGCTTCGAAAAAATAACATATTGCCACGTGCCTTCACTAAACTCTGCCTAAGACGTGACCAACAATTTAATCGCCGTACATTAGGTATGGTTCAGCGAAGAAATACAGTACATCGAAGAATCGGCAGAATTGGGACCTTGACAAGAGAGGTGGATGGGCCAGAAATCAGTCTGAACCAAGACCAAATGTGCGATTTGTGGCCCACTACTGCACCATCCCCTCGGAATTCTGAAAGGCCTCCCTAACCCCAAACGAAACCACCCTCCGCGACAAGTGACCAAACAAGCGCGACCTCCTCCGCCCCCACCTCGCCGCCGGCGATGGAGCCGCCGCCGCCTCCTGCTCCGGCGACCCACTCCGCGCCCGTCCGCGTGCTCTCCCGCACTCCGCCGCCGGCCTCCCCGACCCCCTCCTCCGCGGGCCCCGCCCCGTCGCCCGCCTCCCGCGACGGGGTCGTCGCCGTCGGCTTCGTGGGCGGCGCGGGGAGCGCACGCCTCGCGGACCGGATCCTCGACGGCCACGTCTTCTCCCCCGGTGGCTCGGCGGGGAGCCTCGCCGGGAGCGTCAGGTATCACCGCGACGCCGTCAGGAGGATGGTGTTCCTTCACCTCACGCCGCCGCCCGCGCCGCTCGAGGCGGTGGCAGGAGGCTGCCGCGACGGAGACCTCCCGGAGATGCTCTTCATGTTCTCTGTGAGCTCGGATTGTTGCTCTGCTTTTGCTCATTATATTATACATACAGTAGGTGTAGGTCTGCTATCCTGGGAATCGAACTGCCAAGCTGACCCCAAAGCCTCTGCCTGATTTGTCCGTTTGTATATGATCCACCTATTCTACTGCATCATGTCAGCTAGTTATTGACGATTTGGTGCGTTTAAAACACCTTAACAACTTGAGGATGCTGTTTTTTTTTTTGGCCTCGTTTAAAATTTCATAGTTTTCTATACATGCTTCTGATTACTGCCACTGATTATCTTTGTTGAATCGAAATCTTAGAACTAATCTTGTACAATGTTGCTTGCCTGTGTTCAAGCTTGGCTAATGTCTGGTTCTCTGACCATAGATATTTTAGACGACTTCATCATAGTTACCGGACTTTTACTTCATAGATTCATAGATTCACTGCTTCATAATCATATTTCTAGAATAACAGGTGCCTTTGACCACCCAAATGACTACTATGGTCTTGTTTCTTTTGTTTTCTGTGACAAAATGAGAATTATGATTGGTTTTACTTTACAACATTCTAGGTCTGCCACGTAATTATATTTCTGCAAGAAGGCTTCAGATTTAACACACAAACCTTAAAGAAGTTCCGACTGCTGCAATCTTCAAAGCATGCTCTCGCTCCATTCGTCAAGTCATTGGTAGCAGCTGCAATGCCTGCCAAAGCTGTTGCCTCTGACACCCCAACAAGAGCAACCCACAGGGCTTCCTCCATCTCCCCTCCAGCGCGCCGTGGAGGTCACTCAGGTCGTCAGTCCTCGGCCATCTCACTTATGTCCGGAACCAGTTCAAATGCTTCTGTACTGCCAGGCCAATGCATTCCTATATTGCTCTTTGTCTTTGAGGATGATGCGCTTGATGTTTCAAGTGCTGCAGCAAGTTCTGATGATATGGGTGATGCATCTTCATCAAATCAGGGTTCTACCTCTGATGGATTATCAAAACAAAGCTTAGCTTCAAAGAGTTCTGGTTCAGTGGTTATGTTTGCCCGAGCAGCAAACAAATCTGAGGGTAATTCAGGCAAAAAACTGCATTCATCCCTGGAGGGACAGATCCGTGTCTTGCTCAAGAAGTGCAGGGTACTTGCAGGCATGGAGCCAGGGCATATTGGCCCGAGGGGTGTAAGTAACATGAGTCATCATTTACCCCTGTTCTCACTCGATACCTCGAGGGTTGTTGCACTGTTGGAACGGTACATTAATAAGAAACGGGAGCCACTGGACATCATTGCAGGACTATTTGAAGACTCTTTGTGCTCCAAATCACCATTGGATATTCTTTCACTGGAAAACAACTACCACCCAACAAACCATGATGACTTTCAGTTGATCAAGGATTTTATATTTCGGCAGTCTGATGCGCTGAGAGGGAGAGGGGGATATTCAAGCAATGCAAGTGCTGGGTCTGTTGCTGGTGTTGGCATGGTGGCTGCTGCTGCTGCTGCAGCAGCAGCATCAGCTGCATCTGGGAAACCAGCTAATGCACCTGATCTCCCTACTTTTGATAAATGGTTGTCCATGAGTACCTCTATTCTGACTGCACTGCTGAGTGGTCAGTCTGAAAGCAAGACTAATACAAGTCCTAGTGAGAAGAATGACCAACTTCCTGCTGCAGGATCTAATGCCATTGAGATCGCATTATCGTGCTTGGAAAGTTATAATGGGCTGAACATGAAATTTTCTTCATCATGGTGCCAAAGGGTGCTTCCAGCTGCTAAGGAGATTTACCTGAAAGGTTTGCCTGCCTTTTACCCCACAAGCATGCATGAAGTGCAGCTACAGAAGGCATTGCGGTCCTTTGGCTCGATGGTTAAAGGACCAGCAGTCAGGGTATTCTCAAAGAAGCTAGAAGATGAGTGCCAGGCAATATGGGAATCTGGAAGGCAGCAATGTGACGCTGTTAGCCTAACTGGCAGACCATGTAAGCACCGCAGGCATGGCGATTTCTCTTCTCCAGATGCAATGAAACCACATTCTAGTGGATATGTCTTCCTCCATGCATGTGCCTGTGGCCGGTCACGTCGCCTTAGAGATGATCCTTTTGACTTTGAGACAGCCAATGTGTCTTTTAATTGTTTCCAAAATTGCGATGATCTACTACCTACCCTTGCGCTTCCAAGAGGCAGCGATGCTGGTTCATTTTCAGTATCCTCTTGGCGCTTGGTGCGTCTCGGAGGAGCAAGATATTACAAGCCAACAAAGGGGCTCCTCCAAAGTGGATTTAGCTCCAAGGAGAGGTATCTTCTAAGGTGGATTATATCTGTTGGTAAGGGGCAAGTGAGACATGGCATCCGTTCTAATACTGTTACCTCATCCACAAGATCTGGTATGAACCCTCAGACTCCCCCAATAGTCACTGGTGAAGTAAAATCTGCTGTAACCCAAGTCACAGCACAAATTAAATCTGCAAAGCTCGAAAGTTCTGGAAAACAACCTGAAATGGAACCAATGAGCAACTCAAGTATTAATTTTGGTAAAGGTCTGCCAAATTTTACTATGAAAAAACCCTTTGCTGAAGTTGTTGCTGGCACCACATCAAAAGATTCCGAATTTCCTGCTCTTCAGCAGATGAGGCCACCGAAACCTGGTGGTCGAAAAGATAAGCGCCAAATGAATGTAGGAGACCAGATTAATGGCCGGGGTCATGCGGCTGTCAGCCAAGGGCCTGTAGCTGAAACTGAATCCGCGAAAGCAAGCAGAAACAAGAGTAGTGAAAATTCTGATGGGAAGCCCTTTTTACAGATAGGGAGCAATATAGTACCAGTGATTGTTGGAAATGAGACTAGAGAAACTAGTCTGCTGGTACAACAGTTTGTTGTGTATGTTGGATTTGAGCATGAGTGTCCCTATGGTCATCGCTTCTTACTGTCAGAGAAACATATGAAGGAGATTGATTCTTCCTGTTTGCAGTATCAAAGACCTCATGTAAACAAAGAAGCAGAAGGCAAGCATGCACAAAAGTTGCTCCAAAATGCATCTGGTTTAATTGCATCTGCAGTGGACATAAACAGTGCACGGAAAAACAGTAAGCCATTGCAATCATCAGGGAGAAACAGCCAGCAGCAATCACTTGAGCTGAGGGTTGATGCAGAGACTTCACAACCTTCTCCTTGGCTTTCAGATCCACAGAATGGCAAAAGGGGGGAGCATTATTTTCCAAGCATTACAATTGATGATGGCGGAGAAGCATTTTCACTGATGAACAGAAACTTGCCAATATATATGCACTGTCCACATTGCAAGATCTCAGAAAGGAAGGAACATCAAGATGTAAAGTTTGCTGGTGCCGTGTCGCAACTTCAACGGATTTTCATTGTGAGTTATAATGTTCTAACTGAAGTTTTTTGTCATAGTTAGATATGATGAAGTATCATCATTCACAATCTTACACCAGGAAATTAGATTTTTAGTTGCTCCCTGTTTCGTATAGTACCGTTGAAGTTGAGACATGTTTCTTGTAGTATCCATAGGGACATTGTTCTGTAATCTTGTCTTCCTACTAATGTCTAGGTTCTCTTTAATGCAGGTGACACCTGATTTCCCTGTCCTGCTGACAAGCTGCCCACTTGTACAGTTTGAGGCAAGTACACTCATCTATATTCAGCGTGAATCATATATTTCCTTTACTCACCCCATAGAGTAGCTATGGGAAGACATAACCTAGATGTAACAGAAAAGGTCACTAAGTGGAGTTATTGCCTTTTCCCTTTCTCTTCCAATCAGGGGTCATGTTTGCCATCGAATGTCTCTGATCATGATCGAGAAGGATCATTCAGTATTGGGTGCCGAGTTATCCTCCCACCTGAGAGCTTTCTTACAATGAGGCTTCCTTTTGTCTATGGTGTTGAGACAAAAGAGGGAAGTACATTTCCCCTCAAAAACTTTGAGCAACAACCAGAACTCACAGCATGGCTTGTTGGAGGCACAGCCTTGCAAATCGTATCGGTAGGGGACGTCACTGAGAAAGAAACCATTATGAAGTGATAGACATGTCATCTAAAGCTTTACTGGTTTTAGCATGTTCTAGTCACATATCAGTGATGTGCCATTGGTGAGATGATAATAACTGTTCTTTTTTCTTTCCTGCTATCTTCCCCACACAGTTTTTCTTAGTTCTCCTTTGTTTTGAATACCCAAGGCATTGAATAGGTCTGTTGTTGGTTTAATTCATGCAGGATGCTGGATGGATGATTATATTCCTGTCTGAGGTTTTACTTGTACTCCTGAACTTGTGCTGCTAAGCTGTTGATACAACTATTGCTTCCTTTCACTGTGCTCCAAGCATTGTGAAATAGAAGTTTCGCTGATATCTACCTGGATGGTGTATATAGATGCACGCAGAGGGGACAGGCCCACAGGTACAAGTTTGGTAGTTCTGTACTTTCACCCTTTTGATACCACAGTACTTGGCAAACTCGTTCATTGCTAAGCACAATATGTGTAACTGATGCAGGCAATCGGCAGCCGTTCTTGTCTTGTACACGAATAGGTGCCAGGAGGTAAAGTTTAGCTGGTTATGTAGGGTCTGTTTTTTTTGAGGACCAGTGGATCAATCCGATTCCTTAACTGATTTTGCCTTTGGGCTGGGAGCTTTTGTAATAAGATTACTAGTTCAGTTGAGCTTTGTAGTGTAGTATTTTTTGGCCAGTTGATGTGCTGTTTTATTCCTAGGCGTGTTGAGAAATCTGGCCTTGGAATATAAAACGAGAAGAAGCAATTTTCTGAATGACCTTGTGGCAAACTGTTGCTTGAAATGCATGGTTTCCTCAAATAAACTTGACTGATCTGCCTGTCCCTTATTCTTTCTTGTATATATATGCAGTACAGGAATTTCCCGCAGCCTTTGGGGGGAAAAGAAGATGGGTTTGAGAAGTGAAGTGATAACAGGAAAAAACCAGAGTTGTGTTGAAATATGGAGGATCCAGGTTGGCATCAGCCGCTTCTGGTAGACTGGAGACTGGGCTGGAGAATATTGAAGCTGGAAGGAAACGCACGAACAACTCCTGCTTGACAAGTGTAAAGGCGGCAGCAGGCTGTGCGAGAAATTAAAGGTGGACTGCGGGACGGGCGCCGTGTTAATGATGCGTCGAGTCGAGGTCTGCCCTTTTTGTTCTTTTTCACCTGCAAAACAGGCGTTTCCACGTGATGTGAATCATTCCAGAATGGCTGCTGGAGCCTGGAGGCGTGGCTCGTTGGTTTACTCATGCAGGCCCCGGCTCCAAAAGCTTCTTTCTTGTGTGTTTCTCCAATCCAAAATCCTGCGTGCAGTCCATGGTATGGTACTAGTACCATTTGTCCAATCCAATGAGTGAAGTGAAGCATGACTGCACGAGTTTGAGTTGCTTGGACAAGTGGCTGTGGGTGTGCTACTGCTACTGCTACTGCTACTGCTACCTAACCTTTTGCTTGGCCGATAGATAAGAATACCTGACTTGGACTTGAACTCTCTGCTGCTACCGGACTGATGGAAGTGGATGTAAATGCGAACAAACAGCTGGTTGGCATGCTCCACACCAACGGCCGGCCGGAGCAGATGGAGATGGAGATGGAGATCCCTTTTAGCTTAGCTTTAGCTAGCTTCCTTTCCTTTGTGATTGTGATCTGCTACTGCAGGAAACCATGCATGATTCACAAGAAGCTAGCGTTGGTAATTTATTAACTGCCTCGTCTCCATTTATTTGTTCATCATGATTCACAAGCAGCACTGATGTGTGGTCTCTGTTGTGTGCGTGTCGACGTGTAGAGACACAGCGATGCAGCAATGGTGGTTGCAAGTCTCCAACTCCAGCCACCGCTGCAGGAGTTGGGAGTTGGAGCAAGTTGGCTAGTGTTGGGTTGGCTTGGGAGCCGTACATTACGTGCTAGCATTGACGCCGTCCGCCTTTGCCAGTGCACTGTGCACATGCCGCGTTCGACGCGCTGGGAATGAGGACTTTGGCCGGCAGTAGGCTTGTAGCTAGCCCTGTAGCCACGCCAACATGCTGCAGCAGCACTGCCTTACGCGGTGACGCTGGCGGTGTCGACGTGTGAGCTTTGCTTGCTGCAATTTGCTCGCTACCTGGCGTCAGTTCAGTTCAAGAGCTGGCATTAAACAAGTTAAACTGAACCTATGGAATATTGGTGGTGGGGACGCCACCGCCTTTGCCTTTGCACTGTGCACATGAAACTTGCAAAACGGCGATCGATCAGAACAACTGGGATCGGACTGGAGAGCCATGCATCTGTGGATGTTAACGAAGTGAGCTAGTATTAGCTGCTTGCTGCTTTGCTCGCTACTCGGCAGTCAATCGTTTCTAGCATTAAACTAAACTGAACCTATGGAATATTGGTGGTGGGGTCCACCGCCATTATCCTTTAAGAAACTTGCAGTGTAGAGGTGGTACTGCCAGTTTTATAATCCACAGTCTGCACTCGGCAGCTAATCCTACTTTACGACTAGCTCTACAAGTAACGCCCGTGATTAATTAAGCTCAACAGCAAACTCTTCAACAAACACAAGGTACTCTCCATTATTAACACTCCCCTCTGCCTAAAAAGAATGTAATTCTTATTTTCCAAGGAGTCGAGTGATTTTAAATTTGATTATATTCGGTAAAACATGCTAATATTTATGGTATCAAATAAGTATTATTAGATTAATTATTATAAAATATATTCTCATAATAAACCTATTTAGAGATGTAAATGTTGATACCATTTTTTTTTATAATTGTCATCAAACCTCAAAAAATATTGGCTTGGTTCAGTCCTAGATTTTTTTTTTCGGACGGAAAGAGTGTATAATCCACCATAACTATCTCTCCTCTCCACTGCTGTAAGCCTGTAACCTCAATGCAATCATTCACTACTTATCTACAGCCATGTAGTCTTGTATAGACTAAGCTAAGCATCGTGTCGTCCCTGTGTAAGCCATGATGTCAGCTGCATGCGTTGTGAGAAGAGATCAAGTTAGAATTAAGAGCCACCCATGTGACTGTCAACCTCCCACGTTTCCGCCCATCTTCTCTCTTCTTTTATTTCCCCCCTTTTATTTCCTCTTATTTGCAACAGTTCCTTTTGCGAGGTCCCTTTCCCTTCTTTGCGACATTATCCGTTATTTTGGTCACATCAATATGGTGCTGTGCTTTAGTTAGTTATTAGGTTCGTTGTGGCGAAACATACTGTCCATTTGGACACGGTGTACCTCCACTTTTATTAATTAATTAGTGTTAGTTTTCTCTCGTGCTTATTTGTAGTGTAGTAACCGCGCCTCCTTGTACGCGGATGATCTAGTCGTCTTCTTCTCGCCCACGGTGGGCGATTTGGGGTGTCTACGGGCCATCCTCGACCTCTTCGCTGACGCCTTGGGCCTCATCACTAACATGGACAAATGCTCCATCTCGCTGATTCGCTGCTCCGAGGCTGACGTCGCTGCCATCTTAGAGGCCTTCCTGGGGTGGCTCGCACCTTTCCCATGCACGTACCTGGGCATCCCAATGACCCTGCCGAAGCCTCGACGTGCTGATGAGCAGCCGTTGATTGACAAAGGTAGCCGCCAGGATCCCCACATGGAAGGCGGGGCTACTCAATAACGCGGGTCGTGCAACATTGACCAAGGTCACCCTGTCAGCCATCCCCGTCCATGTCTCCATCGCCACTGGGCTCTCGGCTTGGGCGCTGCGTCAGATCGACAAGCGGCGCCGTGCCTTCCTCTGGGCCATAACTGATACCATCGCGGGAGGCAAGTGCAGAGTCGCTTGGCGGACGGTGAACGCGCCCCCACGTGCTACGGTGGGCTTGGCGTCCCGGACCTAAAGATCGCAGGCTTTGCCGTTCGCCTGCGCTGGGAATGGTTGCGCTATTCGCGACCTGATCTAGGCTGGTGCGGCCACCTGAGGAAACCTGAACGCGAGGTCCAGACCATGTTTCAGTCGTCGGTCATGGTGGCCATCGGTGATGGCTTGTTGGCCAAGTTTTGGACTGACTCTTGACTACCTGATGGCCCGATATGTCGCTTCGCTCCCCACCTATTCGCCGCCATTGGCAAACGACGTTGCCAAAAGTCCGTGCGCGAAGCCATCACCAATAGAAGCTGGGTACACGATATCCAGGGTAGCCCAAGTGCTGTGTGACTACGTTGTAGTCTGGGCAAAGGTCGACGGGGTGGTGTTTGATGACCTCACAAGCGACAGATTCATCTGGCGATGGACCACGGACAGCACGTACTCAGCCTCTTTAGCCTACAGGGCCTTCTTCATCGGCATGTCTTCTCTGAGAGGCGCTAAAGAGCTTTGGAAGGCTAGGGCCCCGCCGAAGTGCAAATTCTTCTTCTGGTTGTTGTTGCACAATCGGCTATGGACGGCGGCGCGAAGGATACGGCATGGGCCGCAAGATGGGGATGTATGTGCCCTTTTCGACCAGGAACAGGAGACGACACGACACCTTGCTGGTGAGTGTGTGTTCGCCCAGGAGGTGAGGTTCAGGGTGTTGGCACCAATCGGCCTCACCAACCTCACACCTCCGCCTGGAATCGCCTTGCCTTAACGGGTGGCTGTTGTACCGTGTACAGCTCGAAACGGCGAAGCGCAAAGGTTTCGACTCCCTCATCATCCTTGGAGCTTGGTGTCTTTGGAAGGAACGTAATCAGAGGGTCTTCCATGGAGCTGGCCGTACGCCTACCGATGTTGCTACCATGATGGAGGAGGAGGTCGAGCGCTGGTCTCAAGCGGGATACAACCACCTCGCCGCGCTGTGGGCGTCCAGGGACAGTGGCTGATCCTCGCCGGTCGCAGAAGTCGTAAAATTTGTTCTTATGTAATACCAAGCTAGATCCGCCGTTTCTTGGTTGCAGGTTAACTTTGTTCGGCCGTAGCGTGCCGCTCGCATTCTAGGCCGACCGACGTTTACCTATATAACAACTCCTTTTTCTTTTTAATGATATACATGCTATGCATTTTCGCGAAAAAGTAAAGCTTGTTTTGGACGCAAGAAATGGATCGAATTGCATCACGAGCGGGCATTATATATATATATATATATATATATATATATATATATATATATATATATATATAGTATATACTCCATCTAGAAGCTAAGCCACTTAAATGAAATAATATTATTAGTAGTACTTTTTAGTATATACATCTAGAAGCTAAGTTTAGAAGAAAAATGAATTATTATTAGTAGAAATTCTTTTTTTACACTCTAAAAAAATTCCTGATGATTAATCCTGATTCCAAATTCCTCTTAATTAATAAATAATAAAAAAGAAATGATGTTAATATATATATATATATATATATATATATATATATATATATATATATATATATATATATATATATATACGTGCACTGCACTGGCACCTCATCAAGAAAAAAAAAGTCGTTGGGCGGTCGATGGAGTCATGCACAACAAGACGTACAGCTTGGTACAAAACGATCGCAAATTCACAAGGCAAAGCGTCGTACCGTACCTTGTGCACAAGTCCGTCTATCTCATATACTTTGACTCGATCTGGCACGCATATGCAATATATATATATATAAACACGTACGTGTCAGTAGTTAGCTAAGTGGCAACACGTACACAAGGTGTAGCTAACTTGGACCAACGGGTTAATAGAAGTCGTTATGGGATGCGTACGGGTTAAATTTTTATAAATTTAATTAGGTTTATAGAAAATACGTGCAATATTTATAGCTCTAAATAAGTTTATTATGAAAATATAATCAACGGTCTATCTAATGATACTAATTATGTATTATAAATATTAATATTTTATTATATATTTGGTCAAAGTTAAAAATCTTTGATTTCTCGGAAAGTGAGAATGACATGACATCTATTTTGGGACGGAGGAAGTAGGTTCATTAGGCTTGTCACTACTGTTAGTATGGTCAGTATTTACGTCCCATATGCATCAGGGACGGGACATAAAAAAAACGTTGAGCTACCTTGGTGACTCGTTTCAAAATTGCACTGACTGAATTCTTTTTCTTTTAAAATAAAATGACATGATGCTTTTGAATATACTTTTGCCTCCAATGACTTAGCTCGTTAGGCCCCGTTCGAAAAACTTGATTTAAAGTCAGGTATGAAAAATAATTCAGAAGATTATGATAAATAAGATCATATCAATTTTGAAGAAAGCTCGAAAAACAATGTTAGCTTGTTGTCCACCCATCAGCCATCGATCATCCTCCGACCCGTCAGAATTATTCACTGAAAATAAGTATGTATAGATATTTTTTGTTTTATTAAGGCTATGTGTTTTTTCTGTTATATTCACAGCTGCTTTATCAATCGATGGCTGTGAATAAATAGTCTCTTTATATATAAAAAGGCGCGGGCATCGGACGCCCCGTCCCGAGATGCGTGTGCTCCACTCCTTTGCGTGCTGCCGCCTCCTTTGCGTCGCCGCCCCACCTCCACCCATGTTTTGCATAGTCATCGCCACCCCACCCCACCCCACCCATTGCGCCACCGTTGTCGTCCTTACCCACCCTGTCGAGCTCCATGCATGTGCCACCGAGCCGGCGAGCCTCTACGATGGATGCTCCAACAAGCTAGCTTGGGGAGGAGCTTCGTGTGATGTCGCCCCCACCGAGGAGTTGCCCATTGGGTTGCCGCACTGGGGATCTCCATGCGCCGCCGCCAACCTCCATGCTGGCGTCGAGCTCCGCAATAACGAGACTCCATTCGTCCAAGTAGCAAGGTGACATTGCGCTGAAAGCGCATGTTTCAAGTGTTTCAAGATGTTTCAGAAGTATGTTATTTATATCGATGTTTCAAAAGTAGATCGGGATGTTACACATGTTGCAATGGCTATACATGTATGTTTCGAGTGTATGTTTCAAATATTTCATCTGTTTCAGACGTATGTTGCAAATGTTTCACACCAAATCTATTGTTTCATGCCATGCACACCCTGCCGAAGATACCATGTCATATATATATATGAAAAGGATGTCATAATAAGCCTCAAAATATGTTGTAGGTTAATAGTATAGCATGGTGCTGTTTTTTCGAATTACAATATAGTGGTGTGGTGGGTTTTCACCGGGAGAGATCTTCTATTGGGCTGGCGACCGTTAGATTGGCTATGGTCTGTGTCGTCGACGCAGCTGCGACGCGCCACGAATGCATGCTTGTGGCTAGCTCACATCCATTGTGGCCTGCGTGGGTATACTTGTCGATTTTATTAGAAGCTTGAGAGATGGCAATGTGCGACGGCATTATTAGCGACACTCCGCAAGAACAAGATGTGGATTTGCGTGGTGGATGGTTCCATGAGGATGGAGGAGGTGGACATTGCAAACTGGTGGGGTGGTGATACACATATACCCGTGACCTCGTCGATTCCACAACGAGCTCCTACCAACAGTGGCTTTATATGCCGTTGTTGTCTTAGCGGCTTGTCTCGCGTGGTAATGGCAAGTTTAGTGTAGGAGGATTCACAGTGGAAAACCTCCTCCACTTTTCCTAGTTTACAAACGTGTTTCCTGAGCGTGCAAGGCGGCGTTTGGAAGGCGTTACTTTGGTGGTTTCATCAGTAGTGTTGTGTGTTTCTTTGTAGTTTCTCTATTAATATATATATGCTCAGAATGCTCTTGTTGATGGGTTTTGGAGAAACAAATAAACAACAACTAATTCACTGGACGTATACCAGCAACACATGTGAGGGGGATCGGATTAGATGCCATCATTCATCATCTTGGATTGAGTTTTCAGTATTCCCCGGCCAGTCTGTTGGAGCCTGCTGCCAAAGCTAAGTGCATGTCACGGAAAGTATTGCCTGCCGCCGCTGCCGGCCGGCCTGCCTTTTTCGATATGATCTTCCCTGTTGCCGCAGCTATATATCTAGGAAGTACCTAGCTAGCTGGCTGGTACGCACACGCCTTCAATCCACACCGCCATTGCCAGCTCCAGGACCGAAGAAAGGTAACAAAACATGCACGCACACGAAAATGTACATGCACGTACCTAATAACCAGCAACGAGATGCCACATGCATGTGGAAAAGAAATTAATTAAACAAAAGCTGGTGATACAATACTCCAACGACCTAAAAAGAGAGTTAACTTCAATTGTTAGATTTAGTTCAAAAATACTATCTAGCTATGAATCTAGACAATAGCTAAAGTGTCAACTATTTTTAGGGGAGGGAATAAACGGTAGTATACTAGTCTTTTCTGGTTGAGTCAGATCTAAGGCTTGGTTTGTTGTGGGCTTCGTGGACTTAGGTACGAGGAGACACAGACTTATGTGTAGCGAGATGGGTCGGATTCGTCACGTATTCTAACATCAATCTATCAACAATCTCCACCATCTAATCTTCATCCGACGGTCCATGGATCTCACTGTTCCTCCTGTTTCAAATGATGCTTTTTTTTGTTATTTCTTACTATACACCACTTCTCTCTGCCCTCCTATTTTCGGTCAACCTAATCATCTTGTTTTGATTTCCTCTCACCCTTGACATGATCGACACAACCACCTGTCTCCTCCACCATCCGTGGCCAGCGACACCATGCCTTCTTCATCTAGCCACTTCGCCCGCCTTCTTGGAGATCTTCGAAGCCAGGGAGCATACTATAGCTCTGACAAAACCCCTTTCAAATGACCCAAAGAGATCTCATTGGCGGCAGTCAAAGCTCGTCCACCGAAAATGTCTTTGTTTTAAGTCAATTGAAAAATAGGACATGTGGAAAAAACCACAAAGGGTTGATTTATTCATAGGATAGGATAGGGTGATTGTTGACCGATCCAGTTTAATGCTATAATAGAATTATTTTGCTAGTACTACTATTATCTCAGGGTGTCGTTTGGTTCTCAAGCAAATTAAGGAGTTGGTAGACGTGTACATACATCAGAGCAGAAGCTAATAATTTTGGTTGCACACGGTGAAATCCGGCCACTTCAATTCTTTGAGAGTAACCTAGGGCTTATAGTAAACTCTCCCTAGTTTAAGTAGTTACCTCTATCTCTCAGAGATATGTTGATTGTTGTTTCCTTGTACCAAGATTTTGAAAAAGTCTTTTGAACTATATTGTGACCACCACAAAATATGTCATCATCAGTTGATACAAATTGATAGCCCTTGTATTGAATAGCAATGTCAAATTTGAATATTTCAATACGACTTTTTCATATTGGCACAATGTGAATAATTTTGACTAATTGTTGATCACAATAAGTTAACCCTATCAAGTTTGGCTTTTCGGAATCCTAATACACCTTATATTTGAGAGGGGGGTAGTGCTTAATTAATATACTAGTTGAAGTTTAGGCATGGCCCTTTAATTATTATAATTAATAATATACTTTTTTTGCGGATTAACAATAATAATTTACTTGGTTTTGAAGGAACCAAGAACAAAACCAAGAGACATGTATATATGCTCATGGAGTCATGGATGGATGCATGCATCACTAGGCTACACTACACATATGTAATACCAGCGGCCAGTGTCGGCCCTAGGGGTAGGGCACGAGGTGCGATGGCCGAGGGCCCAAGCGGAGGAGGGACCCAAGCTCAGGTATACAAATCCGTAGGTCATATAGTCCATTAGACATTAGCAAACTAATGAGAAGAGAGACATAGAATTGGTCAGGCGGCACAAAAAACAACATCAGCATTTCTTTCCTAGTTTACTTTCCCCACGACCCTCGAGTAGATTGGAGGCGAGGAGTCACGCTGTACACAGCACACTCTGATCGTGAGTTTGCGACATGCGCCTTACACACGCGGAGCTGGCGAGCCGCACCGTCGCGAAGAGATAGACTACCAGAGACACGGGACATCACGCACGAGGACGGCGACCAGGCAGGGCTCCACGACGATGATATCTTGATTCTCGGCTTCTTACGAATTGCGATCACCGATCAGTTGTTTAGGCCCAAGCTATTTTTTTCCTTTTTATTTTTAATTCAAATTAATTATTTGTATAGTATTTCAGACTTCTAGTACTTTGTACCCATATAGTCATATTTTTCTTCTAATTTAGGTATTAGAATTTTAGAATGTTACCTAAGAAACATTTGTCATGGGTGAGAAAAAAAACGAATATATTGCTTTTTTAATCTACATTGTTTCTCGATAATTATCATACATTTACAAATATATTGCTTAATCTACATTATTCCTCGATAATTATCAGACATATTAAATTAAAAATATGTTATTAAATTTGTTTTCTTTTTACAAGTAAAATTAGTGTCTATATATTATAAGATTTTATACATGATCAAGAGGGACCGGTATGCATTCGTAGCAGCTATAGCTTCCAATTGTCTTTCTTGGTTGCAATTGCAACCCTAGCTGTGTTGTATGTGATGTGAACATAATTCTTGTGCTCTGGCAGGGTGTGGCTGGAACTGGAATAGGAATGGCTGGCAACTTTGCGCACTTCACCATCCACTGCCACCGTACCTTTATTAATGCCGCAAGCTAAGCGAGCTCAAAAGGAAACGTACACCACTTGAAACAACAAAGCTCTTCATAAAAGCTACTCGCTATTTTAGCACCCCAAACGGCAGCTGCTGATTCACTCGCACCAATCAAAGTGCAAACACCCAAAAAAAATTAAAACCTTTTTTTTTGCTTTGGAAAAAAACGCATGCATGTTGTATTTATCGCCTATATATCTTCACCAACAATTAATGGATCATCTAATTAATCCAAGGGTAATATATAACAGTTTTCTTTCTATCTAAAATGCTACTGATTATTATTGTTCACCTAAAGTAACTTCGACCGATGACATATATACTTTTTATACCACTTATTCTATATTTTAGGTGCCTGACTTTTTTGCTGTTGTTCAAACAACATGTAATATTCTCATTGTTTGACTATAGAAAAAAAACTATAGCTTACTTTTTGTGAGTCGTTCTTTTAATTATACTAGTTGGTTGTCTAAAATTGTTGTCTGAAAATTCAGGCACCTGAAACCTAGCAAATATCTTTTTTTGTACATAGGCATATATACAAAGGCCACATACATATGTATGTGTATTATGAATTATATTATATATATTTTGGCACCGAAAAGTACAGATCCAGGACATGCGAAAAAGGTGGATATGATAGTAGCAGGCCACAACATTGCACCCACTCCTGCCCCCTCCTCCCCTCAATTTCAAGTTGGGAGAACAGTGGTGGCATGGCATTGTCACCACCCTTTGCTTTCATCACATTTCAGGCAACACCCACCACTCACTGCTCACTACTCTCTACTCTACTCACTCCCACACACGCACACTCACTACTCCAATGCAAGTGGCTGCCAAACTTTTTTCTTTCAAAGCAAATGGAACAATAATCTCAATATATATGTATATATATTTGACAATTAATCTCTTCCATCTCCAGTAGTACAGTATATATGTAAATGTTAGTTGCTACATACATACATACAGTACATATATATATGGTGGTTTTTGTTACACCAAAGAATTGAAAGAATCAATTTTGTATATATGTTACAGCTTCATTGATATACATATTTATATATATCCCAATATATATATATATAATATAATAATAAAATTTTAAGTATAATTGAGGATGCATGGTAGACTTATGATCCCCAAGGAGGAGAAGAAGAAATTAAAGAGAAAGAGATCAATCAGTGTTTGTTAATAAGAAAAAGAATTCTTCAGGCTGGCTCTGGCTGGCTGCTAGCTAGGCCAGGCATGCAGATGCAGGGCCGGCGGCGGTGCTCATGTCGTCAATAATGGCAATCCACCAGTGCTAGGCTGTCAGCATGAGCCCAGCCTTGTTGCCGTCGTTGAACTGGCCGAGACCGAGCATGACGGCCGCCTGTGGCGGCGGTGGCGGAAGAAGCGACACAACGGCGGCTTCCTCGTCGGACGGCGCCGGCAGGTTGAGGTCCAGCTCCAGGTTGATGCCCGCGCTGGCGCTGCCTTCCTTCTTGATGTTACTGGTGGTGTCCGGGGCGACGGTCGCCGTGGTGACCGCGCGGTCTGGCGCGTTGAGCGGGCGGTGGCGCCGCATGTGGCCGCCCAGCGCCTGCCCCGACGCGAACTCGGCGCCGCATATGGAGCACTCGTGCACCCTCAGCTTGCCGCTCGCGGCAGCAGCGGCGACGCTGCTGAGGCTGAGCGCGGTGGTGACGGTGACGTCCGGGAAGGCGGCGGCTGTGGCTTTGGCGATGTCGATCGCCGCCTTCTGGAGAGGACGCGGCTGAGGCTGACGCTGAACAGCTAGGGGAGGTGGGGACGGAGACACGGTCGTCGTCGTCGTCGCCATCACCATCGGTGGTGGCGCCTTCGTTGCTGTGGTGGTGGTGGTGCCGTCGACGTTAACCGCGGCGGCGATGTCGCCATCGGCGGTGGCGGCGAGGCGCGGCTTCTTGTGGCTGGCGCGGTGGCCGCCGAGCGCCTGGAAGGTGGGGTAGCACTTGTTGCAGGTCTTGCACTCGTAGACGTAGAAGCCGGCCCTGACGCCGTCCGGCGTGGCGGCCGCCTCCGTGTACTTGCGGCTGGAGTACCTCTCGGCCCTCGGCGGCGCTGGCGGGGGCGGCGCCTGGTTCTGGTGTGGTGCCGTGGGCGTGGACGACAGCAGCACCGCCGGCGATGACGACGGCGATGGCTTGGAGTCGACGACGGAGGAGCCCGCGGCGCCCTGGGCGAGGAGGATGAGGCAGTGCGCCATGTCCTCCTCCTCGGTGGTGGTGCTCTCGGACGATGACACGGACGCGGAGGCGGAGGAGGAGGCCGCGGCGGACGGGTGGTGGCGCGGCCTCTTGGTGCGCTGCTTGCGCTTGACGGCGGCGGCGAGGGGCTGGTGGCCGTGGTTGTCGTCCACCTGCACCACCAGGTCGTCGGTGGAGTGGTCGTCCGTGGAGGACGAGGTCGGCGGCGTCGTCGTCGTCATGAGAAGGGTGATCGCCGCCGTCTTGGTGTTGGTGGTGGTCTTCTTCCTTTGGGCCACCAGCTCCGACGATGTTTGCATGCCGGGGAAGCAAGAAAGGTAGAGAGAGGTGGGGTGGGGAAGCAAGAAAGGCTCCTGCCTCTAGGAGTAGGAGAGTAGGACACTGAGGACTAGGAAGAGGAGGAGAGCCTGCCGTTTTATTGGAAAGGGAAGAGAAGAAGGGAGGGCTTTTTGCTTTTGCATGGGATTGGAAATGGAGAATGGGAATGAGATCCACTGTACATACCACTAGTACAACAACACTGCTAGTAGCTGCAGATGCAATCAATGGAAAGGATGGAAGTTTCCTTTGGTTTATTAATACAAATACACCACCATCAAGCAAGCTGCTAGCTAGGCTGCTAGAGAGCGAAAACTAGAGAGAGAGAGAGAGAGTACTCTGGCCGGCTTTCAATTCCCTCTCTCTCTGCCTGTCTCTCCTGGATGCCTTGCCTTGCCTTGCCAACTCTCTTTCTCTGTCTCTTATAGCCTCTTCCTTGTTGTAGAGAGAGAGAGAGACTAAGAGAGGTTTATTTGGTGGTTAATTACTACTAGCACTATTGTTAGAGAGAGAGAGGGGGGGGGGGTGCATTCAGCAATAGTAATAGTGAATTGGTGGCCAAGGAAGACGCACGTACGCTACCAATTAAGTGTGATTGAGAAAACTAGAGGTGTGTTAAACCTGGCTGCCTAGTATAACTTGTGGACAGTTTAATGGCCATGCGTCTCCTAATTCCTCCCCTGCCTCCTGCCTAAATGTGTAAAACATGCATGCATGTGTTTTTGCTACTTACTCCTAGATGGATAGCTTGTATTGGTCCAACAGCTACTAGCAGCTAACCTTAATTAAGCCACCAGCAGGACATGCATCTCTCCCCAATTTCTAGCCACTAATTAGTAGTACTAGTGGTATATATAGCCTTAATTTCATATTTTAGTGTGGGGGCTAGGATTAATGCTGTGACAGTGAGCACTCCATTAATTAGTTAATCTGAAGGGGCATCTATCACCACTATAGCTGAATAATGAATGAAGAAATTATTCCCAAAAAAAAAAATGAATGAAGAAATAAATTGAAGAAGAGTTATTGTTTGTGTTAATTTGGATTGCTTGTTTCTACTCCAATTTGCATTGGTACATATGCAGGTGTGGGTGTGAGAAGAGAAAGGGATCTAAGCAGGAGTGGGGAGTGAGTAATACTATAGCATTCAGCATTTCAGCAGCTAGCCAGGAAAGAAAGCAAGGTGTCCAACTCCATGTCCATGCAAATATTTTCTTTTGTGATGATGAATGATTCCTTTCCTGGTGTGATAGTGTCACCCTGCAAGGCTGGAGCCACAGGAAAAATGCTCTCTCATCTCATCGCATCTCCCTGGTATTTTGTCACATATATGCTCCTTTATTGGCGGTTCAGTTATTTCCAGAAATAAAAAAAACTAAATAACACCACCTGGTAATAATATGTATATACTACTAGCTAGGAACATCTTAACCAATACAGTTGTCTTTGTTGTAATTAGCATGCAATTCCCCATTATTAATAATTAATTAAAAGCCTTTTCTTCTTCCTTTTGTGAGCTGATTATTATTGATGCTGATGAACAGCAAGCTTGCTTGGCAGTTGGCAACTAATACTAGTAGCTAACTAAAGAGGTAGTGAGGCAGTGGTGGTGCAGGTGTCCCTGCCTAGTGCTAGTGGTGGCTGCTGGCCTCTGGCAGTACTAGCAGGCCAGCCACACAAAAATAATGCCTGCACTGCAATTTGCTTGCTTGTTCACTCACTCACCTCTATCTCATCAGCAGCAACGCAACTCCAACTCATCTGAACCTGCAACCAATGCAAACGTTTTGTTCAGTTCAGATCGCCTGTCCTTTGCACTGCAGCTGCAGCTGCACTGACTTGCATTGCATCGCCTAATCCTAGCTAATAACAGTCACTTGCTTTCTAAGCTAAGCCAACCAAAATCCACCCCTACCATCCCAGTGCATGCATTTCATTCAGTTCGTGCAGCAGTGCCACTTCCATCTTTTTCTCTCTCCAAACGTTCGTTGCTGATCGATGCTAATTAATAATTGTTAGTTAGTGGTTGCATTTTTATTTTTATTTTTATTTTAAATTCGGCCTTTATATTTTACAAAAATCAGGCGGACTTTCTTGTGTTTGGTGAGCTTTATATATATGCAGTAGATAGATAGCTGCTGTGGCTACACTGTCTCAATCATTTGATTAAGAGCGAGATATATTGGGTCACACTCACAACTATCAACCACTGCTCTCATAACTGCGTCAAAATGTCCAACTAGTAAAAAATTTGTACCTGTTAGTAAATTTTTTTGAGGAATTAATGGAATTATTGTTCATTATTTATCGTCCAATCTCAGTCGTAGTAGTTGATGCGATCTTTGCATGAAGAAATTAATCATTTTTTTTGAAGAAAATGAATTAATTAAAATGGCATATATGTAAGAATAAGCATTCTCTGCAAAGAGGGAACTTATGAAATCCTTGCATGTATCTATGTGTGGTGACTTGTGAGTTGTGACTAGCTTAACTGTGTGAGGGAGAAGTCAACGGTTACATGAATATGAAGAGAAATGGGAAGGTAGGAGGACGCATGATTCTTGACGTGAGGATCAATGGGAATTGTTATATATTTGCATTGCTGTGTGGGGGCAAGGGCAATACATCCTAATTAAGGTAGCTAGTTTATTTAGAATAGAAAAATAAAATTCAACAAACAACAGTAGTGATTGGATATGATGCCATACATGGCCGGCGAGGTGGGGGCAAGCAAGTAAGGCATCCATCCAACCATCCATCACATGGAAAGGAAAGCTATAGCTGCCCTTGCTAAGTTGCATGCCACTTAATCATCTCTGCTACACCCTACTAGTATAACCTTAGCTAGATCTTCTCTCACTCAAATGGCCAAACATGCACACACATGATACATGTACACTCACTTGCACTGCAATAATAATCCAAATCTATTATCTAGCTAGTGTGTACATGCCTTTCCTTGCCAAAACTAAATAAAAAAAGGGTGAGTGTCCTTGCATTGAGCTAGCTAGCTTGCCATGATCCTGCCTATGATTGGCAATCAGCCGAGTTGTTGTCCCTCATGTGGAGAACCCTAGCTTTAAGGATCCTATTATTATTATTATATATATGATTATCTGCTAGCTAGCTAGTGCATCCGATCCATCTCTCCTAGCAGCCAGAACATGCATATGCTGATAATGCAATGCACTCTTATTGCTTTGTATGAGTGTGATCAGTGTATGCTAGATTCATTATGAACCCAAAAAGTAAACTAATAAAAATAGATACGAGTTTAAGAATAAGAAATGTTTTTATTTGTGCTACAATCAACCCGATCCTCCCTCCAGTAGGCCACCAGTACTAAACCAAGTACATGCATGCACACGGCACCATCTCTCAGCTCCACATTATTATTATTATTTAAAAAAAAAAAAAAAAACTGTATGATGTCATTGCCTTATCAGTCGAGTTATCTTTCTTACCCATGGCATCAGGCCATATGGATATAGATGGAGTTGAAAGTGTGTGCAGTGTGCTACTCCACTCAACAAGATAGCTTTAACAGCAGCCAACATCTGGCCAACCGCCCCTCGGTTTGCAAACTTTCCTCAGTAGTAGCTTATTAAGTTAATTAGATGCAGAAACCTTATGTGCATGCTAGCACATAGCTAGCCAGCTACATACACATCTTACTCTTAGAAATTCTCAAGAGACGTGCTAGGAAAAAAAGATAAGTCCTAGAAATTCTCATAATAATTAGAAACATATCGCATTTAATTTGGTAGACTCTCACCATCATAACCAACAATAGCCATTGGACCACTTTTGTTTCTAAAAAAAAATTACCACCATTGTCATTGTGAAAAAAAACATATTTAGTTAAAAAACATTTTTTGACTAAATTCAGACAGATGGAACGAATTTGACGTATCGCAGTCTGTTCTGATCTCTTTACTGGAGAAAAGAAAAGGAGAACAAATTTAGGAAGCAATTGGCAGATGAATTAAGCTCCAACTTTGTAATATATGCAACAGGATTTACATGAGTTGGCAGATTGGATTATTGATTGGTGTTGGGAGAGAACATGTGGCGCAGTTGAAGGACACCAACCGTACCCCAGCCCACCTGCATCTGACTATTTTTCTGCATACAAGTGGATCGAAGTGGTGGCCTGCATTTGATTTTCTACATATCATCATCCAACTCTAACTGAATTAGTGGGACACTCGATCACTGCTAGCTCTCATATATAGTCTGCAGGGAGATCAGCACTCACAGTCTAGTTTAGTGAGTGGGCCACCACTCCTCAACTCAAATCATACTCTTACCAAATTAATTATATTTTCTCTTTATTACAAAATATAAATCCAACCGACCAGAATTGTTGTTTGCCTGGCGCTTTTAACTTTCACCATCATCATCATCTAGACATTCATGCAGATTTATACCACAACATTGGTATTACTACTAGATTATTCATGATGAAAAACAAATATATTAAAAAAACGCTTGCCTGGGCATGTATTTCATTAAGAGGAAAATATGACATTGTACAGATTAGTCGTGTTCATGTATAATGTTCTAATAGACTTGAAGAAGATTAGGTAGCTAGGAGAGACCAGGACGAGGGAAACAGAGCCGGGAGAGGAGATTGACTTGGCATGCATGATCACATCGTTCAGAGTACAGCAACTGAACAGCAAGTGTGCATGTTGTGCTTGCTCCAATGCAAGGTTAAGGAATAAGATTTGGAGCTAGCAGGGTAGCTAGCAATGCTAGCTGCGTGGATGCATCTCGCTGTCATGCTTAGAGATGAGCGTTAATCACGATGCCCCAACTAACTGACAGACAGACAGACATGTCCTCCAAACGAAGCATCGGCAAGCCGAGTAGTACTCAGTATGCAAGCGACACTTGTGCACAGCATATATGTAGCTAAGAATATTAAAGCCTTGTTGTGAGAGGTTATGCCTGCCTTGTTGCTGATGAATGGACTTCAGCCTAACTAGCTCTTGTTGATATTAAATATCTATTAGTAGTAATATATATTTAGTGGCGTGGAGTGGAGGGAGAGTGTGGATGCTGCGATGCTACCTTCATCTCTCTGTCCCTCTCTCTATATGTGTGTGTGTGTGGTTGATGCCTGTCACCTTGAGAGGAGGAGGAAGAGTGTGGCAGGCAAGTGCTTGTTTCATGGTCATGGGCAACCTACCACTACCACCCTCCCAGGCTCAGATTTCATTCACACAAGACACTATACTCTGATTGGTGGTGGACAGGGGAGGGCAACCTGCAGATTTATTCCTCCCCCTGCAACCATGCATGCATGTGCTAGAATCATCTTTTGTTCCTTGTCACAAGTCATGCATCTATCCTATCCCTCTTTGCATTGCTACACGGAAGGCAGAGTGAGTCCATGCATGTTCTGCTGCTGCTGCTGATTAGTTAGTTAGTTCATCAACAACATTGTGTCATGGACTGATGATAACCACATACACACATATAATATTATATAAAAATGCTCTAATGCTACCTAGATGCATCTTCAGAGTTGAAACATTAATGGATCTTGCTTCACGAAAGTAGATTAGGTAGTGGCCGGATGACACCAAAACCAAACTTGTGAATCCTTGTTTATTTCCCCAATCATATACAGTACTCAGTTCCCTATGGTCAACTTAATAGCTCCCTGATGAGGTTAGCTCCATGAATTAACCTTTGTGTCTTCACTCTAAAAAAAATGGATATGACCATTTACCCAACAATAACTTAACTGGTAGATAAATGTTATGTTAAGCAGAAGCCAACATTATTCTCCTGCTGTATATATGAGAGAGAGAGAGAGAGAGAGAGAGAGAGAACTAGACAGAGATAGAGAATCGGCAAAGAGAATAAAAAGGACAGAGCAGGATCCATGCATTATTATTCCCCAACAAGACAAGAGGTACAGAGAGAACTTTACCAACTCAAACAAAAAAAAACTTAGGGCCTGTTTGGAATGTGGGATTTTTTTTCCCATTCCTGTGTTTTTCCTGTGAAATTGAACTGATTCCTGTGAAATTCCTATGTGATTCCTGTGAAATTCCTGTGTTCCAAACAGGCCCTTAACCAACCAATATCATTCAAGGTCTTTTTTTTTAATATAAAATACTACAAGCTTGCCAGCCAGTAGGAGCTCTTTGCTCTCACTGCTCACTACTACTAGTCAGTAGCAGAAGTGCAGAACAGAGGTGCCCCTCTTATCCAAGAACTATACTACACTCAGAAACAGAATCCACAAAAAGGAAACTAACTAACTAGTGACAAGATCTCTCTCCCTCAACAGTGGGCCCCTGATCACGACCTGAAATGAATGCCGGGGCTACATATATATACAAATAATAGTAACAAGCAATTTCAATCTGGTAGGAGATGAAAATTTGTGGCCTTTCTTTTTCTCGCTTTCTTCTTTCTGGAAAGGTCGTTACAAAAACGACCACTCTGTTAGATAATCCAGGCTCAATTTGGCTCCTATTTTCTCTCTGGCTGTTAGTCAATAACTGAACTCGGTCTTAGCCAAGCCGAGTGTGTCATGTACAACCTGATGCATGCTGCGTTCATGCATAGGTTCTCCTTCTTTCTAGCAGTAGTGGTCATAGGCGCAGGCAGCGTTCTCGCTTGTGGGATGGCACGGGCATGTCGGAGTTCGTGGCGTGCGCGTTAGTGGTAACAGTGGTGATCGGCATGTCTCTAGTCGTGGGATGGCGCGACAATTGTGGAGCGTGGAGATCGCAGCGTCATGGCCAGCCGTGGCCTTTGTAATTCTATTTATATTTGAGCAATACAGAGTCAGAAAAAGCTGCGTCAGTTGCGGCACCAAAACGTGTGTGTTTTCACTGCTCTTGCGTGCGTTCTCTGAGTTTACAACTCATCGTTTTCCTCTCCGGCAGCGGGCGCCGGAGAGCGAGAGACTACACACTCGTATGAATATCCTTTTGAGCATGCAAGTTGCCAGGCTACAGCAGTTTGTTTGTTCCCACCCCATGCCCAGAACCAGAACCACACTGATGAGTGATGACTGATCCATGCATATAGCACAGCACAGCTGCAGTTAGTAGTATGTATTAATTCTTCAGAAGTTCAGACACTGAATTCCATATGTTATATAATCTATAATAATCCATTGACGATGGGTCAGAGATTATTACATATTAATTGAGTCCAGAAGGTCTGTATATTTTCACCAAGATGTAGGCATGCCTAACTACTGGAGTATGGTTAGTTGGGCAACCGGCCAAACTGTTGCAGTGCGGTGCAGTGGTAGGCAAGTACTTCACTGAAAACTGGTGGCGAGTGATGAATGAACCAGCTGACGCATGGCCTACTTTCAGCTCCAACCTAAACTCTGCTTCCAAAGTTAGCAACTTGAAGTACCAGCAGTAGTACTGTATTCATATCGTGGCATGGAAAAAAGAAAATTGGGCATGCATGTATGCCGGCTTTTTTATTTGCAGATTACCCTATATATTATTGGATGGAGCTGTATTCATATTGGATGGAGCTGTATTCACCAAGATGTAGGCATGCCTAACTACTGGAGCAGTAGTACTGCCTTTTGTTGAGTTGACACTGAGAGTAGTAATATACTGTAATTGGGACTTGGGAGTGATATATATAACTCGATCCAGAGAAACTACACATATATCCATATCTTTATCTTTGCACTTCTTATCCACTCATATATAGCTATCGGCAACGTACTAGGACACAAGTATATAAAATTTTGCTGGCCACAGGAAAAGAAAAGAAAAGAAAGAAGCATATGTAGGCAGGTGGCAATCGTATGCCCAGAGCCCACACACACCACACATGCACAGGCAGGGTAGCAGAGCCACTAGATGGAGTGCCACTCGCTGCAGGTAGGCAGCAGCACACGTAGTACATGCTTCATGCTTGCAGTGATCTATCTAGTAGGAACACTGAAGTGGCTCTTGTGTGCCACTAGACAAGTGATAAGTGGCAGCAGCAGGGTTTCTCTTTCTCAGCGGTACCAGTGGCCAGTAGCAGATAGATTGATGGATAATAGATGTTCTGTTAGCAGCAGGCAGCAGCAAAAGCGACTGCTTGTATATATATAAATAATCTGCAGTTTGCAAATAAAGCAGGCAACGGAACGAGGGACAGCAACAGATAGTGAGACAGGTAGCGGCGCTCACAGCCAAGCACACAAGGTAGCATGCAGTAGCACTAGTGGATGATGGATGGATCGGCTCGGCTGGGAACGAATGGGATGCTCCTCTCCTCAGTCCTCCTCCTCTCCTCTCCTCCGTGGAGTGGAGTGGGGAGTGAGGAGAGAGGACAGGACAGGGACACACACACACAGCTAGCTTTGTGGGATCGGCGGCGGCCGAGCATGCAGCCTGTGGAAGGCAAGGAAAGCTAGAGCCTCGCCTGTGAACGGGAGGCGCCGGCACCGCGCGCACCATATTCTTCCGTGACTGACGGCGACGCTGCAACTGATCCTCTACACTCACTGAATGAATCGAACACTCAGTCATTGAGCTTGTTTAAACACCGCCCGTGTAGTGGATAATCCTAGCTCGATTTTTGTTGAGTTGCTGGGGTATGGCACGCGCGTACGTAGCACCATATCATATCCTTGTGGTGTTCGCGGCCACAATATGTGTCAATATAGAGTCCAAGAAACCTGTGTTCGTGTGCGGCACCCAATGCACATTCCAGCTAGTGTACGTTCGATCGCGTGGTGTTCTTTCGTTCATCAGGGTGATCGATCTTCATCGTCTATCGTCGTCTTCGGCGACGGGCGCCCGCGGTGGAGACGACAAACGCACACTGTGACATGTCGTTTTCGTTTAATCCCCAGTCGTTCGTCCCATTTAATCGAGCGTTTAGCCCGTCTAAAACGTCCATTTAGCCCGAGTAATTAATTAGTGGCTACTAAACGATAGATGCCTCGCTTCAAAAGCAAATGAGGCTCATATATAACTTCACTAGCTCAGTTATGGCCTAGGCCAGCCATCTCCGTCGTCCTTAATCCTGCTAGCTGATCATGTCACTCCAGATCCCGTGAGCACCACCACTCATCCTCCTGCTGCTCCCGTTGTTCGACACATGTAGTATCTACAATCATATTGCACGCATGATACGATTCCTTTTTCCTTTTCTTTTTTCCCAGCCCTTTTTGTGATACTCATGCGCGCATCATACTTGCCCACACCAGGCCACCGCTACACTACGACACCAGTCAGGCTCACTGGCTATAAACCACTGTCGTCGTCTGCCATTGCTTAATTCTCCAAAGAAGAAGAAACTGAAAAATTATGGTCTCCTCTAGACTAATGTCGTATTAACGGTAGCTTGGTAGAGATCTAGGTTCTCATACTCTTTCCAAAAAATGTTTCAGATGATGATAAGTCAGAGTCACTTTCTGAAATCGTTTAGTTGGTTAGAGTGGATTCTAATTTCCAAAAAAAAAGTCTACTTAAAAATCATATAGATTAAAATATTCTTAAAAATTAAAATCTTTGTGCGAAGAACGACTTAAATACAACTTATTTTAACTTATTGCACCTTAAACTTTTTTGTCTGGCTTCGAATCCCTCAGTGAACATTCCATTTTGGCGTTGATTCTTGCGATTCTCTCGAGAAACCAGCCATCCAAGTGAACCCTAAATCTGGTTGGTTTCCTCTCACTTGTCTTTATTGCTGTTGCTGGCTGATGCTGCGCCACCAAACCAAATTCAGATATACTCCACACATGGAGTATGTTGCATGCATGCCTTTTAACCTATTGCCTTTTAGGATCGGATGCCATATGCTAGAGGTTGAAGAGCGGTGTTCTGCAGCTATCTCCTCTCTCGCCAACCACTGGCCTGTGGTTGCCAATTAGCTTGGTCGTCGCACGCTTTTTCAGACCTTGCTTTTAGGTTCCTCTTGTACTCTATTTTGTTTTTTATTTAAGCTTATGAGAAGATAGACAATTCACTTCGAGCCTCAAATTATTATTTTTTATTTAATTGCACTTGCTAGGATTTAAACTCTGGTAGGGCTAGATACCGTATTGAATTGCATACTCCGATGGAAACCCAAAAGCTTCGGTAAATGTTGAATGCAGGAAATTTACTTTAATATTAAAAAGGTTGATTCGGAGCATGACAACTTATAATGGTATCAGTGTTATATCTCAATTTCTGGCACGACGGAGGGCAAAATAAATAAAACTAAAGTACATGAAACTTTTGTAATAGTAAAAGTAAAGCAGTACAAAGTTGATAACATGGACATTCGTCAATAACATAGACCACATGGACTGTGGTGCAAGACCACTGCAAGCAATTGCGCGAAAAAGAAAATCTTTAACCTCCTTAAACTTAAACAATCATTGTGATATGATTTTCCTCCTTGAAATCTAAAACCACACATCTTATGGCCTAAAGTCTCGAAACTCTTCAAATTACCCTCGTAGCCTGGTTAGAAGTGATTTTGAAGGTGGTTTCGTCCGTTTTTGTATTAAAAATCTAGGAAATGCTTGATAAGGTTTTTAAACCACGTAAAATGTCTTCATCTAAAAATATTGACAAAAATCCTAGAGATAGATTGAGATGCGATAAATCTAAATAAAAATTCATGAAAATATATGTAGAAGCTTTCAATATTATATTTGGATCTAGAAAATTGAGGAAAATATCTATAAAAATATAAAAAAAAAATCCCAAAACATTGTAATTGATGCTTGAACATGCTTTGAAAAGTTTCCACAACAAAATTATATGATGAAACCATCATGAATGCATTTAGCATTAGTCAATGTTGCATTCATGTTGGTTGCATCTTATATTTTTTGCTGTGGAATGTTTTTGAAACACATTTAGACACCTATAGCTATTAGAATGTTTAGTGAGTTTTCCATATTTTTGTATATCTAACCATTTCTTAGAGCTAAATCTAATTATTTTAGAGCTTGTATATATATATATTTTTTTTTCATGAGCTCTGAATATTTTATCAAGGTTTTTCGTGTCCTAATATACCTCTAGGATTTGTCTCAAAACTTTTAGAAGATCGGAACTTTTTATGGTTTAAAATCTTATCAAGTATTTATCAATATTTTTATTAACTAAAAATAAGATCCAACTGCTTTCAAAACCACTTCAATCTGGTGTACGGAGGTAATTTGAACAGTTTTTTTGACGAATTTGAACAGTTTTAACTTCTAAGAGTACATGATGTAAGATGTCTAACTTACAGATTGAGAAAATAAGGCCACACTGATATTTCAGGGAGGTAAAATTGAATTTTTGGAGTGACTATGGAACATTCGGTTGATTTTGTGTCTTTCTATCAACATAAAAAAATGACACGTCATATGAATCAAAATCTGGATGGTATAAAAAACAACCAGATTCTAATCAGCAAAGCGTAATAAAAAACGATTGAAAAAATAAAACAACAAACAACCACATCTGGAACAGTACCTGCCTCCACCTGATGCATACACGCTACAGAAAAGCAAAAAGAAGCACCTCATGTGACATAGGAGAGATTCAACTTGACTCCCAAGAAACAAAAAACATAAAACACAGAACTACAGAAAAAAGGAAATTGTCAAAACAACACGGAAGCAAATGAACAAAGCAAAATAAAAAACTTGCTGAAAACTCAAAAACACAGAGCAACCAAAGATTGACAATCAGCAAAGCTTTGGCAGATAAAAAGCTTGTTGGAAGCTCAACTACAGAGCAACCAAAAGATTGACAACCAGAAAAGCTTTTGGAAAACACTGAAAATCAAGCACAACTGCTAAACGAAAAAACAACTAAACTGAAAAATGACTGAGGAGCAGCTGTCCACAGTTCTGAAAATTGACCACACCAAACAAGCTGCTGTTGGATGGGTCACTGGTGAAAAAATGTTCTTCGGTCCCTCCTAGCAGCAAGCACAAGCAAAAAGATCAAAAAACAAGAAAATAGTTTGCTGAAGCTTCTCAAAAGGAAACGAACAAGCAGACATTTCAAGTCAAATTTGGCAACAAGTTGCTCTGGAACTTTCAACTGCATTCGGAAGAAGGATTGGACAACAAAGGAAACTACAACAGACTTGGCATTTCTTCAAACACGCAAAGCACAAACAAACATTCCTATATCAAGAGAAGACATTGAAAAACTAAAATAACAAGATATTACTCATAATAAAAAAAATGAATTACACTAAAATAAGCAACAAACTAAAATGACAGCATAACACTCAATGTAAATAAAAAACAATGAAGGACTGAATAAAATAAGATGATGAAAAATTGGGAGTGGAGAAGAGCATAGTCAAATTTTTTGATAGACAGGCAATACTACAAACAGTCGACACATATGTAATTGTTCGCGCTAGCAAACAGAGTCTGAAAGATTAACTTCAATTTCCACGTAACTGTAACACTAATTTCCACTATTTTTCCTCTAGAAGCAATCTATGAATGAACTAGAATAATTTCATTTACGCGTTGAAATACATAGCAGGCCTCAACTACGACCGTACACAGCCATGAATTCTGCAACCGGAACTTCCATTGGAAACATACAAGGGATATATTGAGAACAAGATACCATTGGAGCTGAAGCTCAACGTCAGGTTACCCATAATATCACTTGATTTCGGCACATTAATAAGCAGAGAAAATTTGAAAGCCGAATCCATGTTCACACAGATAATTGGTGAAAGTGTCAGTTAGAAATATCAAAGTAGGAGCAGCACAGCACTACAATGAACAAGTAGGGAAATCCATAAGCAAACTGCAGACTTATACAAAGCCAATTTAGCAAAGCAAATCATAGTTAAACCTGCATGTTCCTATTGAACTCGTTTCAGTGATTCAAGCAGGGTAAACTCTCCTCCACTCATTATGCCCAAAACTTGCTGGCCACCAGCGCTGACACGCTCATCCACTCCTTATGCCCAAAAGTTGCTGGCCAACAAATCCAACTCATCCACCTTCTTTTGGTACACCCTTTGACCCCTGACATCCGCGCACACACAAAATGCTGATGTACCAAAATGAATGAAATCTCAAATCAACTGAAACACAGATGATAGCACGCACCTTCAGATTTGGTAAGCGACGGAGATGACGAGAGAAGCACAATCATTATCCAACGAACACACCAGAGCCGCAGCTGGCGTCGGCAACTCCGGCTCTGCCGCCGCCGCCTCCACCTTCGCTCTGCCGTCGCGTCCGTGTCCGCCTCTGCCGCCGCATCCGCGTCCACCTACGCCGCCGCCTCCGGAGACACCAGAGCCAGCGCGGGCGTTGGCACCTACGCCTCTGCTTCCGGCGCCGATGAGAAACAAGTGGACCCTCTCCCCCTCTCTGCCGAGCAATGAAGCTTGAGTAGAAAAAAAAATACAAAAAAAAACGCCAAAACAGACTGAAAATGGGCCGACGTAGTAAAACGAGCCCATTACGCGGACACGGACTCAAAAATAACACGAATCTCAACAAGATCACAGCCACAGAAAACTGACTGATTAAGAGACAGAATAACACCCGATGAATAGAAATTCCGTTTTTGTTTTCCGACTCTGCGTGCACCCTGAATTTTTTAACTATTGGACCTTTTTTCGAAAGTTTCTCACAAATAGATCCCTGACGGAAAGAATTCCGGAAATGGACCCTTGGCTCGGCGCCAGAGTGACTGGCGCCGAGCTCGGGGCCACGGTCACTGGCGCCGAGCTCCTGGGCACGGGGAAATGTCCTGCTAGGGGGCTCGGCGCCAGAGTGAATGGCGCCGAGCCACCTACATTTAACCTAGCCCACCCTTCTTCCTCGAACGTTCTTCCTCTTCTTTCTCCTCCCTCTCGGGTTTTTCTCTCGCCACTTCACCATACCTCACGAATCGACATATTGGACTTTGAAAACCTTGATTTGATCCGTAGATCTTCTCCTTGTTTTTTTCGCATCGATTCGGTACATATTAGTCGGATTTTTAACCTAAGAATCGTCATCACTTAGGGTTTCATTGTATCCCTCAATATATGTATTATACAACCGTAGGTTGATTCCAAGACGTGGAAAAAGCTAGCAAACCAAGCCACATATAGTTATGTTATGGGTTCATTGTTGTGGATGAAATGAGAAACCCTAGGTTTAGGGTATAATGTTAACTGCTTTTGGTTCTTAGAACGAAATTGGTTGTATTGTAGTTATGGTTCTCATTGATATTTTTTGTGATGTTTTTATTTATGTTTGTTAAATTACATCCGTTTTGTTAGATGCAAGAAATGTTTCGGGATGAGTTTTGGTGAAAACGGGGTCGTCCTCGAGAATTATACCCCGATGCGTCTAGCAAAGATGCCCCCGTCCCTCCTGACCTTCCTGTCCCTAACTGTGATTGTGGTTTCCCGGCCCATGTTTTTCAATCGAAACATCTGGACACAGCCGCGCGTTGCTTCTACACATGTAGTCGGTTTAATGTAAGAAATTATTTGTACTATCCTTTTTCTTTATTTGTTTAAGTATGGTACTAATATTTTGTTGGAATCTCGTTGTGTAGGACCATGAGAGGTGCCTTTTCTTTCAGTGGATCGATGGTGCAGACAAGTTTGATCATAGATACCTCTTTTTCGACGATTGGTTTAGAGGGAGACATCCACGTGAGCACTTCAAGCGGTGGGTTCCACCACCCCCTAACCCTCTGGCATTGACGGCTAAGGAGAAGCACCTAGCCACAGTTAGACGACTCGAGGAACCTCCTCTGTGCGATTGCGGAGATCGAGCTGTAATAAACCCTGAGAATACGTTGGAGTTTGTGTGTCCAAACAAGCATGAAGTAAGTGCAAAATGTATGTGTTAAAATCTTGAGCTATATGTGTTCATGTACTAATGTCTCATTATTTAGGTGTATTCAATGGCGAAGTGTCGTTTCAAGGAGTGGTTGTATGGTCCTAAGAACCAATGGCCGGAAGAACCACGGAGGGTTAAGGAAAAGAAGAAAGAACGGGTAATGTACAAAGCACCTCCTGTCATATGCGAATGTGGTGTAAAATCCAACTATGGTCTAGTCCATTCGGAGCTTGGAATAGGCCATTATTGCGGCCATATGATTGAGTATGATGAGGTTCGTTATTTTTCTAGTAAACATGAAATCGTATTTTGTTTGTTTTGCTAAAACATATATGATATAATATTTCTTTTGAACAGAGCACAAAGAAATGCAGTTGGGAATGTTATGATGGTCAAGCTAAGTTCTTGGATGAACTGAAGAAGAGGCAACTAATTGCATGGAAGAGGGGATATGGACCTGACTACGTCAACCTATTCGTTAAACATCACAAAGAAAAGATGCGTGAGTTTGCTAGACAGCGCGGTATTTGTAACCCGATCGATATTGGTCTTAACAAATGGGGATTGGAGAGGCGGATGACGTTAGAGGAGGAGAGGGCAAGGAATGAGGCAAGGGAGGAGACAAGAGTATAGATGCAGGTCTTGAACGAGCATGTTGCTACATTATGTGCCAGTGAGTGCTTGAAAACCTTTTTTTCGTTGCCTGGTTTTAAATGTAATATAATCGCGTTGCTAACTGATTGCATTTTATACATGAAGGGATTGGTTGTAGCGGGAAACATGCTGCAGAGGTGGCTCGTGCAAGGTATGAGGAGAAGAAGTTAGATGGCCACAGATCACGAGCTGGTCGCACCGTTCAATCACCGATTATGTTGTGTGATGACGGAGACGAGGATGATGACGACACAGGCAGACTAAGTGAGCTCATTGCTCTAGCAGAGGCGAGCATACAGGCGCAGGAGGCTGAGGACGACACTGGCAGATTGAGCGAGCTCATCGCTCTAGCAGAGGCGGGCATTCAGGCGCAGGAGGCTGACGACGACACTGGCAGACTCGGATTCTCCGATTCACCCGAGGCCCACGCCAAGAGACAACCACGAGGCCTCGGCCGATTCTCCGATTCGCCCGAGGCCCACGCCGCAAGGCCTCGGATGAGGTACCAACTCTCCGCCTCGCCCGAGGCCCCACCCCGCAAGGCCTTGGACGAGGTACCAATTCTCCGCCTCGCCCGAGGCCCCGCCCGCAAGGCCTCGAATGAGGTACCGATTCTCTGCCTCGCCCGAGGCCCCGCCCGAAAGGCTTCGGACGAGGTACCGATTCTCCGTCTCGCTCGAGGACGGCTCGGCATCAACCCCGTCACCGCTTTGACCGACTTCTCTGATGGGTCGTCATATCCAACTGAAGCGTTCAACCACTCCCACAATGTCAGCCGCACGACGACACAGTGCAGCGGAGTGACCGACGAGACAGAAGTCACGTCAACGCCCTGCCATCTATTATAGGACGGGGCGGGGGTTACTGGCCGCTGTGCTCGGCACTGTGCCCATGATTGACGCTTGTCCTGCACTGTGCTACCTAACCCCTGCTCTAAGGACAGCGTGGCATGGAGAGTTAAGTATAGGTCCCTGTAGCCTTGGAATCAACGAACAAGACCAATTGCTCTCTCCGAGCCCTGGCTATCCGCTTCTGGGCTCCTGTAGCCTCGGGAGTTGTGCCTGCCGAGCCCCCCACGATGGCCCAGCCTCTGCATCAACTGGGCCTCGGCTCTCTACATTGTCAGCACTCTGGCACCGGCACGTCGCCCGCAGAACGCGCCATACCCTGCATCAGGCTGCGGGAGCCCCCACGTCGCGCACAAGGCCAAGCTCTCGTAGCCTCGGAATCAGCGTACCCGCGCCATCGCATCAACCCGGCCTCGGCACTCCACGCCGGTCAAACATACAGTAACCAGCTCGCCTCCGATAGAAGAAGGCGCGCCTGCCACCGTAGGAACGGGCGTGACCGGCGTGTCACTCCAGTGCACCGAGGACAAGACCGCTCCACTGACCATACCGCCACAGTGACAAGCTACAGGGCTCGGACATGCCGCCTCTGCCAAAAAGAGCACCACATAGCAAACACATGTACCGCCCCTGTGCCTCCCTTCGACTATAAAAGGGAGTAACCGGGGCCACCCCTAGGGGGGACGAGCACACACCCAACACACTCACGGAGACATCGCTCAGATAGACACACACGCGCAAGCAACGAGCAACACTCTGTAATACACACGCTCCCTCACTGCAAGAGATCAACATCTCAAGCAACCCACGCCGCTCCACGCAGAGACCTAGGACTAACTCCCTCTCTCGCCCTGCTTGTAAACCCCTACTACGAGCACCTCGGTGCAAGGAATACAAGATCGCTCTCCCAGACTGGACGTAGGGCACCTATTGCCTGAACCAGTATAAACCTTGTGTCTCTTTGCATCACCATCCGGGATAGGGATACGCAGTACATTTTCACTCGTTGGTTGAGGAACCGCTGGTCCAAAACACCGACAGAGAGAAACAATAGATAATTGGGTAGTAAATGATCACTGAGTGAGTGTAAGATACAAGCATTTGAATCCAGTTAGTACTTTGGGGCGTACGTGTTCCCAATTCAACGGGCTACGACATACCAGAATAGCCCTATGCTTTAAGAACTAACCCGAACGTGGTGGAATACAGAGGATCCTAGGGCTGTCACCACCTAGCACCTACCACTACTATCCGTGGGGTTAGCCACAATCCAAGGTAACTTCTAGCCTAAGCACCACGCTTACACTATTGGTTACTACTCTGACCTCGCGCTAAGATTAGAGCACCGACTAGCGGCGAAGATCCCGTACTAAATGTATACAAATGGATAACAATATAGTATCTATCGCAGCACCACAATATCGCAACACTTAAAGTAAGTACTTGGAATGAATACTTAAAGTAAATGCTGGAAAGTAAATACTGGAAAGGAAATTATATTGCTAAAAACCAAGTATCATACAAGAGGAATTACAAGAGCTATACCAGAGACTTCCGAAGACTTCTCCTAGCTCGAGCTCTTCACTTCTCACTCTCACTCTTACTCTCACTACTCAAACTCACTAATAAGCAATGAGACTAATTCTATTCTTTTCTTCTCTAATTTGATTACAACTGAAGTCGAGGCGGCTATTTACAGCACTAGGGGACCTAGGGGGTACTTGTAGGCAAAGCCGGGAGGCGGTGGATGCCGAGGGTAGGGCGGCCACCCTAGGGGGGGCGCCCGCCCTCCATCTGCACTGACATTGCATCAACGGCTGATGGATGCTCTCCCAAGTCGGTGGATGCAGGTTTGGCGATTCCAAAGTCGGTTTGGGTGCCTTGTAAGGATGAAAACAGAATGGAAATATCCCGAACCAAACCGCATCGTTTTCTATATTTAATTCGATCGAATTCGCATTTTCTTGTCCGACTTTATCGTTTTCGCTTTCTCAGTTTTGATGTTTCGTGTTTCGAATGTAAAAGTAGAAAACAGTTTAGACTATTTTTCGACCATTTTCTACTTTTCTATTTTTAATTTGAAATATTCCGAATTCAAAATTCAGTTTAAATCGAATTTGGCCAACTGCACAGGTCACACAACCCAATTACAGGCTGCTCCCCACACGGACTCGTATTTATGTGTCGGCTATTGTGTTAAATACCTAAGACCAAGGATCATGCACTTGTTAATTATTATATGCACATGAACTTGATCATGCATGTACTTAGTTATGCACTTGGTCCTACGGGTCGGTATTCCGTATTGAGTTTCGTATATTGACCGTGTTCGACATAAATCCGCTCGAATTGGTTCGTTTTCGGAATTCTCGATATTTCATAAGTTCGCGTTTGTTTTCGTGTCCGGCTTTACCGTTTTCGCTTTTGTTTTCGTATTTCAAATGTAAAAGTAGAAAACAATTTAGGAGTTTTCCGACCGTTTTCATCCTTAGTGCCTTGTGAGTATGACGGTGGGCCCGTGGATCCAAGGCAGTGTAATGACAGCCCTTTGATGCAACCGACATGAATTGGACGGTGGGGAGTGCTCCTGGAGGCAATGTCGCGGATCGGTGACGTGGACGGCCACGGGGGGGCGCCCACCCTGTCACTGGCTGCCATTTAGCACCCAGTGGCACGGGTGGCCCTCTAACGTGTCAACTTTGCCAAATTTCATCATTTTGCTCTGCATCCAAATAAAACTCATGTACAAGTGGAATTCCATTAGTAATAACCAAATTCCTACCTTCGACTTGCATTTTCCACTTGAATTATGTCATTTGTTGATGGTAAGAATAGGCATTTAGTGACCATCAACAAACTACCCCAAACTTACCTTTTGCTCGTCCCTAAGCAAAGACTGGGAATGTAATACAAAACAACTTCTTACTAGCAATCAACTTTTGATTTAACATGTTAATGCAAAAACTCATAATCATTTCACCTTCATCTTATGGGGCTTATAATTTTCACCTTACCCAATAGTAGAAAACAGACCAGCTAGAAAGAGGGTTTGTTCTCCATGCCCATGTTGCTAAGTCCTATCATGTGGAGGTTTTAGAATATTTCGCAAAGAAATCATACTTCTGATTTTTCTGTGGCACACTCGGTCTCTCATATATGTGAGTGGAATATATCTCTCAGACCTTGCTCTCATTTCCCATCTCTAAAGCTTATGTGGAGTTTATGGGTTAAGGAAAAGTGAGGCATACTTTGCATGATATAATATTGCTAAGTCAAACAATTGGATCAAAGGAGCAACAAGTCATAGACTTAGACCGAGAATGTGCATGTGTGTGGTAGTGATGGTGGTGGATACTCCTTTCATGGCATTTCTAATCTCTTTTTGGAGTCATGGCTGGTTCATAATTAGAGCACTTGCTCTTTTCTTTTTCTCTCCCTTTTTTTTCTTTTAGAGCATTTTGCTCTTTTTTTTACTAGCCATGATCCCTGCAAGAGATATTCTAGATAAACAATAATGATTGCCATGGAGTATTTATTGCATGGAAAGGGCATGTTGTTGCGTATTCTCGGTGTAAGAATAGCAAAAATATATGTGGGTGTTCGTGATTCTCGGTCTTAGGAATATGACAAGTTTCTCTACTAAGACTCACAAAAGCTTGACAAAGCTCAACATTTTTGCAAGCAGCAAAGTGGAGTTTTCCTACCATTCTATCATGTATATATATATATATATATGGCTCTGGTAGGTATTCTTGCCACAGAAAAATCCTAAGCAGGTTTTATATCATTTTCTAAAAGAAATTCTCCACGGATTAAACTTCGCTCATGGCTGGATAGAAACAAACTCATTTCTTTGCTAATCATGTCATTCTATTTCTCAGGTTTGGTTCAAACTTTTGCAACGACCCACAAAATTCAAGTTCATGATTTGAGCAAAAATACATTAACTAGCTAAATCATCAGTGACTACTAATTTGAAGCGATCAGAGAAATGACAAATGTTTATTTCTTTTTCTGTTTTAGTGAATAAGTAGTGAGAGTGTATTTATTCAAACAATACAATACGCAATACCAACAGAAATGGAACATTTATTTATTACTAACTAACACAACCATTTTTTTTTAATTAAGCATAATTAAAACATAATGAAATAAAATATGATGAAAACAAATATAATGAAAACAACTACTAGATAAACATACGATAAATGAAATGGTGAGGAAGTGGGCACTCACCTCGCGGGGGCTCTCCCCCAAACTGCTCATGAAGTAGTCGGGCATCAAGGAAATGGGCATCATTACGCTGGCTCATGCTGTTCAAGGACATCAACTCCGCCTCTGTGATCTGGCGGTGCTCGTGGAAGTCGCTGCAAACCTGTCAAGTCATGCTGGAGGGCTACATTCTCCAATGAGAATTCTCTTCTCCAATCTGGTGCTGCACAGCATGCTCTCGTACTCTCTCCAATGGGAGGATGTGGTGGAGGAAATCCCTCCGAGCTGGACATCTGAGTGTCCCGTCTGGCAGTGAAACGTGCAGATCCTCCCAAGTGTGGAGACCTCATGCAGAGATGTCACTCCATGGGGGTCCCTGCCATGGGTCAACTGGTGGGACGTATGGCTGCTGGGGCTGCTCATACCAGTGTGAGCCTCCTGCTTGCTAGGAGCCAGGAGCGGGTACATTTGTCCATGCACCCCACTGGTTAGGGGGTGTTTGGTTCCAGGGACTAATTTTTAGTCCCTGTCACATCGGATGTTTGGACACTAATTTGGAGTACTAAATATATTTTAATTACAAAACTAATTACACAGATGGAGACTAATTTACGAGACGAATCTATTAAGCCTAATTAATCCATCATCAGAGTATATTTACTGTAGCACCACATTGTCAAATCATACACTAATTAGGCTTAATAGATTCGTCTCGCAAATTAGTCTCCATCTATGTAATTAGTTTTGTAATTAAAATATATTTAATACTCCAAATTAGTGTCAAACATCCGATATGACAGGGACTAAAAAATAGTCCCTGGAACCAAACACCCCCTTAGCATGGCCCCACGGTGCAGGGCCTCCTGTGCTACTTTCTTAGCCTGAGCTCTCGTCTGCTGACGAGTCCTACGTCTAGGGGGCTGCACAGCATGCTCTCGTACTCTCTCATGTGCGCGCTCAGTCCGTCCCAGGTCTCTTAGTTCGCGATTTTTTTTTTAAGGTTTCGTCTAAACTCTGTAATTAGTTTTATTTTTTATTTATATTTAATGCTTCATACATACGTTCAAAGATTCGATGTGACGGGAAATCTTGAAAAATTTTACAAAATTTTGAGAACTGCACCCAGTTTATCTGTCGTCGGAGCCTAACACCAGATATCAAGCAGAGTGGCCAAAGACACTGATACCCCTACATACCAATCATTTCTCAACTGTGAATTTGGATGCACATGCCATCAATGCCATCCACCGCATCATTTTTTAAAATAAACAAATCAGCATTGGCATCCACCTTTTCACACTTAAACATGCAGTACAGTGTTTTTCTCTTAAAAAATCAATGCTGACAACGAAAAAATACATTTTGCTCGGTGGCAAACACCACTTAGCGTCAAATTTACAGCCAAAACAAATTGAAACTTCAAACCATTGCCGCAAAAACCACTTAGCGCCAATTTTACACAGCCAAAGCAATCTGAAACTTCAAACTATTGCCACCAGCACCATTTCTTGACCATATACTAGGAAATAAAAGCCTGGTGACCCTCTCGTTGCCTTCATTTGGGCCTTGTTTAGTTCTCAAAGTTGGGAGGTGTCAGAATTCCTGTAGCACACTGTAGCATTTCATTTGTATTTATCAATTATTGTCCAATCGTTGACTAATTAGGTTCAAAACATTCGTCTCGCAAAGTATAACCAAACTGTGCAATTAGTTTTTGATTTCGTCAACATTTAGTACTCCATGCATGTACCGCAAGTTTGATGTGACGGGGAATCTTCTTTTTGTATAGTACCAAAGTTTGGATTTTGGTGGAAACTAAACACACCCTTGAACCTTCACCTCTCATCCATCTTCCATGCTAGACTTAAACACACTACCAGATGAGGGAGGAGAGAAGGTGTCTGATCTCAACAAGATTCTTGCCGGACATGAAGAGGATCAAGATGTAGTGGCTGTAGATGAAGTTTGGGGAGCTGACCACTTTGGTCTCCATCTTGATCAAAATGATGAACAAGCAGAAATTCATCAAGGTAAGCACATCTGTTTGTACCCAAAACTTGAACTAGTTCATCTCTCTCTCCCTCTCCCTCTCCCTCTCCCCCTCCCTCCCTCCCTCTCTCTCTCTCCCTCTCTCTCTCTATGCTCTTGTTTATTTTTCGGTTCTAAAATCAGAAGCAACATCACGTTACTTAGTTATTGCTACTATTTTCTCACCAGAAACTCTTGTGTACCAGGTGTTCTCTATAGTCTCTCTCTCTCTCCTAAATTAGTAAATGATGCTTTAGTTCCTCTTTGCTAAAATCACTATGATCATCTGGGAATTTTTAGTGTATACCTGTCACCTGAAACTTTTTGCAGCAGGGCTCCTTTATATCCTCTCTCTTTCAGTATCAACTGGTGTAGTCTCTGTCTCATAAAATTGCAAGCAACATTAGTTAATTTTTTTTTGTGTAAGGCATGCAGCTCATATTTGCTTAAGTTCAAAATTAATTTGGAATGAGAGGGGACAATAACTCACATGTGTGGGTCACAATGCAATTTTCTAATCAACAGCTTGCTTCTGTACCAGGTGACAATGATGGCCATCCATTTGATTTAAATGATCCACATGAAGATGAAGAACAAAATCTGCATGCAGGTGATTATTCAATACAGAGTTCAAGTCATGTTTGCAACAATAATTGTCCATATCAAAAAGTTTCATAATCTTTTGTGAAGCAGTTCTCTCTAGCCTCACTCTATCTCCTCAATTTTTATGTTCTAATTTACTTCCTCCCTACTACTAAAATGTGTAGCAACATCTAAGAAATTTTGGTGTCTATTCTTTCTGTTCTAAACTAATACTAACTGTTGTATCGAGAGAGGGAGAATAACTCACATGTGTGGGTGACAATGCACTCTTAATTGATCAGCTTGCTTCTGTACCAGGTGACACTGCCGGCTATGCAACAACAACAACAACAAAACATTTAAGTCCCAAACAAGTTGGGGTAGGCTAGAGTTGAAACCCAGCAGAAGCAATCAAGGTTCAAGCACGTGAATAGTTGTCTTCCAAGCACTCCTATCTAAGGCTAAGTCTTTGGGTATATTCCATCCTTTCAAGTCTCCTTTTATTGCCTCTACCCAAGTCAACTTCGGTCTTCCTCTGCTTCTCTTCACGTTACTATCCTGGCTTAGGATTTCACTACGCACCGGTGCCTCTGGAGGTCTCCGTTGGACACACTGCCGGCTATGCATTTGATTTAAATGACCCACAGGAAGAACAAGATAACCTACATACATGTGATTATTTCCCTCAGTTTACAGTCATGATTGCAACAATAATTCTCCATGTCAAAAAAGTTCCATAATCTATTTACTGACAATCAGCACACAATCTACATTTTTTGTAGCAGATGACAACATGGCCTTGCAAGAAGATACCATGGACGATGTCATACATGATTTTGGTGTGTACACAGATGGTGTTCACATCCTATTTGATGAAGATGGGTTGTCTGACTCGGATGACGAAGACTATCAGCAACCCCTACAAGAAGAAGCAACAAATATGCTCAAAGAATTTGACACAAAGACAAAGGTAAGACATATATCAAGATTTGCTTCAGTTAAGCACTAATGGCATATTACAGCGAAACAGCACAACACTTATTGCTGCAAAGTACAATGTCCATGTGCGCACAATACAACGAGTGTGGCAGAGAGCAAAAAATTGTTTGGCACAAGGCATACCAGTAGATGTCAATTCTTTGAGACCTAAGAATTGTGGTCGTAAAAAAATTCAAGTGGACCTCACTAGGGTTGCTAATATTCCCTTAAACAGAAGGGGAACCATAAGGTCATTAGCATATGGTCTTCAAAGCAGTAAAAGCACTGCACATAGGTTGTTCAAAGAAGGCATGCTACAACGACACTCAAATGCATTGAGGCCTTATTTGAAGGAAGAAAACAAACATGCAAGGTTGCGGTGGGTTCTCTCTAAGCTAGATGCAAGTACTCTGCCAAACAATCCAAAGTTCGAGAATATGAAAAATATTATTCACGCAGATGAGAAGTGGTTCAATGGTACACAAAAGAATGCCCTTGGTTTTTTTGCTTCTCTTCAGTCGATAACGGATAGAACGACATCTAGAAACGTGGATGAACTTATCCAGAATGTGGTAATGGAATATGAAAACTACAACCCCGTCGTTTTGAATAGGGTATTCCTCACACTACAAGGATGCATGATCGAAGTTATGAAAGATGGAGGAGGCAATAGGTACAAGACCCCTCACATGAATAAAGAAAGGCTAGAGGCACTAGACATTCTCCCTGAAGCTCTAAGTTGTGGTTAGATGCATGGCCCACCAGGGAAACGACGGTGAGAATGAGAGGGAGGCCAGGGAAGCGAACCAACGACAGTGAGAATGAGAGGGAGGCCAGGGAAGCGAACCAACGACGGTGAGAATGAGAGTGTGCGCAGGGTACTGGCACCTCCTCCCCATTTAAGGCGGCCTCGCAGTTGATGGCGGTGACCGTACTGTACTGTACACGCCATAATGCGCAGGGTTTAGGATTTAGGGGCAATAGCATTTTGACCATAGCTTTGGACCGCAGTTGTGAAACAACCATCGTTTTTTAATTGTGCACCGGCCTCACGTCGCTGTCAACTTCAAGGCTTCAAGCACGGCCCTGCCCTCCGCGGCGAGAATTTTCGGCCAGCAGATAAAGTGATATCATCTGCCTATTGCCTTCAATTCTCGCCGCGGAGGGCAGGGCCGTGCTTGAAGCCTTGAAGTTGACAGCGACGTGAGGCCGGTGCACAATTAAAAAACGATGGTTGTTTCACAACTGCGGTCCAAAGCTATGGTCAAAATGCTATTGCCCCTAAATCCTAAACCCTGCGCATTATGGCGTGTACAGTACAGTACGGTCACCGCCATCAACTGCGAGGCCGCCTTAAATGGGGAGGAGGTGCCAGTACCCTGCGCACACTCTCATTCTCACCGTCGTTGGTTCGCTTCCCTAGCCTCCCTCTCATTCTCACTATCGTTGGTTCGCTTCCCTGACCTCCCTTTCATTCTCACCGTCGTTTCCCTGGTCGGGGATTTTATACATGATCCCGGCCACGCATCTACCTGGTGGCCCACATCCTATGGCTCAATGGGATGCCCAAGGCGCGCTTCATCCGCAAGTGACAAATGAACCGGCTACCCCCATGTGCTCCCTTGCTGCCTGCCATCGAAGGATCGCCTGTAGCACAAGAAGGCAGTCTTGTTAATCAAAACAGCACCAGTTCAGCAATAGGTTTATGCTAGCAAGCACGCAGTAGTATTAAGCTGGCACCTTAGCTTGATTTTGCATCCAACGAGCATAGCTGCAGCTAGAGTATTCCAAAAGGCATCTACTAGTATACGCAATGCAAAGAGCAAAGATCTGGGAAAAAGCGGCCATGCCTGGTACTAGTCAATCCTAGATTCTAGATCTCAGTATGGTAACCCTGAGGATTTCACCAGAATACTAAACAATTCATGCGTTCATGGTATACTAGTAGCAAGTACGGAGTACGCACCCAATATAATCCGCTACGTTTGCGGATAGCACGAGCGGCGTGCCTCTGCGTGTCGGATCGACCACTGTGCTCGGGCCCTGCGCTTTTGGATGGTCGTCGGCGCCTCGGCAGTGTCGCGTGGAGGAGGGGCCGGTGCTCCCAGCTCCCATGAGCTGACGCAGGATGCAAGGGCGAGGCGTGGTCGGAGGAGGCAGGCGCAGTGCGCTGCCGTAGAGCCTTGGCGGCGTCGCGCGGAGTAGCAGCCCGCGCTCCCTGCTCGCGTGACCCGGCGCTAGACCATGTTGGCGGAGGGGAGTCGCCGGAGCACTACAAGAATCCTGTTAATCCGTGATGAATTTTTTTCGTCACCGATCACAAAAAAAACGTCACCAAACAACATCTGTGATGATTTTAGATATCATCACGAATTGAGCGTCATCTATTGATCTCCGTGACGATTTGCCAGAAATCATCACGGATTAACAAAAACGGTGACGGTCTCAAACCATCACAGTAGAGCCCGAGGCCTAGTTAGCCCAGCCCAAGTCCATTTACTATGACGAAAAATAAACGTCACGAATGAATTGCCACGTCATTTTTAGCCTGTTTTCAGCCCATTTATTGACAGCCCAACATCCACATGGGCCATTTTTAGCCTGTTTTCAGCCCAATTCCAATCTATTTTGGCCCATTTGCAATATACTTCTAGCCCATTTACTTTATGCTTTTAGCCTACATTCCAGCTTCAGCTCATTTTAGTTTTTCAACCGAACGCATAAAACATACAGCCAATAATTAACAAATTTAATACAACAATATCCAGTACACAAGTCCACTTAAATCAATAGTCAAATACATAAACATATGCCATCGCATTTTCATATTCCTATATATAAAACACCAGCAGGATTCTTACATCTCTTCAACCAGCACATGTAGACATAATCAAGCTTCTTGGATTTTCCTGAAATTAAAACAAAAACAAGATCAGTACCTCACATAAGGCCAATCTAATATTCTAATTGGACAAGTGAACAAATACTAACTGCTGGCAACCAAACGTGTTCTACTACTTGTAGATCAGCACCTCACATACTTATCTTAGTTTTCAATCAAACACCAAAAGCGGTAACGTCTATGGTGATTGGTGTGTATTCCAGAATCAAACATTAGGAACATGACATATCACAGCAGTGCACTGCCTTGATAATACCTTAGAACTTCTCGAAGACCCATTTCCAAAAATGCTGCAGGTAAGAACAAAGGCTGTTTGTTTGGTCATGTGATGCAGTTGAACTTAGGGCCTGTTTGGTACAGCTCACAACAGCTTCATAAGCTGTTGTGAGCTGTTTTTCTTGCCAAACATCTATTGCTAAAATAGCTTCATGGGTGAAGCTGTTTTTCTTTCTCAAGTGGGATGAAGCTGAAAATAGTAGCTTATTCCAGCTTTCCCCCTCATTTCTCTCTACCATCCATGCATGAAGCTGTTGGTGAAGCTGTTTTGCCGAACAATTTTTCCAAAACAACTCAGACCTAAAAAGTTGCTCATGAAGTTGTTTTCTGAAAAAATAGCTTTACTAGTGAAGCTGAGCTGTGCCAAACGGGCCCTTAACAGTACTCAAACTTATTTATTTGCTAGAACAACAGAAGTCACATAGTAAAGTAATGCAACATACAAACCCATTTCAGAAATGCTGCGCACAGAACAGAGTGATGGACAAAGCCAACATGCCTCTAACAGTTAGAAACTTTACAAGTTTGCTGTTTCAGAACAAAGACATTCAGGTTATTTTGACCAAAAATAAGTACTGCTCATGCTGCCCTATAGATGAGCCAACCAAAAAAAAGGACCCAAGCACCCGTTTGCATCGGCTATGACAGAAAAAATAGGACGTGTTTATACAAGCATGTAGTAGCATATACAACCATGTAGTAGCATATAGCCATATACTACGGAGTTCATCTGATGACAAGTCCTGACCAAAATACAATTTTTTAATCCAACGAATGGGGTAGAGAGTGGGTGCTTACAGGAAAATGGCGGCGAAGACGAATTAGCACTCGAACGGTGGTAGGCACAAGGGGCACTTGCTCTTGCAGTCGCTGTCGACGTAGTCGGTGTAGGCCTGGACGCCGCCGGAGGAGACATGGACATCCTGGTGCTCGTTCGCCCCTGCCAGAACAAAGCCCAACTGAGGGCGACAGATCTGAGCTTCTCCACCATGGATCTCGTCGCCCCGGGAACAGCTGACACCCACGTCGCGGGCATCAGCGGCGCCCGTCCTCCGCAGCCAGCCAGAGCCCGCCGAAGAGGCTAGTGCGCTCACGCGCCATACACCGTCCGGCGGCTCCCCGGCCACCTCTGCACTGCGCCGTCACCTCCCCGGCCACCTCCGCACGAAGCCGCGACTCCGCCCAGCGCTGGACGGGCAAACAAAGGGCATGGCGCATGGAGGGTCCTCCCCTGCGACGCACGACAGCTACGACACGGAGACTCCGCAGACGGTGGAGGGCGTGGTGAGGCTGAGCGGCGCAGAGGCCGGATCGAAGTAGTAAGTGGCGGCGGCGGCTTCATGGATTTGGGAAGGAAGACCGACGAGAAATGAAACTAGGGTTCAAGAAGCAGACGGTAGGAAGGATTTTAAGCGGTGCTGCTGTAAGCATGGCCATTGATCATAGAATTGAACGGTTCAGATCCAGCTGAGCCTTAGCAGGCTGGCGGGTTCACGAGGCCTGCCACGAATGTGCAGCCCAGGCCCAGGACGCTAGCTCTTAAATAGGATAAGTTTTGATTGTAGCCAGGACTGTTTAGTTTTTTATTTTTTATTTTTGACTGATTAGATGCTCTTATGAGATAAATGTTCTAATTTAATTATATTTATGCACCTAAAACATTTTAAAATGAAATAGACTACATATATATATATATATATATATATCCCTTCATAGAAGTTTCAAAAATTTTAAAACAGATTTACTACTTTCTATAGTTCAAATGAATTTCTACACGCTTTTAGAAAATAACTCCAACTTGAACTATATGTCCTATCAAACAATGTCCAAAAATTATAAACATATTATATGTAAGATGAACTGTTTCATTTGATCTCACTTGCTGAAAATCGTTGGAAAATTAAGTGTATTACTCGAACTACTATTTTGGTGACGTTGATGAAAGAAAAACAATAATACATAAAGTGGTCTAAAAATCCTAAGAATTGGTCTGGGGCATAATATTGGTGTATTAGATTGACATAAAAAAATTAAGTCATTTTAACAAAGTGGGACTATACAGCGTTCACAAATGGATACATCCATCACATAGTTTCATATAAATATGTGAGATGTACCATTCGTGAACAGTGTATAGTATCTCTTTTTAAAAACAAATGATTTTTTTCATTCGTCTATGGATATAGCCTTTTATAGAGTGAAACATACGAGTATAAATTTTATAACATTCTTAGTCAGTGTTTGATTTGCAATTGTTTTGATAAGGAGGCTAAAATTTATTTAAACTATACGAAATAGCAGATCTGTTTCAAAAACTGATTCCAAAGATTGAGTCCAAACAAATGTTGTCACTTAGTAGATCATGATTTTTGAAGAAAGTAGAAAAAAGAAACACATCATTTGGAGTCAACATGAAGGAGAAAGACTGTTTACAAATTTTTGTTCCAGATTAAAAAGAGAAGAGCTTCTGTTCAATGCTCTTGAACAGAGTTGACAAACATGGCCGACCACGCTCGATTCACGTCGTTCTTGGTGTATATGGCGGACACGGGAGGGAGCAGGGCGCTAAGCGTGGCCGCAGCGGCGCCGTGAGGGGGCAAAGGACCGGCAGCATCTGCCATCGACTAGCTCCGAGAGCTCGACCTGACCGGCTTTTCTGCCGTCCTCCCTGGTCGGACGAGGACAGGTCTCAGCCTCGGGGGCGGAGGGTGAGGAAAGTTTACGAGTACTGTAGCACTTTTGTTTATATTTGTTAAATAATGTTTAGTTATAGACTAATTAGGTTCAAAAGTTTCATCTCGCGATTTCTCATTTAACTATGTAATTAGTTTTTTTTCGTCTACATTTAATACTTTATGCATGTGCCGTAAGATTCGATGTAACGGATACTGTACAAATTTTTTTAAATAAGAACTGCAGCGGTAACTTTACAAGTTGTCATGTGGAATGTGCTGGGTTCGATCCCCGTTGGGAGCGTAATTTTTACATATTTATTTATTTACCATTTAAATGTTGCGCCACGCCGACTGATTTTTTTTTTTTTGACCAAGCCGCTGCGGTGCATGTGGTGCTGGGCCGTGGTGCCACATAAGAATTCTGCTCCTACACACTTGAACAACTAGCGCAGTTGGCAAAGCTGGGTTGTTTTCAACTGGTCCTAGGTTTGATTTCAACTCAGTGCACTTTGTTTGTCTATTTATTTTACCATTTAAATTTAAATGCTGGGCCACGCCATCCCACATGCTACACAATTTTTTGTTCCCATTCTATATATTCAGAATAATTTTAGATTTACCATATATGCACCATATACATGCAACAAAGTAATAAAATTATTTAGTTCAAATAATTTAACATTTTTTAGTTTTACCATATATGCACCATACAATGCAACAAAGTAATTAATAAAATTATTTAGTTCAAATAATTTAACAAATCATCTTTTGGTTATGATTTTTATGCAATCTCATTTTTTTTTTCTTTGCACTAAATATATAATTGCGGGCCTATTGTTTTGGGCTAACTAGAGTATGACGAATTTAAAAATCATACACGGTGACGATCCTCAATAAACCGTCACGAGTTAGCGGGCCGAGAATATCCACTAGCCACATCCATGACAAAAAAATAATTATTGTCACGGATTGTATCTGTCAGAGACGATCTGTAAATCCGTCACCGAGAATCCGTCACGGATTAACAAGTTTCTTGTAGTGGGAGGGCGGCCGCGACGGCAAGCTTGCGGATCCGCTGAGATTGGGGATGAGGCCGATGAGGATGTGGATGAGGATGCTTTTTTTTTCGTGGTGTGTGAAGCTACTGTGTGAGGCTGGGAGGAGGGAGGGAAGGGATAAGGCTCGCCTTGGTCGACAACACGTGGTGCGCTGCGGTACAACTACTACCAGTACGACATGAGTAGTCAACGACAGATAAATTGGGACACTCTACTGTCGTTACGACGACAGATAAACTGGGGACGGAGGGAGTAAGCCTTTCGGCCCGCTGCTCTGCTGTCTCAAGTGGCAACAGCAACGAGTCTGTGTTCCCTAACCACAGGGTCACGTCGGGCAAAGGCACCTCACTAACGTACCCCAAGTACGTCATGATGTACTTCCCGTCTTCCTCATCATACCGTAAGATGTGTCCCTTGCTAAAGTGCTCATAATCTAAAATAATCCTATCCATGTGAATGAAGTTGAACATCGCATTCTCTAACAGACCCATGCATGTTGCTAGCGATCCTGGTAACTAACGAAGTCATTTCTACAAAAAACATCACTAGTACGAGTAAAAATGTCTGACCAATACTCCATCATAGTTTTAGCAGGTGAAACACGTATCCTATTAAGTACAGCATATATATAAGAGCATCATTTCATCGGTCCTAACTATACGCGGGTCATTCCTAGGCCGGGTAGAAGGTTATAGCAATAAATTTGTGTAGGAACCGCAGTGTGGGATTATGAATCTGGCCTACTCTAGGATAAGAAAATTTCTCTACGGCCGGATATTCGCTTCCAGAATGTTTTCTTGTCAAAACCATCACAGGCTTTTGCTAGGTCTACCGCGCAATCTTTATCAAAGCCTAGAAGTACACTAAATTGTTTCCATGTAAACGCGAATGATCCTCATTGAAAAGTCTAAATGTGCAATGGTTTTTAGTAATTTCCAAAGTGCATAGAAATTCCATGGTTAATTCTCTACATCCTTGTTCATTCACTACCCAAGCATTATTCCATCCTAAAATATTAAAGGCAGTCTGGAATTCAGTTATCATACCTGTGGCATTTAGCAGGTCGCGGTCGATGTGGAACGTGCAGTGTGGACGAAAGTGCGTTCCCGAAGCATCGCGTAGGCTTGTCTCTCCTTTTCATTCTCCCATTGAGCACTCGAGTGTCTTGATTAACTTCTTGATTAGGAGGGGCTGCACCTTGACTCGCCTGGTCCACCGACATGTCACTAGCTCGTGACCGCCGGCTTCCCGTGCTTGATTGACTTGATGAAGAGAACCGAATGTGCGTGTTAGGCCGCGCACTGGTGCCTTCTTCTTCTTCTTCCCAAAAAACAAGCACTAAACAAGAAAGGATTAAGGTTAGGAAAATAGTAACACCCCGTGGAAGGGTGCTTTCACCTTCGTAACCTCGCCGGTGATGACGGTGATTAACGAAATCTCGCCAGTGCGCTCCGACGCTTCCGAATGCAAAATGCAGAGGATATGTGTGTGTGTGTGTGTGTCTGATGCTTTGCTCTTCGGAGAGGGAGAGGGAGAGGGAGATGGAATATATGGATGAATGGAAAGCAGAAAGGAACAAAGGGGAGCAGGGGGGCGGCCGACCTGCTAGTGCAGGCTAGCTGCTCCCTAGTGCCCTCTATTGCTTTGTTGTCTTCCCCCCATCTGATGTGTGCAGCAATTATGCAAAGGAAAGGGCCAAAGGCCGGAGTTAAAGGGATGGAGAGAGTGGAATGGAGTGGAGGAGGCGATGTAGTGATATGTCGGAATGCATGGAGTGTCCTGGTGCATGTGTTGGCCTTTTCTTGCATGTGAGAGAGGAAAGGGGAGGAAGTGGACAGCAGAGGCCATCATGGGGGGTCGGGCGCCCTGTGCATGGGGCGGCCGCCCCCCTAATCCCCCTCTTAATTATTTTCGACATTTTAATGAGGTTCCTAAGCATGTTTATGCATATAAATGAAGTTGCTTAGGAAAAAATGAGAGGGATTAGAGCGTACCTTTGCTTTTCTTACCTGATCATGCACCTCGGATGCTCTTTCGGTGCTCAGTGCACTGAATGATTCGCGCCCGGTGGTGCGTCCTTGTCACGAAGCAATGCTGTCAGTGGATGAATTATTCACCGACGAGCACTGCTCCGGCCGTGGCCTGAAATGAAATATTTCTTCCTTCCCATTGATATGGAGATGGATTTCTCCAGCTCCAACATCAATGGTTGCATTTGCGGTACTTAAAAATGGTCTTCCTAAGATTATTGGTGTTCTAAAATCGGGATTTATATCTAGCACCACAAAATCTACAGGAACGAAACAATTCCTTATTCGGACAGGAATATCCTCCGCAATTCCTGCCGGATACCGAATTGATTGATCGGCGAGTTGCAAACACATCGGAGTAGGTGATAATGAATTGTGATTTAATTTGTCATATACCACCTTGGGCATGACACTGACACTAGCCCCTAAATCACACAGGGCTTGGTCAAATTGTTGGGTCCCGATAGAGCAAGAAATAGTGGGATTTCCGGGATCTTTCTTTTTCTCGGGCAATCGATTTAATATGGCCGCACTACATTGCTTTGTTAATTTCACCACTTCGGTATTCGGGATGAATTTCTTTCTATTGAGAATATCTTTTAAATATTTTGCATAAGTAGGTACTTCCATAGCATCTACTAGAGGCACATTAATATACAATTTCTGTATCACTTCTATGAATTTTCGAAATTGTTCATCTTCTTTTGATTTTCTACTACGGTCAGGGAATGGTAATACTTCGGTATCATAAAATTCATGAGGAGCGGTTCTTACCTTTCCTTGGGTTGCAATAGGATTTTCTTCATTTTCAGCCTCTTCTTCTATTACCTTTTTCCTAGGCGTAGAATCAGGGTATGGTGGATCACGGGTGGCTTTACCGCCTCTCGTGGTTACCGCATTCACTTTTTCATTATGATAAGAGATTTTTGAATTTAAATTGGCCAATTGCCTCTCTATCTTTTTATTAAAGTCAAGTTGTTCCCTAATGGCAGAATAAAAGATATGCATTTTAACATGGATTTCTCCTAAGATTTTATCATGATCAAGCAACATAAGATTTAAACTCTCATTGATCCTAGCTTGATTAAAAATAAGGCTCTTAAGAGAAGAATTACTAAATGAGGATTCTACGGGATCAACTGGACTCTCACGCGGATTCCACCTTTGATAAAGTCGGAATGGCGGAGGTCCGTACCCTCCATCATTTAAGAGTGATTTAGTGTTGGCATCTCTTAGCATCGCTTAAGTTAAGTTGTCATCCCCAACACGACACTAGAGATGTGGTTGTACTTATGATCCTAACACTTACACATAAAATATAAAATAAAGGTTACCCGCAAGCGCACAGATAAAATACACCCGTTGTAGCATTTCACCCAGGAATGTTCTAGGTATCGTTATTTATACTTTACCATTGGGAATGGACATGAAATATAAAGAATATAGGCTATAACTTTTACACACACATGTGATAAAAGAATAACTAGATCACTACCTTTACTCAAGACAGGGATTCAATCATATGATAAAGATAATAATAAGATAAATAATACTAGAATATCCTATAAAGGTCCTAAGAGCTTTTCCACCTATAGCACTAGCGTTGATTAGAATGAGAGATTAGAGAATGATTCCTAGTTATCCTAATTACAAGTCATGGTATACATTGATTAGTGCAATTACATCTAGCAGTCATTGTATCAACTATATTATATTCTAAACACAAGAGAATTTCTAAGGAGGATTAAAATCAGAGTTTAATACAACCTTGATATGGGGTGGTCTTGCTTGGCCTATAGACGGGGAGTGGGCTACAGAGGACTCAATGGGACTGTCACTCCCGCGATCTACCACTTGGTGTCCCGAAATATAGGGTGCATTCGCAGGTAAACAATGTATAAACACCTCGCTTACACACAGTCGACCACTCACCCTCTGATCACAAGGATGAGCGCTATACGAACATGTGATTGAATATAAATATAATCTAACTATGCTAGATGTATAATCAAAGTAGACAATGAACATTATAACTATGAATATATAATCAATTAAGATCAAAGTCATATCAAATAGAACAATATATGATCAACTAGAACAAGAACTAGAAGAACAATAAGAACTAGAACAAGAACACGATGAACTAGACGAATTAGACGATGAACTAGATGAACTAGATGATGAACAAGATGAACTAGACGAACAAATAGACAAATAGATCAATAATGTTGATACAAGAGAGAAGTACAAGGCTTTACCGAGCCTCCTCACGACACGGTCCGGAATCCAAGCGTTGCTTGCCTCCTCTAATTCTATTCTATCTAGCTATGCCCTAGGTTTGGTGGAGCTCTAAGGTTATCCTTTCGAGGGACACCTCTGAGTACAATGATTATGATTGAGATTGAATCATCCTTCAGGGGGGGTCTAGGTCTGGTTATATAGTCCGGCGAGGTGAACCGCAGCCCTCGGATCAAACCGACTTGGATAGACGGTGGATTCATGGAGTAGAGTCCTGTTGTAACGCGTTGCGTGAAGGAGAACGGGATCGGGCTCCCTAACGGGCCGGCCGGCCTCCCGGGCCGGCCGGCCTAGGGGTGGGGCCGGCCGGCCCCACCTGGCAGCCCCTAGGTGTCCGCTTCGCTCTGGTGTCTTCTAGAACTTTCTACGTCCTTCTAGTGCCGAGGTCTCGTCCGTTTGCGCAATTAATCGTGTCGTGGTAGGTTTCTCCTCTCTCCAGATCCTGTTTTAATCCCTGGAAAATAATAATTCATAGAGCTATGGAATTCTGTCAGTTTAGTCCCTAAAACTTATGGTGAAGATAGTTCTAGGATGTTCTAGAGACTTCCCAAGTCATATTCCACCAAAAGATGTGATATCTTTCTCTCCGGAACTCCAAATATAGCAAGTGAGATGTCCGTTTCGATCGTCTCGATGAGCTCTTCGCAATGGTGCACTCTAATTCATCACTTGAAATACTTTTATATGGTGAAATATTGAATATCCTGCAAAACAAGTGAAAATGCCTACACTCGTGGAACTCGTTAGAATCAAACCCTACAACTATGCTTTATAGATCAATTCTTATCAAATTAGGCAATAGTTGATGGTCTATGGTTGACATTAAGGAGCATCAACAAGTTCCCCCAAGCTTACCCTTTGCTAGTCCCTTAGCAAAGCCTCTTTAGCATTGGATCAGGAATTGCTACTATGCTTTCACACCTCAAAAGTACACATGCGTTCAAACAAGAATTCTCCTCCGGATTAGAATCAATCATTCTAACTTTCAAACTTACCCGTATTACCTTCAACCATGGAGCTTCTTAGCCTTCACTTGTGTCTTGAGTAATTGAAAAGCAGAACGATCAAGTCAAGCACTATGTCTCAAGTCTTCGATCAACCTTTATTCCAGAGTTTTGCAAGGTTTTCAAAATAAAACTCAGAGTTTCCTTTGTATGATCCTCTCAAGTCTCTCATTTGTGGTATTTGTGGATCCTCACCAAGGCAACAATGGTAGTTTGCCTTCTCTCTCCTCTCAGAATATGTGGTATTTTTTGCATGAGGCAGAATAACATTGTGCCTTTTCTCTTCTCACCCTATAACTAATAGGCTTATGTGGAGTTCATAGGTGAAGAGACAGCCTATACATACTTGCACAACATATATTGCAAAGTCAAACAATGGATCCAGAGAAACGAGGCATACAATCAAATCAAGATGTGCATGTGTGTGGACCTATATATGTGGAGTGGATATATGGTGGAAGTGGTATGAAAACATAGTGGAACTGGTGGAAAAGGTGAAAACATGGTGGAAACATGATGGAAACATAATTCTACTCTTGCTCCTTGGAAACATACCTCTCTTTTGGAACTTGGAAACACTTGCTAGAGATCATGGGCTATCTTTCTTTCTCTCTCTCTTTCTCTCTTTTTTCAGGCAGACATCGAAGTACCCATTGTTTTAATATCTTGGACACTTGTCCATTTTTTCTCAATACTCTTTTCTTTCTTTTGCATAGCCACATGACTCTTTTCTGCAATAAACTGTTGATAGATAAAAACAAGGACTTGGAGCATTTATAACTGGAACTATGGAGTGTATGGATATGTGGAAAATATTTTTGGTTGCTCACTCCTAGTATAGGAGTAGAACATTTTTGGGTGGATCTAAATGGAAAACATATTGTTGCGTACTTCCAGGGTAGAAGCAGTATATTTGGGTGGAGTGTACGTGATCTTGATTTTAACTGCATGACAAGTCTCTAAGGTATTAACAAAGCTTGACCACACTCAATGCTTTACTTCCTAATCTATCAAGCATGTATATATGGCTGTGGTAGGAATTTAAGCTCTCATCATACAGGAACTCATCATGTAGCTATTTTAGGATTTCAAAAGATAAATCTCCAGAACTGTAGTATCACTTAGAACAAGATAAATAGTAGCTCAGACCTTCTCATATCATACCTGTCAACTACCTAGACTTAGATCAAGCATATGCCCAACAAGTATCAAGTTCAGAGCAAATTTTCATGTCAAAATAATCTTATCTAAAACTCAGGAGAATTCAAGGCTGAAAACTAGGTACTTGAAAAGAATTACAGCAGAGCAACTATTCATCATTTCCATGCATACATGATTATCTTAAAGAGCTCATTTATTCTAAGGCAGTAAAGCAACTTTGCACACTCTCTCTTTTTTTATTACCTAAACATCTTTAAGCAAAACCACACTAGCTAATATTTATATGTTCTAACAAGCAAACTTTTTATTTTGGTTTCTTAGTTATGTCTCTTTTTATTTCTTTTCTATAATAACTAATATAGATAAATCACACGAAAGGGAAAAAATACTTATCTAGATACATAGGGGATGCTTTTCCTCCAAGCTGGATATTGACATAGTCGTTCATCTTGAATCTTTGACAGTGTAGATGCACTCCTCTTCTCTAGAGCTCTAAGGGTAGTGCTCTCGGAGTGGATGAAAACATCTATCTATGCTCCTTCAAATTCTGCTAAACTCAAATAGACAACAAAGCTCGTGGAATAGATTAAGCGTTAGTGATAAACCTTCTATGTCTCAATTGTCTAGAGCCTTTCAGAAATTGACAGAATCTCTCAATATTTTTGGATTTTCATTTTTATATGCAGATGAAAAATGCAAGAAATATATATATATATATATATATTTATGCCTCCACAGTAAATAGCTGGAACAAACTTACTTACATGGGGCTTCAAAGTTTTTTTAAATGCAAGAGATGATGTAATATAATATTTTTATTTTCTTTTTTTTCAATGCAAGATTATTAAAGATAGAAATGAATGATTATATAAATGATTAAGAACTAAGGGTGGCACCAGAAATAACTATGATTAAGTAAATATGCTAGAATAAAATTATCTAATGCAAAAAAATGCAAATAACTACCGATTTTACCTTTCGATGAAGGTTCGGAGATTTAGGTCCGTCGAACCGGACCACTTGCCCTTACACCTTTTCTTGTGTTGATGTGTCCGGCGTTGTCTCTTTCTTCTTCCACACCTTCTTGGACTGAGGACTCTCTTTCTGTGGTTCATTTTTCTGAGCTTCTTCCTCTTTGCAATCTGTAGTGACAGGTGTGTTTTCTGTTGGTGGTGTAACTTTTTCTTCAACGGGTCTTTCATTTTTCTCTAATTCATCGCCCCAACGATCTTCATATCTGGACACTTCTCCTGGATAGTCTGCCCATCCATCTTTAGTGATTTGCTTCTTTTGGCGCTGAGAGCGACGTCTCCTCGACTTGTTCTTCTTAGGTTTCTCATAGGTGGTATAGCTATTGAAGTAACAGCACACCTTCTCTGTAGGAAATTGGAAATGGATCTATCCTGATTTCATGTAGATGATTGCACTAGTGGTGTTGAGGGACGGTCTTCCTAAGATGAGGTGGACATCATATTCATCTCCCATGTCTAAAATCATGAAGTCGGTTGGAACATAGTGATCTCGAATATTGACCATGATGTCTTTTGCAATTCCCTCAGGAAATAGGAATGATTGGTCCGCCAGTTGTATGCGTACATATGTCTGATGTAAAGGTCTATTACCATATAAATGCTTATATGTTACCGTAGACATTATGTTGACACTTGAGCCGATATCGCAGAACGTCTTGTAGAAGGTACTTCCCTCGATCTTGCAATCAATGGTTGGTACTCCTGAATCATCCTTCTTGGTGAGATATGGTGACGGCAGAAGATGGTCATACTCTGACTCAACAGTGTTGACCATCCACACTGGATCTTCTCTTTGTTGCGTAGCTTTGTTCCTCCTTCGGTTGTTGTTCTTCTTCTTCGGAGCAGCAGTTGGATCGGCATAGATGTACGGTGTTTGAGGATGAACAGGAGCCTTGAGTGTACGCTTCTTGAAACTAAATCTCTCCTTCCTATCATTGATTGTGAAATAGATCTTGGCGCTATCTGCATAGATGATGGCTTTGGCTGTGCTTAAGAATGGTTGTCCCAAGATGATGGGTGCTCTTTCATCTCCTCCTGTTTCCACAACCACAAAGTCTACCGGTACACCTGAGTGTCCAACTTGAACGTAGACATCTTCAAGAATTCCCTTGGGGTAGCACAGTGTCTGATCTGCAAGCTGCAAACACATAGTTGTATACAATAAAGGTTTAGCATGAATTTTCTCATAAATTACCCGTGGCATGATGTTGACACTTGCTCCAAGGTCACAGATAGCTTCTTCAAAAGTGTAAGCTCCAATGGTGATAGGGATAATAGGTCTCCCTGGATCACCTTTCTTCTTCGGTAGGGAATCATCCTCCCATGCTCTTGATGGCGCGGTGAAGAAATGTCCTGCATTATAAATGTCTAAAAGATTCACAGTTTCTAAATCTTCCGGCTTCCCCGGAATCTTACCTTTCTCGATCACAGGAACCGAAGCTGCTAACTGAGATATTTGTGATTCTATCATCTTATTAAAGCTATGTTGATTCTTTATCACAGAAGTAAAGCTATCCATTCTACTATTAATGGTTTCTAAATTTTTATCATTGGAAGCTAACTTTCTGGACATGTTCTCAATAACTTTATTTTGATTAATAATCATTTCTCTCAAGGGTGGTTGGTTAAAGTTATTACCTTGGTAGTTACCTGAGTAATTAGGCCCTTGTTGCTGACTCCATCCTTGATTCTGTTCAGGACGATAATTGGTATTGTTGTTGATGAAGTTCACATCCTCTTGTATTTCAAGGCAGTTACTCCCTGAGTGGCCCGTGCCTCCACACTCCTCACAGGTCATGCGAGAATCGTGAATGAGCTTGACTTCTTTCTTCTCATTATCTCGTTCATCAAACTTCTTCATGAGCAGGTCCAATTTAGCAGACAACATGTCTACCTCTTTGAGTTGATGCATTCCTCCTCCTCTCTTGCGTGGTTGAGTGCGTTCTTCGTTCCATCCATGGTTGGAAGCCATCTTCTCCACAAGAGCGGTTGCATTACGAATAGTGAGTGATAAGAACGATGCTCCAACAGCTGCATCCATATTTTCACGGGTACTGGTAGTGAGCCCGTGGTAAAAAGTCTACATTAGTATCCAATCCTCCATCCCATGGTGAGGACATTCTGATATGTAATCTTGGAAGCGTTCCCATGCCTCAGGGACATATTCATCATACTGCTGCTGAAAACTTGAGATTTTAGCACGTAGAGCATTGGTCTTGCCTACTGGAAAGAACTTTGCTAGGAAAGCAGTGGAGCAGATATCCCATGTAGTGTTTTTATCCTTATTGGTGTAGAACCATTGCTTCGCCTTTCCCAAGAGTGAGAATGGGAACAGACGGAGTAATATGGCATCCTTGGAAACTCCCCTGATAGTGAAAGTACTGCAAATCTCCAGAAAGTGTTGGAGATGTGCACTCACATCTTCATGTGCTTTCCCACAAAACTGATTGGCTTGCACTTAGTTGATCAAAGCTGGCTTGAGCTCGAATCCATTCTGTCCCACTTCGACTGTTGGTCCAGTACAGATGTTGGCAGTGGTTGGAGCAGAGAATTCACGGAGGGTTTTGCCTACCATGACTTCAAACACTGGTGTTAAACTTCTTCTTACTTGAGTATCTTCCGACACAGAGGGTGAAACCTTCTTGAGCTTGGATTTAGCCTTCCTAAGTAAAGCTTCTGGATTGTCAACAAAGTTGTCTGGAAGATTTCGCATTCATTACCCCTGCATAAGACACAAAAGTAGACAAAGCCAGGATAAGCCTGTTTAAGCAAAAGGATCAATAGTTTATCTCAAATATCACTGTGTAAAAGTTATTCCTAGATATATAATTCTAGCAACCATATTTCATTCCATTCCCCGGCAACGGCGCCAGAAATGCTTGTTGGCATCTCTTAGCATCGCTTAAGTTAAGTTGTCATCCCTAACACGACACTAGAGATGTGGTTGTACTTATGATCCTAACACTTACACATAAAATATAAAATAAAGGTTACCCGCAAGCGCACAGATAAAATACACCCGTTGTAGCATTTCACCCAGGAATGTTCTAGGTATCGTTATTTATACTTTACCACTGGGAATGGACATGAAATATAAAGAATATAGGCTATAACTTTTACACACACATGTGATAAAAGAATAACTAGATCACTACCTTTACTCAAGACAGGGATTCAATCATATGATAAAGATAATAATAAGATAAATAATACTAGAATATCCTATAAAGGTCCTAAGAGCTTTTCCACCTATAGCACTAGCGTTGATTAGAATGAGAGATTAGAGAATGATTCCTAGTTATCCTAATTACAAGTCATGGTATACATTGATTAGTGCAATTACATCTAGCAGTCATTGTATCAACTATATTATATTCTAAACACAAGAGAATTTCTAAGGAGGATTATAATCAAAGTTTAATACAACCTTGAAATGGGGTGGTCTTGCTTGGCCTATAGACGGGGAGTGGGCTACAGAGGACTCAACAGGACTGTCACTCCCGCGATCTACCACTTGGTGTCCCGAAATATAGGGTGCATTCGCATGTAAACAATGTATAAACACCTCGCTTACACATAGTCGACCACTCACCCTCTGATCACAAGGATGAGCACTATACGAACATGTGATTGAATATAAATATAATCTAACTATGCTAGATGTATAATCAAAGTAGACGATGAACATTATAACTATGAATATATAATCAATTAAGATCAAAGTCATATCAAGTAGAACAATATATGATCAACTAGAACAAGAACTAGAACAAGAACACGATGAACTAGACGAATTAGACGATGAACTAGATGAACTAGATGATGAACAAGCTGAACTAGACGAACAAATAGACAAATAGATCAATAATGTTGATACAAGAGAGAAGTACAAGGCTTTACCGAGCCTCCTCGCGACATGATCCGGAATCCAAGCGTTGCTTGCCTCCTCTAATTCTATTCTATCTAGCTATGCCCTAGGTTTGGTGGAGCTCTAAAGCTATCCTTTCGAGGGACACCTCTGAGTACAATGATTATGATTGAGATTGAATCATCCTTCAGGGGGGTCTGGGTCTGGTTATATAGTCTGACGAGGTGAACCGCAGCCCTCGGATCAAACCGACTTGGATAGACGGTGGATTCGTGGAGTAGAGTCCTGTTGTAACGCGTTGCATGAAGGAGAACGGGATCGGGCTCCCTAACGGGCCGGCCGGCCCCACCTAGCAGCCCCTAGGTGTCTGCTTCGCTCTGGTGTCTTCTAGAACTTTCTACGTCCTTCTAGTGCCGAGGTCTCATCCGTTTGCGCAATTAATCGTGTCGTGGTAGGTTTCTCCTCTCTCCAGATCCTGTTTTAATCCCTGGAAAGTAATAATTCATAGAGCTATGGAATTCTGTCAGTTTAGTCCCTAAAACTTATAGTGAAGATAGTTCTAGGATGTTCTAGAGACTTCCCAAGTCATATTCCACCAAAAGATGTGATATCTTTCTCTCCGGAACTCCAAATATAACAAGTGAGATGTCCGTTTCGATCGTCTTGACGAGCTCTTCGCAATGGTGCACTCTAATTCATCACTTGAAATACTTTTATATGGTGAAATATTGAATATCCTGCAAAACAAGTGAAAATGCCTACACTCGTGGAACTCGTTAGAATCAAACCCTACAACTATGCTTTATAGATCAATTCTGATCAAATCAGGCATTAGTTGATGGTCTATGGTTGACATTAAGGAGCATCAACATTTAGCATCCCTCTTTGGGCAACTAATTGCACTATGTTTATTATCTCCACATGATTCATAGGGTGTATTTGCATTTGCATAATGTTCTATAGCGGCACGATCTCTTTTCCAATTCGCTCTATCTTCTAACTTTTGCAAAAGACCATAGACAATGAATTTACGGCAGAGATACTAGAGATACCTTTTAGATGTTTGTCGGTCCATCCTTGGTTTTCCACCATTTTCTCGATCAACTCCTTTGCTTTATCTACCTTGAGGGAGAAGAACGCTCCACCCACGGTAGCATCGAGGTGTTGTCGGGACTCCATGTTGAGTCCATGGTAGAAGCTTTGGATCAACAACCAATCTTCCATGCCATGGTGAGGACATGCTTGAACGTATTCTTGCATACGCTCCCATGCTTCGTGTACGGTTTCTCAAATTTCCTGTCGGAAGTTAGAAATCTTGCTACGGAATAGATTGGTCTTACCAACAGGGAAGAACTTAGCAAGGAAGGCGTTCGAGCACTTCTCCCAAGTGTTCATCGATCCCACGTAGGTGTAGAACCATTGTTTTGGGGGACTCCTGGAATAGAAATGGTGTTGCATATCTTCAGAAAATTCTGGAGGTGAGCATTGGCATCCTCGAAAGGTTTGCCAAAGAATGCAATTGCTTCCACCAGTGTGATCAATGCAGGTTTAAGCTCAAAAGGTCTACTTCCACTACTAGCACTAGGCATGGTTGCTATGTTGGAGGTAGATGGAGTAGAATAATCGTGGATAGTTCTTGAAGATGTTGATGAGCTAGCTGAATTCAAGGTACTAGGTTGATCGGACTTATCGGCCGGATGGGTCTTTTGGACTCGGTTCTCTAGAAGAAGAGGAAAGACGAGACTCTCGGATTGGTCTCGGTGGAGTAAGATTAGCTCTTGCTCTCCTAAGGATCGACTCGGGGTCGTCTCGGAAATCTTCAGGTAGATTGAATCCACCCATACTAGAAGTCTAATTCAACAGTCACACAACAAAAAGAAGAACATGTATAATCCGGCTAAAAGAACGGGGTTTGTTCCTTAGCAAAGATTCACTAGAAAAAGTCTAGGCCAATTGCTTCCTCGGCAAAAGCGCCAGAAATGCTTGTTGGTATTTGTTAGCGTCACTAACGGGGTTGTCAATCCCGACACTAAAAACCCATGTTGATAATTCATATGTCTATTGGATAATTCCGCAAGCGCATAGAATCTATCGACTGTAGCACTTCACTTGAGAGTACCAAGTATCGTATTTATTTCCACAGGGAAGCTAAGTATGGCTAGGGTAATTCTAGTGATATGCTAAGAACAATAACGATCTTAAGATAAACATGACTAGCAAAATGGTAAATGATAACTAAGATAAACTAGTCCTGAGATTGAGAGAAACAATAGATAATTGGGTAGTAAATGATCACTGAGTGAGTGTAAGATACAAGTATTTGAATCCACTTAGTACTTCGGGGCGTACGCGTTCCCAATTCAACGGGCTACGACGTACCAGAATAGCCCTATGCTTTAAGAACTAACCCGAACGTGGTGGAATACAGAGGATCCTAGGGCTGTCACCACCTAGCACCTACCACTACTATCCGTGGGGTTAGCCACAATCCAAGGTAACTTCTAGCCTAAGCACCACGCTTACACTATTGGTTACTACTCTAACCTCGCGCTAAGATTAGAGCACCGACTAGCGGCGAAGATCCCGTACTAAATGTATACAAATGGATAACAATATAGTATCTATCGTAGCACCACAATATCGCAACACTTAAAGTAAGTACTTGGAATGAATACTTAAAGTAAATGCTGGAAAGTAAATACTGGAAAGGAAATTATATTGCTAAAAACCAAGTATCATACAAGAGGAATTACAAGAGCTATACCAGAGACTTCCGAAGACTTCTCCTAGCTCGAGCTCTTCACTTCTCACTCTCACTCTCACTCTCACTCTCACTACTCAAACTCACTAATAAGCAATGAGACTAATTCTATTCTTTTCTTCTCTAATCTGATTACAACTGAAGTCGAGGGGGGTATTTATAGCACTAGGGGACCTAGGGGGTACTTGTAGGCAGAGCCGGGAGGCGGTGGACGCCGAGGGTAGGGCGGCCGCCCTAGGGGGGGCGCCCGCCCTCCATCTGCACCGACATTGCATCAACGGCTGATGGATGCTCTCCCAAGTCGGTGGATGCAGGTTTGGCAATTCCAAAGTCGGTTTGTGTGCCTTGTGAGTATGACGGTGGGCCCATGGATCCAAGGCAGTGTAATGACAGCCCTTTGATGCAACCGACATGAATTGGACGGTGGGGAGTGCTCTGGAGGCAATGCCGCGGATCGGTGATGTGGACGGCCACGTGGGGGGCTGTCTTGTAGGGGGCGCCCGCCCTGTCACTGGCTGCCATTTGGCACCCAGTGGCACGGGTGACCCTCTAACGTGTCAACTTTGCCAAATTCATCATTTTGCCCTGCATCCAAATAAAACTCATGTACAAGTTGAATTCCATTAGTAATAACCAAATTCCTACCTTCTACTTGCATTTTCCACTTTAATTATGTCACTTGTTGATGGTAAGAATAGGCATTTAGTGACCATCAACAAAGACTTACATTGTCATCGGCTAAAAGCTTTGGAAAATCTTGAGGCACACAAGTTGAGAATTGCAAAATATTATGACAAGAAGGTGAGGTACAAACAATTTCATGCGGGAGAATTGGTTTGGAAAGTAATTCTGCCAATCGGGTCTAAGGACAGCGAATATGGCAAATGGTCGCCGAATTGGGAAGGTCCCTACCGCATTGTTCATCGTGTGCCTGGTAATGCTTACATCTATGAGACATTGGAAGGGGAAGAAGTTTCCAGAGCAGTTAACGGCAAGTTCTTCAAGAAGTATCACGCTAGCATATGGGTGGATTTGTTATAGCCGATTCTAAACAGATCTGGCTCTAATAGCCGATACCAAGCGTATCGCCTCTAGCAGAAAAAGAAAATATATCAAGATCAAGTCTTCAGATCTGCAGACAAGAGCCGACGTGGCATGCATCGCCTTTAGTGTAATCAGAAGCAAACACGAATATTGCTAAGGAACTGGATCGAGAATAAACAAGGACATCACAGAAGCGAAGCTCATTGGTTCAGTCCTGAGTACAAACTATCAGTCGAAAGTAACCTTGTTCGCACCCTCCTCGACTGATCAGTGCCCGCAGGTCAATCTACATCCTGTCATCACCTAGAGCGTTCGATGAATGCCTTCAAGGCTTCGAGTTTTTGTGTCAGCTCTTCAAAGATGAACACAGATGGAAACATTAAGAACGTGTCCAAAGGGATTAGAAAATCTAGACAGATCAAGTAAGCAAGGGTACCGGCGATCTTAGCATTGGCCAATGCCAGTTGTGCTCTGGTTGAGTTGAGGGCTTCCTCCAGTCGCGAAGACTTCCTGCATTCCTCGGAGAACTGATCTTCTTTTATCATCAGCTTGTGGAGAAATTTCCATGCATCCTTCTCAGTGAATATGACCTTCGTGGCGGGTGCCAGTTCTGCATCAGTGTGGGAGACTTGAGCCACCAGATCTCGCTACATGTCCGCGCCTAGCGAGAAAAGTCCTCGCCAAAGTAAGAGTCATGATGAAAGAAGAAATTCCTTATGGAGAAATTTTGTTTTACCTGTTGAGACGACGACGACTGCGCACGGGTTGATCGCCCTCTTTCGAGACAGCTTTTATCACCTGCTTGCCTTGATCCGCCATGGCACTTGCTAGTGATTTCTAGAGAGGAGGCTCAGCACTTGGTGTTTGTTGCAAGATGTTTGATGCGTCCTTCAGCCTGTTCGCTTGCTGGTTTCAGCCAGCCCAAATCCGCCAGCCAACAGTGTTTTTCTCTAAAAAAACCAGCACCAACCAAATTTAAACCAGCACCAACCAGTGAACATGCCCTTGTCTACTAGGTTCGGCTCAGTATAAAGCTGATGACAAGACGCTTTGTCTTCGGGAAGGTGCAGGCGCAGTTAATGAGATTAAGTTCCTCCGAGATCGAGATGAAGACAAGCAATCACCGCAACGGATGCCAAGATTATTAACAACAATTTTGAGATTCCGTTCGGGTCCGATGATTTCCTTGAAGAATCCGTTCGACTAAGATGCGAAACTTTGTCGATATGGTCCAGAGGTTGCCCAAAGAGCGGGGTAAAGATCATGAAAAAAGATTATATCCGGAAATATCAGTGAAGGAATTTGGGGTTGTTATGCTTACGCACATCCGGTGTAGAATCTCTCTTGGGAAACTTTGGATTGAAGGGAGTTCAAGATCTCGAAGATGAATGCATGCAACACTAGAGGAAACCGAACAATGGAAGGGGCCGAACCTCCCATATTGGTACAGGTAAACAAGGGGAATATGTCAGAGATATAGTCCGGCTACGTACAGTGAGGATCGGGTGGAAAAGAATCACAAGGATTCTTCTGATTGCAGCCGTTTGATTCCCCGTTCCTAAAAGACCAAGGAAAGAGATGTTTGCATCCTAAGCACAAGAATTCTTCTGATTGCTCAAAGGACCTTCTAAAAATTAAAAGATCGGGCCATGGAGGAATCGCTGGAGACCAGTATAGGAGAAAGAATCTGGGTAAGAAAGCCATCGGTAAGTTGCGGAAGATCAAGAGAAGGGGGCTATTTATATGGAAGTTCATGCAGAAGGAGTCAAGAACTCGTGATGGGAAACAGTATGCACGTGAAGATGATCAGGACAAAGTATGAGTCCCGTGACATACCAAGCCAAGGGGACACTGAGATCTCACATCAGTTTCCTTAGGGGCATCTAAGGACTGCTGCGTCAGAATTTTGAAAGATGTTGTAATTTTGGAACAAAAGCCAGTATTATTCCAAAATTAGGGGTGTTGGTATTTCTTAACGTCTACATATATTAATCCGCAGGCGTACGAAATTACCGTTATAGCTTTCACCCAAAAGTATTTAGGGTATCGTATTTCCACAGGGAACGGTAGTACTTCTTCTAGCTAATTCGTACAAGGACAACACAAGGTTAGAGTTGGAAAGGGTAGAGATGCATTCCTATGGCTTGGGTCTAAGGATAGATAAACCCTACTTCCACTTGCTTACTTCGGGCACCTGCTTATACCTGGTCTGCCAGGTACCTCCGGTATACGGCTCTACGCCGAACCACCACATGGGGGATTACAAGGGACAGACAGGGTTGTCACCACCTGCCGCCTACCCCTCGTCCGTATGGCTCGAGGCAAACGAAGGCAGCCTCTAACCTATACACCACGTCTACGCTAGCGACTACTGCTCTTAGTGTGTTAACAAGGGTTACCCGTCAAGCGAGGCCCTTCTACCAGAGCACCCATCACGAGGACGGACGACGAACCCGCAAACAAATACAAGTAAGATTAACTAATCAAAAGACTTAGAACCATATGAATCACGAATACTCACTTAGCGGGAAAACCCATTGAGGTAAATATCCGTCGAGGTACAAGGAGGGGAAAGGTCACCAACAAGCCGGCTCCTCTCCGGGCTAAGCAGGGAGACACCGACAAGCCGGCTCTTCCCCGAACTCTTCCCTCACATCTCTCCTACTAACTCTACTAGCTACTAGGGCCTAGGCCCTTTGGAGTGGAGCTCTAGCTCTCTCCCTTGCTGGTGCTCTCTTCCTTGAGGTGTGTGGAAATGAGGAGGAGGGGGCCTCCTTATATAGGTGAAGAGGGGAGGTGTATTCCATGGAATATTCCCTCTTTATGCCAGCAAACCACCTCCTAGTGCATTTATTGCACCGACGCAGCCAGTGACCGACTTGAGGACGCTGGTACAGAGCACCTGGACAAGGTTAGGACCGAGGCGAGGCACCACTGGAGCGCCCGTGCCATGGGCGCCCCCGCCCCCCTGGGCCCACTTGAGTCCATCTCAGTTGTGTACTTTGTTTCCATCTTGTAGAGTGGGCCTGTGACGTGCACTCCTGCAGTTGCAGTTGGGCTGATTGGGTTCAGGTTTGGCCTTTTTCTCTCTTTGCTTTGCTTGGACCAAAATGAAGAATGATAAGTTCTTTATATTTTACTTCTCTTTTGGCCCAATTAGGTATGTTTTCATGTTTGTCCCTGCAAAACAAGTGAAACAACAAAACTTGTGGAAATCGTTAGCACAAAGCCCTATCTACTAAGTTTGATGTGTGTTTTGTGTAATAGTTGGTGGTATAAGTTATGCAATAAGGACCGCCATCAGGGGGCATGTGTTGACACCAGAATTTGGTAATGGGCCCGGCTCAGGATCCGCAAGGCAGAAGACACGGAAACAGCTGATTTCACACCCATCGGCTAATTGAAGAATGGAAGCCACGGATTGATGACATCAACAGAAGATCTATGATGGCGACCAGAACGCGTGAAGGATGCGGGACCCTGCAGAAAGGGAATGACTAGGGCCCAAGTTATCTAATAAATTAGGCAATTGTCGTGCGCCAATATGGCAATCTAGAGCAAGTCGTATTCGACTTGGAGTCGTGTCAAGCCTCGGGTATAAATATAAACCCCCGGCCATTGTAAAAAGAATCCCATGATCAATACAACAACAAACCCTTCCGGCTCCGGCCAAAAAACCCCCTTTAGGAGTAGGAGTAGAAGTAGATACCCTAGCGTCACCTCCGGTCAAGTAGGGCTGCATCAGCGTCGACCGACCTCTGGCTTGCACGTAAGTACCATCAATGGCTTGCATCTAGGTGTGAGCTAGTTATCGGCTCTATTAGGCGTGGCGTCCTAGTAGATTCATTAAGTTACCGATGTTGCTTGCTTATCATGATCAATCTGTTATAGCATCATCACGTCGCCGGTCACTACCGTTAGCTTTTGGCCTTAGATCTTTACGAATTCGATTGTCTTGCATGCCTAAACCGCTAAAATCAATCAAGATGGTCGCCTTCCTGCTAAAATCGGCTAAAAACCCCTCGGTAATGAGCGCCATAGCGCGCGCGAGAGAGGCTTATCCACCCACTGGTGCGTTGAGGGATCGTTTCAGAGCCGCTTGGCCGTTGGAACAGCTCTATCTCGATGCTGAGGTATGCACGTGCTTGGAGACGCTCACATAGCAAGGGTATGCTCCAGGGTGACGTAAAGCCGCGGGCCGTTCTAGACCAGCTTTGCGTTAGATCTGGACTTACCTGTGGTTGTTCTAGGATCACTGTGAGTCCGCCGGCCTCGAAGACCAGACTCGCTTTGACGCCTAGATCTAACTACGGTTATGACAGGTAGCCCCGAACGTGTCCTATGAACCCCTTATCGGCTAATTAGCCGATACGGTCGTGCTTTCACTCGTAGCGTTTGTACATGCGTCTATTTAGTTGCGAATGGGTTTAGGGTTGGTGTGAAGCCGCTTGGCCGTTGGACCAGCTTTGCCTCGATCTTAGATTTAGGAATAGCTAATCTGTTTAATTGTTGGTAGAGCTAGCAGATTTATTCAGGTTCGTTGGCGCCCGCCGGCCTTTGAGATCAGGTGCCCTCAGATTTGGGTAGGTTTGTGTAGGCTTGCTGAAGCCGCCGGCCTTTTAGACCAGCTTCAGTAGAAATGCGAGCTCTCTCGGTGGTTAATCTAGAACATGCACATATTCTACCATTTACTCGTATCGACTAAACTCAATCGACTAATGAACTGTCGCTTTACATGCCTATCTGAATAGCTGTTTCAGTTTACTCTTTACATTCTATCTGTGCTCTCATGCTAAGGCATCGACTCTCTAGTCGATTGCCTCCATCACTGGCTCCTGGAGCCGTACACTGGAACTGTCTGGTAACAAGACCGACACGTTCCACCTTGTGTTACTGACTCGTTCGTCTCCTTGTCAATTGCAGGGTCAAATTGACTGGCACGCCGGCAACCCGATCCGCCCAAGGCGACCCGAGGTCTAGGGATCTACCAGCCTCGGTGCTCCCCGTGGATCCCAGCGAGGCCTCTGAAGACGTACGGCGCGAGCTTTTCGTGTCGACACAAAGCGAAGAAGCGCGAGCGACGGCCGCAGCACGAGAGGACGAACAGCGAGACAAGGACATCGGCGAACGAGGACAGAGCACGCACGACGAGCAGGACAACTACGCGCGAAGAAGAGGTCGAGAGCAAAGTTTCCCAAGAGCGGATCGGAGAGGAGCAGCCGGATACGGGAGACCGGCGCGGCCGCCCCCAACGCCTCCGGCACCGGCGCCAGCAACGGGCGACTACCCCAGCGAAGACTCCAACATGAGACAAAGGAAAGTGACGCCGGGGAATAATTTCGAGAAAGAACAAAAGCAGCGGGATAATTAATTCGAACCAACAGCGACACGGAGACAACACACACAGAAGAGAAATTGGCATCACGAATTAATCTTGAAACAATCAGCACCGTACAGAAAGTGGATGAAAACGCACAACATAATCTGCTAGAAGATAAATAGAAATTCCGTTGATTAATTGGCTGTGTGCATTTCCCTCAAAAAAAGAGGCTGTGTGCATGTGTGCATGTGCTACGATAATTGGATACCGGAGCCGGAGCGAGCTGCATCTGGACCGTGTTGCATGCTTTGTGTTTACGAGTGCAATTTGGCTTTATATTATCGTGTGTTTCTCAGTTTTCTTAATAAAGAAAACATCAAAATTAATTAACCGTGAGGGGAGGATGTTTGTTGTAGTAGATCCTGACGGCTTGCTTTCTGTTTTTTGAGAGCTTACATCTACGACGGGCCGCCAGGTCATGACCGGAACTAGAGTGAATTTGGAATGAACAGTTTTTGAAAGTTGAATGATCCCGGTATTATATTACTTTAAGAGTTCTTGAACCTAGGTGAGAACGTAGAAAAAAAAATTAAAAAACACCATTTCACCCATTTCTAAACATTATTTCCCATACCAGGAATGTTTTTCTTTGCTTAGAACTTTTCCTTGTTTGATTGAAACGTTTTTTGCTTGGTAATCATAACCATTTCTATTTGTTCATAACACGATTTCTTTTTCATATAGACTCGTTAACATTTCCATGAAGCTAGAAAACTTTCAAAACAAGCTATTATTATTATGTTTGCACATACACATCTTGTGAAAGATTTTTCTTTCTGTTATCTTCCACTTTTCAACAAATGAGAAGTTGCCACGTCACATGGTACAACAAAGCACAAATAAAAAAATAGTACATGTAAATCACATGACACAGGTATTGAAAGATTTTTATGGGAGTTATCTTCCACTTCTAGAAAACAAATGCAGAAAGCACAAATTGTTATTTAGGTGACCACAAATCTTAACAACATCTGGACCATAAAATAGTGGAACAAAACATAAACAAGAATCTCGTAGAAGATATTTAGAAATCCCGTTGAACAATTCTTGCCTACTCGTAGAACTGGCACACTTTTATTTAGAAAAACTGAAAATGTTTACATAAGCTTTTGCAAGGGCCCACTACATGGTGGGCCTTCTATGGGTAGGAGAGATAAATCCAAACCGCGCCAAATGGTTGCCGAGGTAGAGTTGCGCGGCTTCTCCGGATGACACTTGGACTAGCTAGGCATGCTTTGGCTGATGATCCAACCCTGCCTCTATAGTACAACATGTATGCTCCTACGCTCTACATGTAAACCAGTGTCCTGTCTTACATGCACTCTCCAATGTACATTTGCAGTCGGTTCGACTGCTTGTAGGTTCTTGCTGCTAATATATATATATATAAGTTGCTTTGGGCATACTCGCCAATAAGTTGCTTTGGGCCTATGTCCTAGTCGCTAGTCCATCCAAATTAGAGCCATAACAGTCTAATCAATCTTCTGGCTCTGGCCTACATCGACCGGGTGCACTCGTACGCACCCTTCGCCCATCAACGAATGTTTTGATGGGACTTAGAAGGCCCACTTTGGAAGAAGGCCTTAGCGCCTAGAAATCGAGCCGAGAGGATATGTTCTCACCCAAGTCACTCACACTTGGGGGCTCGACTAGGCCTAAGTGGTTTAGCTATTAATTTTAGTGTTAATGGATCAAAACATGACCTAAATGGGTGCTATTGTATAACATGTTGGGAGTTCTAAATAAAAAGGTGAAAAGTGAGTCACATGCTCACACGCACGCTGTGACACGTGCTTCATCAGGGATATAACACAAGTGGTGCAGCGCCAACGAATATTTTGTAGCTCCAAACTAAAAACAATTGTGCACATAAAGAATTAGCCGCTGATTTATTGTGAGAGGAAAATACCGTGCAACAGCTGATTTATACGGCTGATAAGCTGAAGCGAAAAGATTGATAACAGCGCGGGTATTTTTTTTCTTAAATTTACCACGATTTCCGAATTTTTTCTTCTTGGTGTTGAAATATTTTGGACAACAGAGGGTTTAAAAAAAAAAAAAAAAAACGGCCTCGTTTACTGTAAGGGAGGGTCTTTCTGTAAAGCTGCACGCGCCTGTGGCACGGACGGACGGCCAATTCGGGCGACGTGGCCCGTTCCCCCGGCGCCGAAAGGCCCGAATAAGAGAGGTCTCGATTATACCCTCGCCTCATCCAGACGCCAACCCTAGCAACCGAGAGCGGGGGGGCGCGGGGTAGGTAGCGCACGGCGGCCACTGATTCGAGCAAGCCGGAGGCGGCGGCGAAGGAGGCAGCTCCTCTGGGGCGGAGTAGCGCGTCAAGGTGCTGCCCAAGCCCAAGGTCGACATGCCCCGGAAGAGGAATCTGGTGAGTAGGCTGCTGTTTCGGTTGCGTGCTTGGGGTTGTTAGGTTTTCCGTTACCCATCAATCGATTGAAATCTCGTTTATCCATCAATCGCCAAAATCTCTATTACAAAAATGAATGAATGGGATTTGGGGTTAGGAATTAGGGGATCTGGGGTGGGAAGTTACCTGTGACTTGCAGGCCTAGAAGGAGCTCAGGGAGGCTCGCCGGCCGGTGGTGGAGGCGCCGCCGGAGCCGGGCAGTGGAGGAACCCCAGTGGGCGGCGGAGGCGGCAGGGGTGTTTGGCCCTGACGGAAGCCGAGGGGAGGTGGTGGTGGCGGGGGGCTCCGCGTTGGGCGTCGGTGGTTGGTGTATCGCACATGAAGATGAAAGCAGGAAGAAGAAAGAGAGAAAGGAGATCCAGGTCTGGATGGACTGTTGGATCAATGTCTAATGGTTATAGACGTTGGTTAAGAGAAAAATTAATTTTCAATCGATTGCCACCGAGACACTTCCTTTGCGTTTTGATAATTGGTATCCCCAAGTAGGGAGCGTTGGTCCTTAACTGATTAGCTCGCGGGCAGCTTCACTTTTGATTGGTGCTTGCATTGCTGGGTTTTTTTTTTTGGTAGAAAATGGGGGATGTTGGTTCCGTTCTTCTGCTAGTGATGCTCAAATGCGCATCTCACTGTTTATATGAGTATGTTATTAACACTTGGTTTGACTATTAGTTTGTTCTCATGTAAATAGGAAACTGGAATGCTTTACCCCGTGGTATTAGAGAATTCGTGACTGATGAAAATTTTTTAAGCCCGTGTGCGTTCTGCTGGTCAACCTTTTTCCAAGTCTGGTGCTAGCAATTGCTATGTCAGTCGAGGAGCATGCCAGATTAGCACTAGGTTTATGGTAGTATTGGAAGATGATGAGTCAGCAACATGTTTCTGGCATGCTGACTCAACATATTCATTGTTGCACAACAGGTGCCATGTTCTATTTGCAGGCTTTTTTTTTCCTTCGTTTTATGACAGCAGTTTCTTCCTATTGGAAGCAACCGCTATGACTGTTTTCAGAAGTTGTCATTATGATTAGAATTGTGATCTTGTATGATGGCCTTGCTATTTTGATTAGTGTGTGTTTTGACTAATGGTTTGTATTCTGTTCAGGAGGATCTGTGGTGGTCTGTTTTTCCTATTGGGACTGAGGTTTGTTCCCATCCCTTTTTTTTCGCAATGTGTATGTTAGTCGTGCGCACTTGGACATATTATATAGCTTAAGCTGTACGCATTTCCTTGCCTTGAACAACTTATAGAACTTGGCTTGTCATCTGCAGCGGGAAAGCATTGATATGATAAAGGAATTCAACTGGAACTTCGAAAATTTAGAGGTATGATAGTCAAACTTAATCTTGTAAGATTTACCCCCTTTTTGAATGTTTAACTTCAGCATACAGTGATATGTGGTTGTTGTTGATGAGCAGAAAACACTAGAGGAAGGGGGAGAACTATATGGGAAGACGGTTTACTTGTTTGGAAGCACCGAGTGTAAGTAAGTAAGTATACTTGGCACTCAGCTGTTTCTAAAGTTGATTTTGCTACAGTTGATCCTTGATACATGTTTTGTAATGTTGATAATATTTCAGTAATCTGTTTCTAAAGTTAATTTTGCTACCGTTGATCCTTGATACATGTTTTATAATGTTGGTAATATTTCGTAATCTGTAGCAAAGTAGGGTTATCTGGCCATAAATTTACTGATGTTTGTTTTAAGTGCTATTAGACTGGTTTAGTGAGATTCAACAATTGTATTTGTGTATCACTTTATATATTGTATGTAAAGTGGCTTTAGTGTCTGCCATCTTCTTATTTCCATACTAGTTTTACACCTATTGAATATTATTCCATACAAGTCAAATTGGCTCCTCTTGGCGTGCAGCACAACTATCGGATGTTAATGGTGAATTGAAGATCATACTTGTTCCTGTTGTAGTTGCTGTAAGTTCTCATCCACTCTCTTGGCTCAGCATCTAACACCATTATATTTACATTTTGTGTTTCAAAGCGAAACATGTTAGTAGGAAAAAAATGTACAGCGGAGAATGGTCTTGCAGTTGTACAGCTGAACCTTTAGCTCATGTCTACATCAGATAAACAAATCAGCAGTTCTGTTTATACCTTTTGCATTACTTAAAAACATACCATCTTTAGTATATTATTGTTTACGATTTTTATGTAGAATTATTAATTGCACAGGATGAAAATTTATGTATCAGCTTTTAAGTTTAGAAAGTTGCTACAAGCTTTTGAAAATAAAAGGAGTAAGAAACTCTATTTATTTTGTCAGTTGATGTTACCAAGAGAATTATCTTAGTAGGAGCATTTATTTCCTTCTATTGCTGTTGTTCAGTTATGATTCTGTTTTCTCTCTCTAAGATTTCCTGTTAACTTGTCAAAAATTATTTGGCTGGTGACCTTGTCTTGCTCTTCACTGATGTTTTTTACCCTAACATGCAGTATCAAATATTTGTCATATTTGTTAATTTGATCAAATGCTTGTTTAAGGCCTATGATCTGGATGGTCTGTCTTGTTTAGCAGTTGACATGTTCAATTTTGCAGGTTGACTGTCCTTTTCCTCCATCAGATAAGATTGGCATAAATTTGGTTCAAACGGGAGAAGAAGAAATAGTACCAATGAAAAAGATGAAGATGGCATGGGTGCCTTATGTTCCTCTTGAGGACCGGTACTGTTGCGTTACTTATATCGAGCAATATTTGTTGCCTTTTGTTTTCATTCTTTATATCCCTGCTTTTTCCCTCTACTTTGTAACTTATTTTGCTCACCTTGCTATTGCTTTGCCTACAGGTTTGGCAGGATTGAACGTTTGAAAACAAAAATCTTCACTCTCTGTTGCACCCAGCGGAGGTGAGTTTTATGAATTTATGCTTTCAGAATTTCATGCTTTAGGTACATATTTATTTCTGTTGCTTATATGTTTCCAGGCATTTTCATTCTCATTCAATGATGTGCTATATTTCCATTACCACTAGTTACGATTACTAAATCTCAGGTTTATACATTTACAGGTCTGCGCTGAAGCATATGAGAACTGAGAGAGCCAACAAGTTCAACTACTGCACGCCCTGTAAGCTGAATTGGGTTTATTTTTTTAGGCCTGTATTATGCTTCTCTAGTAATATCTATTTTTTTACCCTTTTTGCTTTATGATCCTTTGAATACCCCTTACCATTAGAGAGGTTCCACTGTTGTACCTATCTTTGGCACGTGTCATGCCAAGATCATGAAAACCAAACCATCCAAAAGTGTGCATAATTCTGCAGAACTGCAGCCACTATTAGTTGAATGGTTGCAATGCAATTCTTCGTCTTGGAATGATGCCCTTTTCCCTAATCAAATTGTTAATTCATTGAAGTGGCAGTTGAAGAAACATGCCTGCAAACACATGCAATGGCTTTTAAACTTGTTTTTTTGGTTGACTGGTATTCCGTTTTACAAATCATAATGGCATCATATTTAGTAACACCAGTTTGAATTATATCCTGGTTGCTTTCTAGTAATTTGATGGCACATAATATCCTGTCCTAAGCGAATCTCTCTTTTATTCTCCTTTTTCTTCTGAGGGATAAATTTCTTCTTTTCATTTTTTGCACTTTGGTGCATATTTGCTTGGCCTTTAGTGCTGTTTGCACCTTGACGGTTAGCATCTCTAGAGCGTGCAGATTTTCAGGTCATGCTATTTTCAGAAAGTACTCAGTGGTGCCTATGTAGCAGCAGGTAATGCTATGTAGCAGGGTTGCGCCTAGTGCCTAAGAACTGCCAGGATGGAATTGTCAATCACATTCTAAGACATTATAAGCACGAAAAGATTGCTAAGAACTCAAAATGACCCAACACTCACTGAATCCTGTTTGGCACAATCCACTCTCAGATATGTGCCCATATCCTAGAGCTGTTCTACTAGTTGATCACTCGATTTAAATTTATATGGCATTAGTTGTTTAATGATATCATTCTCTGTAGGGTAATCTCATCGGCATATGAACCTTGTTTAATATCTTGCAGATTACATGCCACTAAATCCCCCTGAAGATGAAGATGGCACAGTTGTCAGCGTCATATATCCTCTAGAACCCCCGGTAAGCTTCCTTTAAGTGTATTATTGCTGTGATCTAGTCTGCTTTAGTCTGTGACGTGATCATCAGTCGATGAGGTCATGGTTTTTGTCCGGTACTGGTGACATGCTGCCATTGCTGTTGCTACATAAGGCAATCTCGTGCTGTGGGGACCCCTCCTCATCTTCCATTGCTAGTATCTGATCATGCGCATTGCTTCCGTTTTGTCTTAAATGTTGTCACCTGTTTTGTAGTATGTTGGATGCTTGACCTAAGTTGTTCCTGTCACAATTTGATGGTGCAAAACCCAAGTGGATGGGTGGGTTGTTTGAGGTTTCCTTCTGTTGATAATAAAGCAACAATAAAATCTGCTTAGCCTGCTTTCCACTTTGTAGTTATTGTATTTCTATTTCAAACACTATTGGCAGAAGTGCACTCGTGCATCCTAATTAATTCTCCAGGTCTGGTTTCAAGTAGCTGTAAATTGTTCATACATTAATGTTTACCTTGTGCTGCTTGTTGCAGATAATTTGTGATTTTGACTTGGAATGTGATTCTTACGAGGTTTGTAAGGAATTTCAGTTGTTCTACTCTGATGTACAATGCTACCTATGAAAGGACATCCATGTTGAATCATATCATGTTGCAATGCAGGATTTAGCTGATAAGATAGTCAAAGCTGAGGGGTTGCCAGAGGATGAGAGGGAAAAAATTGAGGTCACTAATCTCTTCTTGATCAATTATACACTCTAAAGTGAGCATTGTTTTACAGCAGTAACTCCCTTCCTAATTTTGCTGCCACGTTTCTTTGACAGAAATTTCTAAAGGAGAAGGTTAAACAAGGGGAAATAAAACTGAAACAGGTCCATTTAACTGAAATATTTAATCAGTTTCCAAGAGATTTGATGCTTTACAATATTCAATATTCCCCAAAACTTTTTCTGCAGGCTGAAGAAGCCAGGAAGAAAGCTCTTGAAGATATGGACCCTAAGCAAAGAGAGGCATTTGAAAACATCAAATTTTACAAATTCTATCCTGTGAAAACCCCGGATACACCTGATGTTAATGTGAAGGTATGAAGTTATTCTTCAGTGCTCATTACTTTAAATGTATCTGAACCTGCAACACTAGATTTAACTTGGTATTTACTATTGTCTGCAGTCGAGGTACATCAACAAATATTATCTCAAGGCACATTATCTGATGTAATGGTGTTCCTGATGTCACATGTTTGCTAAACTGTGATTAATTAATCTATCCAACTTGAAGAGTTCTTGTTATAGAGGTTTCTGGAAGCTGGATAGATCAGCTCGGTGACATAAGAGTGTAGTCTCGTGTTGGTCCATTATATACAATGTTGCATCTGAACTCAGTTGTAATAGAGCTAACTGTCACTTGTCTGGACAACCCTGAGCATCCCGTAGGCATCTGAACTCTCTTTGCTGACATCCGGAGCATGGATTGTTGTGTAGTACGTCCGGTATTGGATTGAAGGGGAAAACAATGGATCCACGTCCGGTATAACTAGTCGTTGGCCAGTACTGTTCGGTGTCGTTGGTGAAGTTGCTTTAACAGTCGCATCAGCACGGAGAGGGTCCCTGTTTTTGCATCTTAACCTTCACCTTCCTTGTATAAAAACAAAACTAAAGTAACATTCCTTGTATATGGCCTTGCATGTACCTTACTGTGTATATATGTATGAATACGCTGATAATTGAGATGTAAATAACCATGCAGTTAATTATTAGTTTTACTCTGATGCTACCAACTCCTCATTCTGCGTTGACCAATTCATATCGCTCTAGTAGTTGACGATGGGCCATCAGTGGGCCGGGCCTAAAGTTGACACAAATAATCACTATCCGTGCCGATTCATAAAGATGAGCCGGCACAAAGACCATCCATAAGCCTCCTCGTGCAGGATGTCAACAAGGGCACATAATTCTCTCCCAACAATAAATAACTATCCCTGTTGAGCGTTTTCAAGAGTCTTCGTAAACTTAAATCACATATATCCTCATAAATTATAGGGTGCATCCTAACAAAAAAATATCACTACAAATAGTTCTCTCCCCAACAATTTTCTCAGCTGAGATAACATATACACCTTGTTTGCTTCCACTGAAATTTAACTTATGTTGCTGCTTATGTTAATTTGTTGTGAGAGGATAAACATTATGTTACCTTGTTACGTTGCTGCTTATGTTGCAGGTTTAGAATTGTATTTACTTCAAAAGACAAATGGATAAACATTATAAGCATAAAATATACTTAGAGGGGCAAAGACAAATTAAGCATGTAGATGGTGTCGGGTACAAATATACCAGGTACCCTAAGAGGAATGCTAAGACTATATCCAGCCACTGTCCATACGGCCCAACGAAAGGGATCTGATGGAAAAGGCCCACTAAGGCCCACGAAAGGGGGGAACGAGCTTATGCCAGCCCAGAACCCCTCGGGCACAACTGAACCCTCGGGCGATAGTTTCCGTCTCGCCCGACCCCCGTGACATCATCACACGTCACCACTACCGAGACCCCAAGGCCTCGGGCGCAGATGGGAGGATTCTTCTCATCCAAGCCGTCCAACGGGTCCCGCTAACAGTGACCGATCCTATCACGGTAAGGCGGAAACAGTGATGGGAGACGTGGCCACGCCCTCGATAAGACCACGATCACGTCGCCCACGACGCCACTTTTTCACCACGACGCCTCCACGTCCCACAGTAATGGGGTTAACCGGCACTATGTTGCCTAACCTGTCCACTGTGCGAACCACCCCCTCCATCGACACAAATCACAGTGCACCACTCCGCTGGTACGAACGTCATCGAGACACCGGGTCAAAGCATGGCTCGACATGCCTCAACAGTAGACGGAGAGGCGCCGACACGACATCCGCTCCACGCCGCTATAGCGAGAAGGACACTTTTCACTCCGAGAAGCAAGGAAGACAAGGCCCGAGCCTTATTTTTCGTTTTCTTCTTTCTTCTTTCCACATCACGTCTTATGTAACCCGACCCCTCCCCTTATGCCTAACACTCACTCCATCGCACAACAAGGCTAACACTCACGCCCAAATCGAACACACATACACAAAACACCACGCACGAGACTTGGGAACGCTCCCTCTCTCAACTCTTGTATCCCCTACTACAAGCACTCCGGTGCAGGGCAACACGATCACCACGAACTGGACGTAGGGACGTTCTGTCCGAACCAGTATAAACCCCGTGTCCGCTCTGCACACCATCGAGCCCTTAGACGTGCAGATCTCACTCACTCGTCGCTCTGTCCGAACCAGTATAAACCCCGTGTCCGCTCTGCACACCATCGAGCCCTTAGACGCGCAGATCTCACTCACGTGATTCGAGATAACGGGAAGAATGCTAGGTAGAATTTGCTTCGCAATTCTTTCCACTCTCCGTTTACCTTTCCTACGTTGTGGTCGTACCATTGTCTTGCTCTCTCATGAAGAGAAAAGGGAAACAATTTCCAACGCAACATTTCTTGTGACATGCCCGCAATGGTCAAGCACGCACAGAGTTGCTCAAACTCCCGTAGGTGTTGATATGGGTTTTCATAATCCAAACCTGAAAAGGCTTGGTCCCGAACCATGGCTATAAAACCAGGGCAGAGCTCAAAACTAGAAGCTATGATTGGTTTCGAGGATTGTGTGGGTTCTATGAGCTCGCCCTTTGGAGCGGACAGATTGGCAATGGTTGTGTGCTCCATAAGAAAATAAAAGAAGACTGTTTTTGGTATTTTTGGTTAACTCAAGTTTCACGGGTCGACTAGGCTCAGAGAATAACTATAACAACCGTCCCTGGCAACGGCGCCAGAAATGCTTGTTGGTGTTTCTTAGCGAAAGCAGTGTTATCCGCAAGGGCACGGAAATACCGTTGTAGCACTTCACCCGGAAGTATTCAGGGTATCGTATATTTCACAAGGACGGTTTGAATAGGTAGTCTCTAATTCTAGTTAACCCTATGAACAAGAGAAGGATAGCTGGGGTAGCGAGGATATCTTAGGGTAGCTTTACTAAGGTTAGATACCGCTATCGTTATGCTTCACTTCGGGCACCGGATATAACCTGGTCTGCCGGGCTATGCCGGCTTCTAGCTCTACGCCGTACCCGAATGTGGGGGAATACAAGGGACGAACAGGGCTGTCACCACCTGCCCGCCTACCCCTCGACCATGGAGCATGAGGCAAATGAGGGCAACTTCTAGTCTAGACACCACGTCTACACTATCGGTCACAGTTCTAGTGTCGGCCAGGAACTTCCGTCTTTATCAGGAGTCCTCTACTAGAACCTCCACCACGAGGACGGACAACGAACCCACAAAGTATAATGATAATGATAAATCACTTAGAAAAGTATTACCAGAAGAGTATCACGACTTTCTTACCCAAAGTGGTAATCCAGCCGTAGAGGTACAAGGGTAGCGGGTACCGACAGATCCGACACTCCAACTACTCGGCGGACTTCGGGAGCCACACACTTAGGAAGAGGGGTGTCCAATTCCACCCTTCTCCTCCTCTTGCCCTCACTCACTCTTTATTCTAGTGCTAGCTAGGCTAGGCTTGAGGCTTCTCTTCTTCTTGCTCAAGTGTGAGCTTGAGTGTGTAGGTTGTGTGTGAGAGTGAGGGGGTGAGGGCCTCCTTTTATAGCAGGTTGGGGGGCTGAGTAGGCGTCCAGGTTCTCTGAATCAGCTAGTGCACCCTCGCACTGCCATCCTATTTAATGTGCCGACACACGTGATGTGGGCCTGAGGGGCGTCAGCCAGGGCGTGGCCGCGCCAGGGGCACGCACGCGCCTGTGCTGGGCCGCCTCGGCGTGGCCTTCGCGTGGTTGGCTCTTGGCTAGGCCTGGAGTTGGCCCATGTGGTGTGCTCGGCCTGGTTTGCTTGGAGGTGATGGGCTTGGGCATGTTTTGCTTGATGGGCTTGTCATTTCATTTGGATTTTGTTCTCTTTTTGGCCCATCTTGAATGTATTTCCATATATACCTGCAAAACAAGAGTATCCACCAAAACTATGGAATTTGTTAGTAATAAACCCTATCTACTTTGGTTTTGGTGGATTTTATGCAAATGTTGGCGGTGTTGGTTTTGTGTTAAGGACCGCCAACAATCATGCTTCAACTTCAACAATACCGAGAACGGCAATATTCTCTCTGATAGATTTGATATGAATCTTCTGATGAAATTAATCTTGCCGATTAAGGATTAAAGCTCGGTCTTATTAGTTGGTGGTATGACTTTATCAATAGCATCCATGCTCTTCTGACCGACTTCAATTCCTCTTTCATGGACCATGAAACCCAAAAACCATCCAGCTGAAACACCAAATGTACACTTGTTTGGATTCATCTTTAGACCATATTTCCTTGTACACTCAAGAGTCGTTCTGAGATCTTGAAGATGTTCTTGGTAACTCTTAGACTTGACGACCACATCATCAATATAGATCTCAACTATTTTGCCGATCAACTTATGGAATATAAAATTCATAGCTCTTTGATAAGTTGGACCGGCATTCTTCAAACCAAATGTCATTACCACCCACTCATACAATCCCAAAGAACCAGGGCATCTAAAGGTAGTTTTGTGAATATCCTCCTCTGCCATAAAGATCTGATTGTACCCTACATTGCCGTCCATGAAACTGATCACTTTATGACCAGCTGCAGCATCGACCAGCATATTGGCAACTGGCATGGGATAACCATCCATGGGGGTAGCCTTGTTAAGTCCCTGAAGTCTATGCATACTCTCATATTTCCATTTTTATTGTACATAGGGACCACACTTGATATCCATTCTGCATATCAGCACTGTCGTATGAAATTAGCCTCATATAATCTGGTAATTTATGTTTTCACATCTTCCATAATCTGAGGCTTGAGTCTTCTTGGAGCTTGCTTGAATGGCCGATATCTAGACTTGATTGGCAAGCGATGCTCTACAATTGAACAATCAAGACCAGGCATCTCGTGATACTCCTAGGCAAAACAATCTCTGAATTCTTTCAATAATTCTATCAACTTTAATCTGAACTCAGGATCTATCTTCTTACTGATATACGTCGGCCTAGGTCTATCGCCAGGTCCAATATCCACTTCTTCCATCTCATCAGCCGACGTAAATCTTTTGTCTAGCTTGCCTTCAGTATCATCAATTGGAGAATCCATTAAAATAAACTCTCCGAGCCGATTGCTTGTATCGGCTGTTGGCCGTCATCGTTGAGGCTGACGACGCCTTCTTCCCAAGTCTTTCCAGAGAAGCATTCGATTCCTTCAAAGTTCCATCCAGATGGTTCGGCTAGTGCAACACTAACAGAGGTATCAGCCTGAACCACTTCAATGGCGTCCCCTATCCATTGGATAATACATTGATGCATAGTGGACGGGATGCAACAGTTGGCATGAATCCAATCACGACCAAAGGAGTAGACTGTAAGCACCTTTTCCGTCGATGGCAAAGAAAGTAGTCAGCATGGTCTTACTCCCAATTGTCAATTCGACATTAATTGCCCCCCTTGTGTCGGATGTCTTTCCACTGAAATCCTGAAGCCTAACATCTATCTTCAATAGGTCATCATCTCCTTTTCCAAGCTTTCTGAATGTGGTGTAAGGCATCAGGTTAACAATAGCTCCTCCATCGACTAACATCTTGGTCATTGATTTTCCATCAATAAAACCCTTGAGATATAAAGCCTTCAAATGCAGATGCTTCTCTAGCTTATCGAATGTCGCACTTTTCCCTGGAAAACCAACTGCGCAGCAGACTTCTCTTCATCATCATCTTCATCTTGATCCATGGGAGCTCTGAACTCTGCTGGCAATATGAATATTGCATTAGCCGATAGAGCTTTCTTACCGGCTGTCGGCTTAGGTCGCCAAACTTGGTGTCTATTTTCTTTCAACTCCCGATTCCTTAGGCGCTGAACTCTTCTCTTCTGGCTTCTGGTTAATCCACCTGGACACCACTGACCATCTTGCCAGACATACTCCTTCTCCTCTGTAAGGTCCTAAATGGCTAGAGGGGGTGAATAACCTTTTCAAAATTCTACAAACTTTACTCAACAACAAAGTTAGTACAAAAGATGGCGAAGCTAATTCTAGCACTAGCACAACTACACTATGCAAGCCACCTAAACAACTCTAGTAGATATGAAGGCTATAATCTCTAAACCACACCAAAGAGGCTAAGTCACTACTTACTCTACTCCTAGGTGAAAGAGAAACGCTACACAAACTAGGAACTAGAAACTACAAGAGATAACAAGCTAAGCAACTAGCAAGGTAGACAAGTAAGTAAAGGAGTGAGGATGTATTGTTATACCAACCTTGATGAGAAGAGATATGTCCAATGAACCAATCAATCAACGCAATCACATACACAAGATGAAACCCTCGGCAAAGAGATGACACAAGATTTTTTTACTGAGGTTCACTTGCTTCCCGGCAAGCTAGTCCTCGTCGTGGCGATGCACCCACTTGATGGATCGTGAGCTAATTGACTATCAAGAGTCAAACCCTCAGTGTGTGCCGCACATCCACTCACAAGATGGGGATCCTCCAAGCCACGAGCTCCACTAGAGTAGCCAATTCGTGAACTCCCACAGGGAAGGCTCAAGAACCCCTCACAATCACTTGGTGAGGCTCAGAACAATCTCCAATCACGAGCTCAACACCACCGCTGCTCCAAGCCGTCTAGGATGTCGAGAAACACCCAAGAGTAACAAGAAATCCGCAGCCAACTCAAGAATCAAGAGCCACTAGATGCAAATCACAAAACAATGCACTTGAATCTCACTCAATCTCACTAGAATATGCAACCAAGCAAGGAGATGAGTGGAGGGGAAGTTCTCTAGCTCAAAGTATGTCTCAAGTGTTCAAAAAGTCCAGAGAGAACTCCCAAACCCGGCCAAGCAACTATTTATAAGCATCCCTAAAGAATAGAGCCGTTAGGCTCGAGATGCCGCTCTACGCGCATTGACCGGACGCGCTGGTCTGATCGACCGAACATGGCCAGCGTCCGGTCGCACTAGTGTGACCTCGCGCGATGCTTGCCACGTGTCCCTTTTTGAATTTCGCTCGTTAGATTTCCAACGGTCATGAAACGTTACGCTCTCAGGTAACGTGTGACCGGACGCGCTCCACGCCACGACCGGACGCGCCGATCGCACAGCGCCCGCGCCTGTGAGCCAGCGACTGGACGCGCCGCAAGACGAGCCGGACGCCACAATGCCAGCGTCCGGTCATTTCCAGTAAGCTCCCGCTCACGACCGGACGCATCCGGTCGATTGTGACCGGACGCACCACAGCGACCGATCGACCTCGCGCTCTTTGCGGTTTCTCAGGGGCTTGACTGGACGCGCCGGTTGCAAACCCTAGCGCCCCACGCCGCGCACAGTAGCTGCCACTGACCGGACGCATCCGGTCAAGCCAAGACCGCGTCCGGTCCAGCGTACGGTCACCCCAGTGACCTCCGTTCGCCTCCGTTTCTATCCGCGATGACTTAGAGAAAATCTCCGCCACCGGCATAGTGGAAAAATAGGCGTTTCACTTCCACAAAAGCGCCGAGTCCCAAACCCCTCTCTGTCGCTCAAACTCCACCGCCTTCGCAAATGTGCTAACACCACCAAGTGTTCACCATCTTGTGCTCGTGTGTTAGCATTTTCTCAAATATTTTTCAAGGAGTTAGCATCTCACTAGATCCTAAATGCATATGCTCAAGAATATGGACTTAGTAGCACTTGATTCATGAGATGACCGTGATTGCCCCTCTTGATAGTCGGCTATCAATCCTAAACCCGGTCAGTCACTTCTCTACTTATCTTTAGACCGACAAAAGAGAATCCTATGATTATACCTTTGCCTTGATCATCTCATTCCTTGTCCATCACCTATGTGCATGTTCACCATCATCTTTATCTTCATGCACTTGCGATCTTATGGCCATCACCATCATGCTCCTTGCTCCTTCATCACATGTGTTGCTACGCCTAACTCAATTCACTTGACACAATGGCATTAGCAACTTGGTGTCATTAATTACCAAAACCAAACTTGGGCTTTCATCCTCACAATCGGCTAAATCTTGTTCAACCACTCTTTTTCCAAGCCGATCATGAACAGATTAATTCCTTTTTTATGCGCCGACCCATGTCCTATGGATGATCTAAACGCTCATACACAGACCGGCGGTTGGTTCTAGATTGCCTGTACCCCTTGTACTGGTTACTACATTCGGGACAATCATCTTGGTTAGGCAATTTCAACCCTTCATTTCAACAATATCTGAAGAAAGGAGAATTCCAATGTGATTCGTCTTGCTCTCTGAATGCGATCTCGAAAGACCTTGCATTCGTTAGTATGATGGGTACTAGTATCATGATACTTGCAGTACCTCCTTCTTTTAAGCTCTTCGGCCGAAGGTATCTTGACCTGCTATTAATTTGATATGACCTTTTTCAAGCAGCAAATCAAAGATACTATCAGCCTTGGTGACGTCGAAGGCATATCTATTACTGACAGCATTATCATCAGCCTTCAACCACGGTAGGAACTCCGCGCGTTTCCAAGTCCACTCAACTGCAGCCACTTCTTCTTCTTCATCAGACGAGCTATATTCATCATAGATTGCAACATTTCCACTCTTCTAAAATCTACTGCTACGTGGAGTTGAATATTTGCTCTGGGACTCAATACTGGCTATCCGATTAGCCAACATTCCTAGGTTCTAGAATTCTATCCCAGTCACCTTTTCTTTGAGTGTCGGTTGTAAGCCACAAATTGCAATGCAAATCAGCTCATCTTCAGTCAAAGCTAGGGTATAGCATTGATTTCTAACTTCTCTGAACCTCTGAAGGTATTGTACCCCTGACTCATTGTTCCTTTGTCGTAGGTCCACCAGATCGCCAATGTTCTTTTCCATGAAGCTGGAATAAAAGTATTGATGAAACTTTCCTTCCAATTCCTCCCAACTCCTGATGGAACCATATGGCAATGATGCAAACCATGAGAATGCAGATCCGGATAGAGATAAAGGGAACAACCGCACTTTCAATTCTGGAACTGAAGCAGCATCTCCCAACTAAACGGTGTATCAGCTAATATGCTCTCTAGTTGAGATTGAATCTGTCCCAGTAAACTTGGTGAAATCTAGAATCTTGTAACGATGTGGAAGCGGTACTTGATCAAATGATTCTGGATATGGCTTCTTGTAGTACGTTCCAACATTCTTCGGCTTAAGGCCGAATTGATGCTGCATCATATCAGAGATATGTCCTAAAAACTGATTCACCTAAGCTTCATATAATGCATCTGGCCTGTTCGGAATTCCTTGGCCATCCTGATATCCAAAATTAGGTGAACCATTACTAATATTTTGCTCCTGATCATACCCCTGATATGGCACTGAGGTCGCTGCAGGTCTCGCAGCCGATGGAGGCAATAAAAGAATTCCTCCGGCGTTCGGCTATTGCGCTGTGGAGGGCTACGCTGAAGGTGGTGTAGCTTGGGGGTTGACATTGCTGCCTCCTCCTTACTCAACACTTCCAGCTTGATCACTAGGTGCTGCGTGGATTGGTGCTGGCTTCCTTGTAAGCATATTGGTGTATGATGGTCCTCTCTGATCGACTGGCCTTCCATACATGACTTCTTTCATCACATTTGTCAATGTATTAATGAATGTCGCATTGTGATCGTTGAGAGTCTGCGACATAGCTCTACCAATCGTTTCAGACATCTGACGTTGTGCATCTGTAGCATCTGGATCTAGTTGTCCTTCCATAAGAGTTCTTAGAAACTTGGTCTTCTGGAAGATTGTCTTGTCATGAGTACGTCCGTATGACATCAATAGCTTTAGCTCGTATTGACGAATCGCCCTCTCTACGTCTGCTTTCATCTCTTCAGGCAATTCATCTTTGGTGATGTTGAAGACTTTGCTGTTATCCATGTCGACGATTGTGGTCCCACCGAGCGTGCCAAACGATGTGTTGGCACAAAAAGTCACGCGTGACACGTCTACAGAGGCCTCGCTGGGATCCGCGGGGAGCACCGGGGCGGGTAGATCCCTAGACCTCGAGTCGCCTTGGGCGGATAGGGTTGCTGGCGTGCCAGTCAATTTGATCCTGTAATTGGCAAGGAGACGAATGAGTCAGTAACACAAGGTGGAATGTGTCGGTCTTGTTACCAGACAGTTCCAATGTACGGCTCCAGGAGCCAGTGATGAAGGCCATCGACTAGAGAGTCGACACCTTAGCATGAAAGCATAGGTAAAATGTAAAGAGTAAACTTAAACAGCTGTTCAAATAGGCATGTAAAGCAACAGTTCATTAGCCGATTGAGTTTAGTCGATATGAACAAATGGTAGAATATATGCATGTTCTAGATTAACCATCGAGAGAGCACGACACGTCCCACCGGGCGTGCCAAACGACGTGTCGGCGCAAAAAGTCGCGCGCGACACGCCTGCGGAGGCCTCGCTGGGATCCGCGGGGAGCATCAGGGCTGCTAGATCCCTAGACCTCGGGTCACCTTGGGTGGATAGGGTTGCTGGCGTGCCAGTCAATTTGACCCTGCAATTGACAAGGAGACGAACGAGTCAGTAACACAAGGTGGAACGTATCGGTCTTGTTACCAAACAGTTCCAATGTACGGCTCCAGGAGCCAGTGATGAAGGCCATCGACTAGAGAGTCGACACCTTAGCATGAAAGCACAGGTAAAATGTAAAGAGTAAACTTAAACAGCTGTTCAGATAGGCATGTAAAGCAACAGTTCATTAGCCGATTGAGTTTAGTCGATACGAACAAATGGTAGAATATGTGCATGTTCTAGATTAACCATCGAGAGAGCTCACATTCCGACTGAAGCTAGTCTAAAAGGCCGGTAGCTTCAGCAAGCCTACACAAACCTACCCAAATCTGAGGGCACCTGGTCTAAAAGGCCGGCGGGCGCCAACGAACCTAAATAAATCTGCTAGCTCTACCAACAATTAAACAGATTAGCTGCTCCTAAATCTAAGATCGAGGCGAAGCTGGTCCAACGGCCAAGCAGCTTCACACCAACCCTAAACCCATTCACAACTAAATAGACGCATGTACACACGCTACGAGTGAAAGCACAACCGTATCGGCTAATTAGCCGATAAGGGGTTCATAGGACACGTTCGGGGCTACTCGTCATAACCGTAGTTAGATCTAGGCGTCAAGGCGAGTCTGGTCTTCGAGGCCGGCGGACTCACAGTGATCCTAGAACAACTACAGGTAAGTCCAGATCTAACGCAAAGCTGGTCTAGAATGGCCCATGGCTTTACGTCACCTTGGAGCATACCCTTGCTATGCGAGCGTCTCCAAACACGTGCACGCCTCGGAATCGAGATAGAGCTGGTCCAACGGCCAAGCGGCTCTAAATCGACCTCTCAACACACCAATGAGTGGATAAGCCTCTCGCGCGCGCTATGGCGTTCATTACCGAGGGATTTTTAGCCGATTTTAGCAGGAAGACGGCCATCTTGGTTGGTTTTAGCGGGATTAAGCATGCAAGACAATCGAATTCATAAAGATCTAAGGCCAAAAGCTATCGATAGTGACCGGGCGATGTGATGATGCTATAACAGATTGATCATGATAAGCAAGCAACATTGGTAACTTAATGAATCTACTAGGACGCCACGGCTAATAAAGCCGATAACTAGCTCACACCTATATGCAAGCCATTGACGGTACTTACATGCAAGTCGGAGGTCGGTCGACGCCGATGCAACCCTACTTGACCGAAGGTGACGCCAGGGTATCTACTTCTACTCCTACTCCTAAAGGGGGTTTTTGGCCGGAGCCGGAAGGGTTGTTGTTGTATTGATCATGGGATTCTTTTTACAATGGCCGGGGGTTTATATTTATACCCGAGGCTTGACTCCAAGTTGAACACGACTCGCTCTAGATTGCCATACTTGCGTACGACAACTGCCTAATTTATTAGATAACTTGGACCCTAATCATTCCCTTTCTGTAGGGTCCCACCGTCTTCGCACATTTTGGTCGCCATCATAGATCTTCTGTTGACGTCATCAATCCGTGGCTTCCATTCTTCATTTAGCCGATGGGGCAAAAATCAGCTGTTTCCGCCTTCTTTGCCTTGTGGATCCTGGGCCAGGCCCATTACCAAATTTTGGTGTCAACAGAATCCTAGGCGCCGCACCCACTGCCCATAAATACTTCATGCCTGGTGACTTCTGAAACCACCCGTCTTCTCCATCGCTAGAACTTCTTCCCGTTCCTTCGTCCTAACTCCTCAGCAACAATGTCGAACAGCCCTACCAGGTTCCCAACCCCTCCGACCAGCGACGACGAGGCGCCCTCCTACCACTCGTCCGACTACGACACGGAGCCCTCTGATCCGCCCGATGACAGTCCTCCGCCTAGCGACGATGAGTATGCTCTTTGGGGCGATGGCGACGACGGCAAGCCCGACGACAACGACGGCAAGCCTGCTCGCAAGCGGGCAAAGCGATGTTATCAGCCTCGCATTAATAAATAGTTTATAGTTAGAATAAGTAGTTTAGAAGTAGTTTTAATTGTTTTGGATCGGATGTAAGATGACGAGCAGAATCATAGATGCTGGTCGAATTTATAAATTGTGTTTGTAGCAGTAATATATTAATCATTGATGGTTATTTTCATTGTTTCGGTTCGATCTAAAAATAAAGCATTATCTTCGCTGTTATTTTTCAAACGTTCATCTGCGCTGTTGTTCGATCGAAAAGTAGTCATGTTCTCCAAATTGTGTCGGTTATTCTGCTCAAGTTTATGATAATAGTAATGTTTCATGTGTGTAAGTATAGTTAATGTGACGGTTCTCCAAATTGTGACAATCATAGAACTAATGTGCGCTATAGTTAGTATAAGTACAATCATGAACTACCTCAAGGTTGAGAGCATTAGAAGATTTTTGTTTTTCAGTTCATTATTTGTTACTGTATGTAAAGAAAACTTAAAGAGAAGTGGTAAGCACTGGAATCCTAGGACAGCGGTTTGATCACTGCTATGTTGACCCATAGACCCAGGTTCGAATCCCACGGGCTAAATTTTTCTTATTTCTGTTTTATTTATTTTTTTACATCGCGTTGGTTGCTTATCATCTTCAGTCGTCGAAATCATGAAACTTGAATCCACATTTTTGAAATTCAAAATTCGGATTGCTCAATCTTTGTCAAATGAAAGTACGACAAAATAAAGGTCGTAGATCTTCATTAGTTCTACAACTTTGGTATTTATGACATTTTTATTTGATGGCCATAAGTTTGACAACGCCGGCAAATATTTTATTACCATTTTTTAATTAACTCCGGTCAAGGACCATCCGGCCATGAAAAAAACGCACAGGCCGGACATAATTTACCAGGTACGAGGTAATATTAACAATGAGTCATCTTGATCGATCGCCCACACTGCAACGACACTTTATAGTTGGTAGTTTGCAAGTAGATTTCCATGTTCCTAACCTCTACTATCAACTCGAAAATATCAAGATTGGTCAACTGTTTATGTTTCCAAAGGGTTTTGTTGAATGCACTCTACTTCCAAGGCAGTCAATTCAACTTCCAAGGCCCCAAGATGAAACCATTACTTCTGCCGCCTGGTGGAAGCCAAAAAGAAGTAGCCACTGCCCATATATACCTCATGCCCGGTGCCCTCTGAAACCACCCCTCTTCTCCGTCGACTCAATTCATCTGTGCCTTGTTCACCAGCAACAATGTCGAACAGCCCCATCAGGTTCCCAACCCCTCCGACGTCCGATGACGAAGACGTGCTCGAGAGGGATGCGTACCACTCGTATATAACACCCCAAAATTTCTATTTTGGGTTGTTATTAGAAAACACAAAGTAAAATAAAGGATTTAATTTTTTTTTACAAAAATATTCCAAGATTTCCTTAATTGTTGTCATTGCAAATGAGAAAAATGTGGGTTTATAAATTTTTTACAAAGTTAACATGAGTGTGTTTGTGTGCTCTTGTGCCTTGACTTTGTCTTTTGTAGTGTGAGAAAATGAATTTCTAAATTTTGATCCAACCGCGAATGGGTCTTTTTCGTTTTTGAAAACAAAGCTCCAAAAGGCTCTATTTGAAAACTAGTTCAAATTTGAGTTTGCAAAAATACTTTAAAATGTGTTTAAAAGAAAAGATGTTTTAGATTTCAAAAGTAGTTTAAAAACAGTCCCAAAAATACCCTCAAATTAACGAGTCAAATTTTGGTTGGAAAATGTTTTGGAAATCGGGTTTTATCAAAAAGAAAAGCCCTTTTTCTTTTATCCCCTTCCTCTCTATGCTTTTGGCCTGCTCCTGCTTGAGGCCCAGCCCGTAGCCGGCTCTCCACCCCATCTCCCGCGCAGCAGGCCAAGCCCACCCGGCCAGCTAGCCCAACGCTGCGGCCCACAGCGGCCTGCCCTAGCACCCCGCGCTCGCCCCTCCCTCTTGGGCCAAGCCCAGCTGTGGCCACCGAGGTAGCCCAGCAGCACGCAAAGCCGCAGCCCGCTCCGTGTCCCCGCCCTGTGTCGCTGCCAGCATGGTCCCACTCATCAGCGAGACAAGGCTGTTGTCCCCAACCTCTGCACGAGCCGGACGCCATCGCCGCCGTTCGTCTTCCCGAGCCCGCGCGTAGTCCGAGGTTCGCCGGCCTATAAAGAGGCCATGCCCCATGCGCCGCGCTCCCCTTCGAGCCCTAGTAGAGCCACCGCCGCTTCGAACCATAACCGTAGGCTCGCGCTGCAACAGCCGCCGCCGAGCTTGGAGCCACCGTCGTCGATCTCCTCCCTCGCCGCATCTCCTTCAATGGTAGCCGGCCCATGAGCTTCGCACAAAGGTGAGGATCAGGCTGGTGTCCCTCCCACTCTCTCTCTCGCTCCGTATCGGCCGGGCGACCTCGCCGTAGTCACCGTCATGCCCGACCCGCTGTGCCACCCCTAGCATCGTCTCCGGCCAGCCTGTCGCCGCGAACCCGCTTGCCACGTTCGTGAGGCCGAACCGCACACGCTCGTACCCTTGCCCTGCCCCTCTGTGCGCCGTGGTTACCGCGTCGCCGAGCCCCGACCGGCAGCCATGGAACGCCGCTGCCCAAGCCTCCACCTCCGGCCAGGCACCGCCACCGTGGAGCCCACCATCGGGGCCGCCGTCATGCGTGCCGTGACCTTGTGATCTTCCCGAGCCCCGCCGAGCTCCCTAGCCGCCGCACGGCCGTGCTCCAGCGAGCCGCCGTCGCCTCCCCTAGCCACACCGCCGGTCAACGGCACGGTCAGCGCGGCTGACGTGGTTGCCCCATGAGCCGCCCTGTCAGCACCATGTGTATGCCACGCTTGCGCCACATCAGCCGCCACGCCAGCAACGACCGCGTCAACACGATCAACACGAGGTCATCCCTGCCCTTTTTGCAGAAAACCCCCTGTAGTTTTTGGTATTAAACCCGCAGTTCGTCGTAGTTCAAACGAACCCACGTTTTTAGCAGTCTAGCCCCTGTTTCTGTCGGTATTTGTACGCGAGGTCCAAATTCATTTTAAAATGTGATTTCGAATTATTTAAAATACGAAAAATTGTTCTAATAAATCATAGTTTTGCCACTCACCTTGTTTTAGCCCTAACTTGCGCGTTTTAGCTCCGTTTGACCCGGTTCAAGTTGCGTTAGCTTCGTATCGACGTAAACTACGTGTTAGCAGTATTGTTTACATTGTTCCATGCTTTTTAATTTTGACTTAAATATTAATTTGATTAATGCTTATTCAATGCTCTTTTAAATTATTAAAAGCAGTTAGGGTTTAATCTTAGGTCTTACATATCCAAATGTTAACTTGAATTAATATCAATTTAATGTGTCTCAATTATAACTTGTTTAGCTTAAAACATGAAACACTATTGTTTAGTTGCTCTCACATGATCTATATTTTCTAAACTATAGATGTTTATTAAATGACTTTAAATGATATAATTATTTATAAACAAAATATGATTTAGGTTTAACCCTGACTTTTATTTAATATAATTTGGTTAGTTCAAGCTTAAGATAATTGTCTGAAATGTCTAATCACTTTATTTTGTTAGCTAAAATAGATCAGGTGTATAGTTTGTCTTTTCTATTTTGTGGCCAACCTCGGTAGACGTGATCTCAGTAACGGTAGCTCTGTTCCCCGTCGTTCTTGGGCTCTAGCGACCGTAGCACCGTGCCGTTTAGTACGCTATCGTTTAGAAGCATATCTTTTGATTGTGTTATTCTTAGTTGTGTTTGCTTGTTTGTTTGTTCTGTTTGGTTGATGCGAGTAGAAGAAGAGCGGTTCGTTAGCACTGAAGACTAGGAGCTGAGGTCCGTCAGGTGCAGCAGAAGCTGAAGATCAGAGACAGCAGCCGAAGGCTTCTGAGCAGCTTAACTTTGGAGAAAGGCAAGTGCAGGCACCATTTGACCATATTGCTCCTACTCATTTATAATACAATTACATTTCATTGCATGTGTCTAAATTATGCAAACCCTAAGGATATGACTAGTCTTTTACTACATTCCTTGTTTCACCTAGGGTTTAATGATTGGGTAGTGTAGCCATATGTAGTTGTGCTTAGCTGCTCTGCTCACCTTTTCACATGTTAATGAATGTAATAATATTGCCTAATGAATTATTTAATGATGATTAATACTCTTCAACGATGATTAAGATGTTTAATGGTGAATATGGTCACTACGGTGATGGAGATGGAGGCATTGTGATGCTTGCTAGCATCGTGGATATGGTTATGAAAGGGGGAATGGGTACTGGAGCTTGGCCCGGTTTCCGGGGGTACCCGTGTCCACTCTCCGTAAGGACTTAGTCGTGGAGCGGCCACCTGGGACATACAGTGCAGCTCCAAGCCATATGGCTCTGGCTTGACGTATTAGCAGACCACCTGTTAGTTTGTGGCAGCTTACCGGGTAGGCGCAAGAGGGGCCCTGGTGGGTTTGATCCTGGCCTACCAAGGAGGTGCACTTTGGCTTTTATTTGGTTTTTCTTGTTAGCCACCACTTGGAGGAGGGATCTTACCTGTTGTTGGGGAATCCTTAGCGGGTTGCTACCTACTAGTAGGAACTGTGAACAGTCTCATAGTGAAACCCTACCTGCTCACCTTGGTAGTGTTTTGGGGCCTTGCAAACCCCAGGCAAATGGGAATCACAACTTGGAGTGAACGTGCACACCTCTACAGACTGTAAAACTGATATGTCAGCCGTGCTCACAGACACGAGCGGCCTGGATCCTCACACGATGAGAAATTGGACTCATATGGTTACTTGGAGAGGGAAGCTTGGCGAGGTTGCTACCTCATGTTTGGCAGGATGGCTATCCCGTGTTGTTTGGGGTTGCTACCCCTGGTTACTATTTGAGGTTGCTACCTCGAGCTTTGGCGGGATTGCTATCCCGTGTTCTTTTTTGGGATGGCTGTCCCATGTGCTTTATTTGGGGTTGCTACCCTATGGTTATTTCTGAGGTTGCTACCTCGGCTTAATGATGGATAATAATGTTGTTAATCTTACTCTATTAATTAAGGGTTTGGATGAATCACTCATATTAGTAATAGGTTGTTTTAATGAAAGTTATCAACCCTGTGATCTTCCCGAGCCCCACCGAGCTCCCTAGCCGCCACATGGCCGTGCTCTGGCGAGCCGCCATCGCCTCCCCTAGCCGCACCGTCGCTCAACGGCACGGTCAGCGCCACTGACGTGGTTGCCCCATCAGCCGCCCTGTCAGCACCATGTGTACGCCACGCTTGCGCCACGTCCGCCGCCACGCCAGCAACGACCACGTCAACACGGTCAACACGAGGTCATCCCTACCCTTTTTGCAAAAAACCCCCTATAGTTTTTCGTATTAAACCCGCAGTTCATCATAGTTTAAATGAACCTACGTTTTAGCAGTCTAGCCCCTATTTCCTTCTGTATTTGTACGCGAGTGTCAGTGTTCGACCACCGATAGCCTGCCACGGGGGTACCCAGGACAGTTGTCCGGGCTTCGGTGCGTGCTAGAACTCAACGGTGAACGCAGAGACAGTCGATTTATACTGGTTCGGGCCCTCGATCGATGATCGAGTAATAACCCTACGTCCAGTTGGCGTTAGCCTTTGCGTTGGATTGATTGTGTTGTATCATCTCTTGTTACAGGGGTGCCCACAACCTCTCTTTATATCAGTAGAGAAGGCTGTGGTGCGGTTACAATCCTAGTCGGATCCAAAGAAGGTGTCCTAAACTAGATACATAAGTTACTTTCCATAGGAATCCGGCTAGTCTGGCCTATTCTATTCGGATTCGGTGTAGTGGATGCTACACCTCTCCTAGTTCTAGTTCATGGGCTAGGCCAGGGCCCACGACTCGTAGTCACATTGTTGGGGAACCCTATGGGTCCCGCATCGAGAAGCCCCCGAGCATTTCATGGTTGAACTTGAAGACTTCCTTCGTTCCGGGTTCTTTCGATGTGAAGCCTTGAAGTGGTCTTGTTTTGATGAAGTCTTTCAAGGGACGTGCGATTTTTCAAAGAAAAAGCGCACTCACTAAGTGTAGCCCCCGAGCCTCTTGCTATTTGGAACAAAAAGTTGGAGGGTCTTGAACTTTGATTGTCGAAAAAACTAAAAATCTCTTCTCAGAATATGTACCCTGCAGCCCCCAAGCATCTTTTTGAGTTCTTTTCAATCGTTAGGAACTCAGATTGAGGGTCTTCTATTGTCTTCTTAGGTAGCCAGATTTATATCCGATGTTGGTGGTGGTTGGTAGTTGAATTGAATTCTCTGTAGTCACGAGGTGTATAGTGTCGGTATATTCTTTCGAATATGCTTGTCCTTGAATACTGTTTCCTCACGCGCGTGTCCTCTTCTTACTGCTTTCTGTCTTTTCACTGAGACCTTTGTCAGGCTTGTTCTGTTGGTGCTCCTAGTCTATGTACACCGCTTTTTGGCCTATAAATACCCTCCTGGTGTGCTGCTTCTATTCATCAAGTGTCTTGTTGTATAGTCCGAAGCCTCCGTAGCCTTGATTATGATAGTTTGTGAAGTAGAGCAGCCCCCGGGCGTGAGTTGTGAGTCTTGTAAGTCTTGTAGCAAGTGGAAGAAGTCTTGTGATTGAGATTAGAGGTAGACTAATCTCGCGGCAGCATTGTACCAGGTAGTACGTGGTGACAGGTGGAAGAAGTCTTGTGATGTGGGACTCGTTCCATCATCTAGTAGCTTCAAGTTGATCCTTCCACACTGCCTTGCGACTGTCCGGTGCAGATCAGCGTCTGATCCAGGATCACATCGGGCTTGGGTAAACTGATCTCTGTGATCCTCACCTGGTCCGGGTTGTCCCGCTGTGCTGCTGATATCCGTCTTGGATGCACTGCGTCCTTCCTTTGAAGAAAATAGTGTATCCGAGTTGGTTGTCTTCTGTCGTGTTATGGCTAGGAGCACGTAGTCATTTCCAGAGCCGGGTTCTGCTTGTGCTCTTTGTTGCTACCTTGCTCGTCATAGTACTGAGTTCGTTGGGTCTTGTAAGATCTGTAATCTTATGTCCTTTGATGATATTTGTAATAAAAAGTCTTTCTTTCTCAGTTGTTGTCTCCTTTTTTGTTATCTAAGTGCTTTTGAGCAAGGTCTGGGTTGTTTCTGAAGTATCCGGGTTCTCCGGAGGCGTACTGTAATGTATTATGTGAATCTTGTGGATGGCGAGTTCTTTCTGAGTTGTGCAATCTATAATAATTCATCAATGGCGTAGTGTGAACGGATAAGTCTGGGATATGCCCGTTGCACAGTACCGTTGTGAAAGGTTGCGTCGCCCGTCGTTTCGGCTGTGTCAGTTATGGCAAAAAATAGACCATTGCGTTTCCACGCCGCGTTAAGCGGGCCTGATGGGCCACGTTTTTACCGTTGTAAATCTATTTAAGGGCCCTCCTCCTCCTCCTTCTTCTTCTTTCTTACCCTGTCCTTGCCCTTTAGCCTTCGACCTTTGCAAAACCCTAACCTCTAGAGTTCCACCACCGCCATCGCCGCCGCCGTCGAACTCTTGCCGCCAACCTTAGATCCTTTCCATTGTATGGGCAAGAAGAATTCATCGAGCAAGTCAAAGGAGGTCTTCGTGGACGAGGAGGCATCGCTCTCGGTCATTGAGAATCGATAATTCATCGCTATGAGGGCTACGGAGAAGCTGTGGCTGGTTCCGACTACCACGGAGGATCAGTTGGGTGATTTGGTCAAGGATGGCCTAATCTAGGACAAGGACTTTGCTGATTGGAAGGTCCCTGGCCAGCATCGGGTTCCTACTCCTGGTCCTGGTGAGATCGTCCTTTTTATCTCTTTCGTTCGAGCTGGCCTCTGCTTGCCTGCTTCTACCTTTCTTCATCGTTTCCTCCATTATTTTGGCATTTCTCTGAACCACCTTACTCCAAACGCTGTCCTCCATCTGTTAGTGTTTGTCCATCTCTGTGAAGCTTTCAGTGGCATCGTTCCTTCAATCTCTTTGTTTTGTTTCTTTTTTTGTTTGAAGCCACATCCTCGAAGTGATAGTACTTCTCCGTTGGGTGGTTGTGGCATCCAATTCCGTCAGGGGAAGAAAGCCCTCTTTTTTTATTATGATCTTGTTGATTCTATTCGGGATTGGCGTTCCGAGTGGTTTTATGCTGCAAACATGATTCCTCCTCTTGCTGTTCATTCCAGTTCCGGTCCCTCGATCAATGATCATTGGGAGAAGAACCCTTTGACAAGCAATGAGCTCCAGGCCATCAAGCCTCTTCTTGAGAGAATCCGAACTCTGAAGCAGCAAGGTTTGACCGGTTTTGGGATCGTCGCCAGCTATATGCGTCGCCGAGTTCAACCCCTGAAGGAGAGGGAGCATCTCGGCTTTGAATATTCTAGAGCTGAAGACCCATCTCGGATGGTTCCTGCCCTTGAGTTGATTGAAGAGGAGGTACTCGAGCACCTGAGGAAGGTTCTGAAGGGGGTGACCATTGTCCCCCATGCAGTTCCTGAATATTGTGGAGATAATCCACCCCCTGCTGTGAGTTGTTTTACTTTTCGCGAGTATTTTCCTTTATATATCTTTTGTTGTTGGTACTTTCTATCTTCAATTTTCTGCTTATTCCTTCTCCTTTGGTCGTCTTGTAGGAATTGGGGCATAACTTTGTTGATCCGGTTCCTGCTGATGACAACCTAGCCGGTGAGGAGGCTGGAGGAAGTCTGGCCATAGCGGCTCCGGCTAGTAAGTCTCTAGTATCCACAGTTCTTCCTGGTGCTTCTTGCAATGAATCAATCCATTATGTTGAATATGTATCGCGCCTAGTTCCTCGAGCTCCTCGTTCCATCAATAAGAGGGCATGGGCGGATGATGCTTCTGCCAGCGCGTCTGTCACCAAGAAGCCTCGTCAACCGGGTACTCTTCTAGGTACTCAAGTTGTAGGTAGCATGCTCCTAGGTGAGCACATCATTTTGTTTTATCCCCCTTGTTGTTTGCTTGCGTGTATAACCGAGTACTTTCTCTTTTCTCAGATGGTACTGTGGTTGAGTTGCTTGAGGGCGAGGTGGATGAGGAAGAAGATGCGACCCTCAACACTCGTCGGTGAGTTGTCGTTGTATTTTTGTTTTCTTGCTATTATTCTTGATCGCTTCTTTTGACTTGTCCTTGTCCTTTCGCAGCAAGTGGTCATCGAGCCTGAGTTCTCCTGGGGCTCAGTTATCGATCACGCCGTTCCTGGTGTGGGATGGTGATGATGTCTTTTTTGCCGCCATGCCTGCGCCGAAACCTTTAGCTTGGCTTGGGGTTTTAGTTTGAAGAAGAAGTCAGCCAAGTAAGTGAATCCTGGTTAGGTTGTCTGCTTCTGTTTTCCATTTTTCTTGTATCATTGAGGTTGCCCATCGTCTTGCAGATCTTCGCTCGTGCCTTCTTTGAACCCTTGACTGGCTTCTTCGCATTCTGGTGGTGCGGCCATATGTACTGAGCCTCATGACTCAGAACGCACAGTCAGCGAGGCGGCTGTGAGGGAGACGGTGGCCTCTGATGAACATGTTGCCACAGAGTCGCCTACTCCAGGGATGGTGGTGACCGTGGTGACAGGTCCGTCTGAGGAGGTAGCCAGGGCTTCTGCTGCCCAGGTTGTGGCCTTGGTCTTGTCGTCTTCGCATCAGTCAGTCTCTCCTCATGTTGCCCTTGGTACTAGTAGTCAGCGTCTGGATGACAACGTGTTGCGGGAATTCGACGCCACCCGTCGCTTGTCGGAGCTGACTATGGAGTGGGGAGTTCTGGCAGCTGGTGCTGCTTCTTTTGGAGAGAAACTCCAGGTAAGTTTTTCTTGAGTTACTATTTTGCTGGTCCTCTTGGGTTCTTACGCCTTGTCTTTCTTTCCCATCGTCTTGCTTGATAAGTCTTTCTCTCGGGACCATGTCGACTTCTTTTTCTCGACTGAGACCGAGAAAAAGTTGACCTTCGAGATTAGTGTTCGGAAGACGGATCTAGACCTTAGTCGGGCCGAGATGGAGATTGAGCGTCAGACGCACCAGAGGGAGGAAAAAGCTCTCCGTGCTCAGGTGATCGAGGCGGAGGAGCGAAGGAAAGCTGCAGTCTAGGAAGCCTTGGAAAAGGTGGAGGCCATGAAGAAAGAGTGTGATGGTATTTTGAGTTCTTTTATACCTTGATCCCTCTTTTTCTTTATTTCTTGCTCCTTTTTTGCCTGATTTTCTTTTATTGTCTTGTTCTGCCCTTTGAAAAGATAAGTAGACGCTCTTGACTGATATTGAAGATATGAAGATATCTGTTCAATCTAGTCATAATAGGGCCGAAGAGGTAAAGGCTCGTGTCGAAGAAGAGTTCGCTCGTGCTCAATTGATTAGGCTTGGTGCTGACCGAGATCTTGTGCAGGGGATGAAAACCGTTGAGGATTTGTCCAAGAAGCTAGCGACATCTGACCAATGGTTTGCAACTTTGTGGAAATCTTTCAAGACTGTTGCGAAGCTTCTTCGGACTTCTAAAGATGATGGGAAGACCTGGGGTGAGTTCATCCCTCTGATTCGTGAGTGTCTTCAGAGCTTTGTGAAGGATGGGGTCCGGGCATGTGTGAAGAACGTTTTGGCTCACATCCGTGTTCTTGCGCCGTCGGTTCCTCTAGAAAAACTTAGGGAGGACACTGATGATGACAACTACCTAGAGTCCATCAAAAATGCAGAGTCTGAGGTTGAAGACTTGGCCAACTTTATTGCTGAGAAGCTTGATATTCATCTCCCGCCTTCTGATGACGAAGCTGATAGTTAGGTTCTATAGTATCTTGGCACATCTCTCTCTTTTTCTTTTTTTGTAAAGATATACTCTGTATTGTGCTTTTGTAAAGGAATTCTGGTTCTTTGGATACATCTTTACTATCTTGCTTGAATCATTCGGGTGAATCTTTCCGAGTTGTTTTCCTAGACTTTTGAATTCTTTAAATATGTGCTAGATATAAACCTCAGTCTTTGTAGGCGTATCTGGGTTCCTTTGAGTTGTGTGTCTCCAACTAGCCTTACTCTTTGTTTTATATCTTCGTGGGTCTTGTCGAGCATCGGTGCTGGATCAGTTGGGTTGTTTCATCCGGTGTAGAACAACTTGGGATAGGGCGAGCGCTATCTGGCTCTCATCTAGGTCATGAGAACAACCCATGATAGGTCGAGTGTTGGCTTTTCAGCCTTCTTACTCTGAAAAGACTTGGGACAAGGTGAGCTCAAGCATCTTTTTAGCTCTTTTGCTCTTGATTTGTAAATTGCGGGCTCAAACATCTTTTTAGCTCTTTTTCTCTCATCTGGTTGTGAAAACAACTCGGGATCAGGCGAGCACCTCTGGGTCTCATCTGGGCCGTGAGAACAACCCAGGATAGGTTTGAGTGCTGGATTTGTCAGCCTTCTTGCTTTCATCCAAACTTGAGAATTGTCCAAGTGTTTTGTCTTTTTCTTTGTAATAAGAAGAACTCAGTTTCTGTCCGTTGAGCTGCTCTGCATGAAAAAGTGCACCACTTTCACGCCGGTTGTGTTGCGCAATTAATGTTGGAAACCAAAGCGCCATGTTGGTTTTTGGTGAAGGGATTGACTCTACCCTTAATTTTAGGAGGAGAAATTAATTCTATCTTTATCTCGAGGAGGCTGTTGGACTGCTTAAGGAGATGGCTTGGCTCTATTTAACTGCCCCTTCCACGATTGTTTCAGTACTCTTATCTTTTTAGTCTTACCATAGCCAAAATGGTGAAGAAAACAATTCATCCAAAGGCGTTGCGTCCATAAGGTTCCACGCTCGTTGCTTGCTCGCCCTTCAAGAACTGTGGTTAAGACGGCGTCGTTGAGCAGAGTTTCTTCATCGTCAGCATCTTCATTGCCGACGTCGTCATCTCTTGGTGCTTGTGAGGCTTCGGTGGTGAAGGATGCTCCGCCTACCGGGACATCGAGACCGGTTCTATCTTTGCGGGAGGAGGAGGATCCGGCGGCTGTTCCTGCGGTCAATCCCATCTCCATTCCCCCTGCTGATGCTGACTTGATATGGGTGAACTTGATCGCCCTTAGCAGCGGTAGCAAGGACGAAGTTGACTGGGAAGCACTCATTACTGAAGATGAAGTCGACTGGGAAGTTCTTGCCACAGAAGATGATGACATTGAGTCTGTGGGTAGCTGGTCTCCGTCGAGGATCTGATGGTGGCTTGGGCACGCTGCTATTAGCCCTCGCTTTGATGTTGGCATAAAGGAGATCGAAGAGTGGATTGTCCAGTAATAGATTCATCTTGTTAGGTTGTCGATGTGTCATGTAAATATTTTTTTCTTCCTTAAATCCGAGTAGTTTCTTGTGCTGTAGTCCATCCTCTGTTGTCAAAAATTGTCTCTACTCTGAAAAAGGTGTCTTTTTCTTCTTCTGATGATGATTCTGAGAATTAGGCCTTCTCCTTTGTTGTTTTTGTTAGAAAGCTTCCTTTTAGTGTCTTCTTTCTGTATTGTTTGTTGATCATGAACCTTGGCGAGCACCGGCGCTTCTGCTCATATCCGTAGTAGTCTTGATGGGCTCAGGCTTCTTTTATACTTTCTTTCTCATTGTGGTCTTGCATGGACTTAATTTCCATCCATGTCTGAATGGTTCTAGATAAAATGAGCTCAAGTGTATTTGCAACTATTTTGCTCTTGTTTCTGTGAATTGCGAGCTCAAGCGTATTTTCAGCTCTTTTGCTCTCATCCGACTTGTGAAAACAAACCGGGATAGGTCGAGCACCTCTGGCTCTCATCTAGGCCATGAAAACAACCTAGGATAGGTTCGAGTGTCAGCTTATCTGCCTTACTCTCATCCAAGCCTGAAAAGACTTGGGATTGTGAGTGTAGGACACGTGGACGCCTAAGAGGGGGGGGTGAATTAGGCAACTTAAAAACTAACTCTAAACTATGGCCTCTTTTTCTACTTCTAGCAAAACCTATGCAAAAGATAATCTATCTAGATGTGCAACTACGGTTTTGCTAGTGTGTTGCTATCTCTACGGCAAATGATAATAATATGATCAATGTAAATGCGGAAGCTTAAAGAGCAAGGTAGAGATATGCAAACTCCCGTCGACGACTCCGGTATTTTTACCGAGGTATCGAGAAGCGCGCAAGCTTCCCCCTAGTCCTCGTTGGAGCCCCTCGCAAGGAATCCCTCGCAAGGGCCAAGCTCCCGGTCGGGTAACTCCGTGGATAGCCTCGGGCCTTCCCCACGCGCAAGTGGGTCTCCGATGTGCCTTCCGGCAAGCCTCTCCCGGATGCTCCCCGCCGTCTTCACTATCAAGCTTTGGCCGAAACGCATGGGCCTTGTTCCCTCCGGTACACAGTGGCGGCCACACCACAAACACGGTTGGTGTGATCTCGCAATACTTCAAGCCCCTCCGATGTACAACACTTGTGCTCACAAGCACGGGGTGGCAAGAGGTATGCAAACCTCACTTAAACACTAGGCAAACACCTAGAGCAAGCGCATAAGCGATGGTCTAATCAACCTAAGCGCCGCAAAGCACTTATGCTAATCACCTAATAAAACACTAAGCACTATGCATGTGGAGATCACTCAAATGGTGTATCAACACTCTTGATATGTTTCCTCGGCTCCACACACCTCAAATGGCGGTTGGGGGTTGTATTTATAAGCCCCATCGAGAAAGTAGCCGTTGGGGTCGAACTTCCGCATTTCGCGCATCGACCGGACGCGCTGAATCGTCTGACCGGGACAGCGTCCGTCGTCCCGACCGCTAGAAGCCGCTGAACTCACCGATCGGACGCTGCCCGGCGTCCGGTCGCTTTCGCTGCCGGACGCGTCCGGTCGCAGATTCAGCAGCGCTACTGGAACCTCTTCAGACTCGATCGACGACGCTGCGTTCCTGCGTCCGGTCGGTTCCGCCGCCAGCGTCCGGTCGCTCGTGTCTGCCGAGCCACGGTCCGGCGTCGGTCGCGCTTCAGCGTCGTCGGTCCGGCGTCCGGTCGCCTCTGCATGAGCTTCGTTTCTTTTGCGATCTTGCGCGCGGCTTGGTTCCTATCTTCATGCTTGGACTTTGCTTGACATCTTGGGTCTTTTCTTGTGCTTCTAAGGTCTTGCTTGAGGTGTTGATCATCGGATCATCACGTCGCCTTCGTCCAAGTCACGTCTTGCACCCTATTGGACTACAAAACAAACACTTGCAAATTCATTAGTCCAATTTGGTTGTGTTGGTCATCAAACACCAAAATCCAAAGTAAATGGGTCAAGGGTCCATTTTCCTTACAATATCCCCCTTTTTGGTGATTGATGACAACACGACCAAAGCAAGCAAATGATAAAAAAATTTAAATTTAAAAATTATCTACTTGCTAGGATGCAATGCAAAGGGCAAGGTTATATGATACTAATTGATAGATACCAATTAAAACTTTACTCAAAAGCATGTCTTGCCCTTGCAAATGTCCCCATGTGATATTATGGATTAGAGCCTATCTTTTTTTTTAAAAAGTTTCCCATTTCATAGACTAATCCATAATTCACTTTCCTCCCTTTCTCGGACCATTACCACTTGTAGACATCAACTTGATGCTTGCCTTTGGTCCTTCAAATTCTCCCCCTTTGGCATCAAACACTAAAAAGGAAGACATTAGTAGCACAAGGGAGGGTCAAATTTCATGATCCTTTGTGTATAGAGTGAAATGGATCACAAAATTTGACTCTCGCATTATATAGACTAAGCTCCCCCTAAATATATGCATACATATGGTAGAAAGCAAAGCATATGCATAATTAGCAAATTGTTGCACGAGAGAGTTTAATCTATATAATGCATGGAGAAAGCATATAAATATGAAATGAAATCAACATGATGATGCCAACTGAAGAACGATGCTTCTCTTCGGGGACTCCATTTTCCTTGCAATGAGACCACTACACACATGATAAACTTGAAAAAGGTGTTAGTCTCAAAGCGTCCATCTTGTAGATGATCCTCCCCCTAAATTTGTGCATGGAGACATGGAATACTTGTAGTACTCATGCACAATTGATTTTGGAGTCAAAATACCACTTGAAAGATGATATTTGGGAGAAAATTATCTACAATTTGGACTTTGGCACATATTAGATAAACAATAGTAAGACAAGCTATGTGCCATGCTCCTAAGCAATTTTAAACCATGTAGGTTTGCTCCAAGGGTTACAAATGAGACCGAGCAAGCCTACCATATGAAATACCTAGTGTATGCATGACAAAAGATATAAGCATGCAAATGCAACCCTAGGCATGAAAAGTAACTAGATGCTTAAAGATATCAATTGTAGGAAAAACTAATTGCAAGATGTACCAATTTAAAAGCAATAACATCTAGTTACCTAACATGGGAAGGGGAATTTGGGTCCATAGTATTCACTAACCCACTTGGCAATGGTTTTGTCCATCATGATGCACCCCATGAAATGCACCCATACTTTGCCAAGTCTCCAAATTCCCCGAGGTCTGATGGACTTCTTACTTCCCTTTCGGGATCCAAACCTTCTTGGTGCTCTTCATGTTGGAAATGATTTCCTTTGGCACCCAAAAGCGTTTGACCCCATTGTTTGCTTGCTTGTTCACCTTGATGGCCACCACCTTGTCATTTTTCTTTTTCTTCAAGAGATAAGGTGTGGAGGCCTTCTTGTCCACCTTGTTGGTGTAGGTGTTGGAGAGCTTGCTTGTTTGCTTTTTCTCCTTCTTCTTTGCTCCTCCCTCATTCTTCACCTTGCACTCATAGGACTTGTGGCCTTCTTTGTGGCACACGTAGCAAACCACGATTTGTCCTTCATCAAGCTTCTTCACTCCCTTGATGGTGTTATCTTGATGAAGTTGGGTTTGCTTCGCCTTGCCTTTCATTTGAGTCAAGTCCTTGGTGAGGCGAGCTACTTCTTGCTTGAGTTGCTCATTCTCTTTTGCAACCTCTTGTGTGCATGTATCTACAATCACTTTCTTAACACAAACTTGGTTGCACAAAGGTGAGTCTAAACATAAATCATTGCAAGAGGTAGATGCATCCTTTTTAATTATGTCATTTCTTTTAGATGCCTTGGTGGGGGTATTTTTTATGGCCTTAAGATTAGCAACTTGATTTGTTAGCTCATCACAATGTTTGCACATGATTTCCATTTTAGCAAGCAAACTTTGATAATCATTTTGTGAGCTAGCTAACTTTTCTTTTAATTTTTCATTTTTCTTTTCAAGTTGCTTATCATTAATTGTGCATGCACTTGTTGTTGCACTAGCCTCAAGTTGCTCAATTTTAGTAGATAGTTCAACATTGAGATTTGCAAAGTTTTCATATTGTTCAAGCAAATTCTTGTATGCTTCTTGTGAACTACCTAGCTCTTCTTTTAAAGTCTTGAGCTTCTTTTGTTGACTAGTGCAAACTTTAGCATATTTAAGATTTTGTTGCACAATTGTATTGTAAGAAGGCAAGTCATCATCACTATCACTCTCACTAGAGGATGAGCTTTTGTTACCTCGTGCCATAAGGCACACACGAGAAGAGCTTGATGATGAGTGCTTATGACCTCGCCTTTTGTGATGGTTTTCTTCTTCACTTGAAGAATCATCCCATGACCTTATTGTTGTGAGGGCTTTGTTTTTGCACGCCTTCTTCTTTGTCTTGGGTGTGGGCTTGTTTGGACAAACTTCCACAAAGTGCCCCATCTCGCCGCATCCGTAGCATCCTCTCTTTCTTTGCTCATTTCTTTGATTGGTGAAAATGAGATCTTGAATTTGGATGGGCACACCCTTGACATTGAGCCTTTGGATCATCTTCTCCACCTTGTTGATTAATTTGATTGATTCTTCATCAAGGTCGGAGGTGGAGGAGGAAGATTGATCATCATCACTTGATTCTTGTTCATCATCATCATCATCCTCATCTTCTTCTTCTTCACTTGAGGAGCTTGAGCTTGAGCTTGACTCAACTTTCTTGCCCTTCATCATTTTTTTTTTTCGCTACAAGCGAGAGCTTTGCCTTTGCTTGATGAAGATGCTTCTCCTTGACCCATCTTACGTGACATTTCAAATGCCACTAGCTTGCCAATGACAATGCCCGGGGTCATGGTGCTCAAGTTCTCCATGTTGTGAAGGATGGTGATGATGCTTGCATATTTCTTTTGTGGTAGAACGGAGATGATCTTCCTCACGATGTCCGCATCATCTAGCTTTAATAATCCTATTGAATGGAGCTCATTGATAATTAGATTCAATCGAGAATACATATCACGAACAAGCTCATCATCATTCATAGCAAAGGAATCATAATTTTGCTTAGCTAGACAATGTTTTTGCTCACGGACATTACTTGTACCGTCATGGAGCTCTTGAAGTTTTAACCAAATTTCATGTGCTGTATTTAAGGTGAACACTTGGTTAAACACATCCATGCTAAATGATTCAAACAAGCAATTCTTAGCTCTAGCATTAAAATGCATTTCTTTTTCATCACTCTTTGTGGGTTTTTCGGGATTCTTGATGGGTTTCATCCCGTCATGAGTGACTCTCCATACACCCAAATCAACCGCCTCAAGGTGGCAAGCCATTCTAGCTTTATAGTATGGGAAGTTAGTGCCGTCAAATTGTGGAGGCCTAGCGGTATCCATCCCCACCACTCTACAAAAGCGTCGGCTCAACGGCGGTTAAACCAAAGGTCCAAATATGAGCCAACCGGCTCTGATACCAATTGTAGGACACGTGGACGCCTAAGAGGGGGGGGTGAATTAGGCAACTTAAAAACTAACTCTAAACTATGGCCTCTTTTTCTACTTCTAGCAAAACCAATGCAAAAGATAATCTATCTAGATGTGCAACTACGGTTTTGCTAGTGTGTTGCTATCTCTACCGCAAATGATAATAATATGATCAATGTAAATGCGGAAGCTTAAAGAGCAAGGTAGAGATATGCAAACTCCCGTCGATGACTCCGGTATTTTTACCGAGGTATCGAGAAGCGCGCAAGCTTCCCCCTAGTCCTCGTTGGAGCCCCTCGCAAGGAATCCCTCGCAAGGGCCAAGCTCGGTCGGGTAACTCCGTGGATAGCCTCGGGCCTTCCCCCCACGCGCAAGTGGGTCTCGATGTGCCTTCGGCAAGCCTCTCCGGATGCTCCCCGCCGTCTTCACTATCAAGCTTTCGGCCGAAACGCCATGGGCCTTGTTCCCTCCAGACACAGATGGCGGCCACACCACAAACACGGTTGGTGTGATCTCGCAATACTTCAAGCCCCTCCGATGTACAACACTTGTGCTCACAAGCACGGGGTGGCAAGAGGTATGCAAACCTCACTTAAACACTAGGCAAACACCTAGAGCAAGCGCATAAGCGATGGTCTAATCAACCTAAGCACTTCGCAAAGCACTTATGCTAATCACCTAATAAAACACTAAGCACTATGCATGTGGAGATCACTCAAATGGTGTATCAACACTCTTGATATGTTTCCTCGGCTCCACACACCTCAAATGGCGGTTGGGGTTGTATTTATAAGCCCCATCGAGAAAGTAGCCGTTGGGGTCGAACTTCCGCAATTACACTGCTGCATCGACCGGACGCCGAATCGTCTGGCCGGACGCGTCCGGTCGTCCCGACCGTTAGAAGCCGCTGAACCTACCGACGGACGCTGCCGTCGTGTCGGTGCGCTTCGCCACCGGACGCGTCCGGTCGCGATTCAGCAGCGCTGGAACTCTCTTCTCGATCGGACGCTGCGTTTCTGCGTCCGGTCCGGTTGCCGCCAGCGTCCGGTCTTTGTTCGCCGAGCCACCGGTCCAGCGGTCTCGGTCGCGCTTCCAGCGTCCGGTCCGGCGTCCGGTCGCCTCTGCATGAGCTTCGTTTCTTTTTGCGATCTGCGCGACGGCTTGGTTCCTATCTTCATGCTTGGACTTTGCTTGACATCTTGGGTCTTTTCTTGTGCTTCTAAGGTCTTGCTTGAGGTGTTGATCATCGGATCATCACGTCGCCTTCGTCCAAGTCACGTCTTGCACCCTATTGGACTACAAAACAAACACTTGCAAATTCATTAGTCCAATTTGGTTGTGTTGGTCATCAAACACCAAAATCCAAAGTAAATGGGTCAAGGGTCCATTTTCCTTACAGTGAGCTCAAGTATCTTTTCAGCTCTTTTGCTCTCATCCGGTTGTGAAAACAACTCGGGATCGGTCGAGCACCTTTGGCTCTCATCTAGGCCATGACAACAACCTAGGATAGGTTCGAGTGTCAGCTTATCTACTTTACTCTCGTCCAAGCCTGAAAAGACTTGGGATTGCGAGCTCAAGCATCTTTTTAGATCTTTTGCTCTTATCCGGTTGTGAAAACAACTCGAGATCGGTCGAGCACCTCTGGCTCTCATCCAGGCCATGAAAACAACCCAGGATAGGTTCGAGTGTCAGCTTATCTGCTTTACTCTCATCCAAGCCTGAAAAGACTTGGGATTGCAAGCTCAAGCATCTTTTCAGCTCTTTTGCTCTCATCCGATTGTGAAAACAACTCGGGATCGGTCAAGCACCTCTGGCTCTCATCTAGGCCATGAAAACAACCTAGGATAGGTTCGAGTGTTAGCTTATCTGCTTTACTCTCATCCAAGCCTGAAAAGACTTGGGATTGCGAGCTCAAGCATCTTTTTAGCTCTTTTGCTCTCATCCGGTTGTGAAAACAACTAGAGATTGGTCGAGCACCTCTAGCTCTCATCTAGGCTATGAAAACAACCTAGGATAGGTTCGAGTGTTAGCTTATCTGCTTTACTCTCATCCAAGCCTGAAAAGACTTGGGATTGCGAGCTCAAGCATCTTTTTAGCTCTTTTGCTCTCATCCGGTTGTGAAAACAACTCGGGAACGATCATAATAAGACAAATGTTGATGAGGAATATCATCTTTATTCCATTGACCGTGGATCCTGATTACATATCGCTTTATTGTTACATAGATTTTGTCTTGAGTTCTTCAAGCATAGAATCTTCTTAGCTGGCTGATATGCCACGTATTCCTCACTTCTTCCCCATCTTTAGTCATTAACTTGTATGTGCCTGGTCCAGAGACTTTTGCGACAATAAAAGGACCTTCCCATGGGCTGAGTAGTTTATGGCGTCCGTCAGTTTTTTGTATTCTTCGTAGTACTAAGTCTCCGACTTGTACTGAGTGTTGTTTAGTACTTTTGTTGTAGTGGCGCATTAGACCTTGGAGGTATCGAGCTGACTAAAGGGTAGCATTTATCCTGACCTCTTCTGTACTATCAAGTTCTAATCTTCATGTGTGTTCTGCTTCTCCCTCCTCGTATTGCTCTATTTTTGGGGATGTCTAGATCAAATCTGCTGGTAGCACGGCTTCTGATCCATATACTAGAAAAAAAAGATGAGTATCTAGTTGCTCTGCTTACTTGAGTGCGGAGCCCCCATACTACTTTGGGTAATTCCTCAATCCATTTGGAGCCGTAGTCTTCTAGTTCTTCATATAATCTTGGTTTTAATCTAGCTAGTATAAGTCCATTGGCTCTTTCTACTTGTCCGTTGGCTTTAGGGTGTGCAACTGATGCATAATTTATACTGATGCCACAGTCTTGTGCCCAATTTTTGAATTCGGTAGCTGTAAAAGGGGAACCCAAATCTGTGATGACGCGGTTGGGTATTCCGAAGCGGTGCATGATGTCTTGGATGAACTCGACTGCTTTTGCTGCATTGTATTTTACGAGCGGCTTGTACTCGATCCACTTGGTGAATTTGTCAATTGCGATGAAGATGTACTCAAAACCACCTTTGTCCTTTTTGAGTGGACCTACTTGGTCCAGCCCGCAGCATGAGAACGGCCAAGCAGGAGGGATGCAAATTAGCTCGTGAGCTGGTACGTGAGCTTGCCTCGCGAACATTTGGCACCCTTTGCACTGTCTGACTAATTCTTCTGCATTTTTCAAAGCTGTTGGCCAATAGAAACCGGTGCGGAAAGTTTTGCCCACCAGAGTTCTTGAGGCTGCATGGTTGCCGCAGCAACCTGAGTGAATTTCTTCTAGGATTTCTTTTCCTTCTTCTCTTGTGATACATTTAAGAAGTACTCCTAATGATGCGGCTCTTCTATAGAGCTTGTCACCTACAAGGATGTAGTTCTTGCTTCTTCTGATTATCCTGGTGGCCTCTTCCCTATTAGCTGGTAGTTTGTTTTCTTTGATGTAGTCGATGAAGTCTTGAGTCCATGATCTGGTGATTACCATGATCTGGGTTGTTGTTGCTGGTGGCTCAGGGGTTATCCTACCGGGTTGTTTTATGGAGGGTGATGGCAACTCCTCTACAAACACCCCTGGTGGGACCTTCGCTCTATCTGATCCCAGCTTGGCAAGGACGTCTGCTGCAATGTTTGAGTCTCGTAGAACATGCAGGATTTCTAGTCCTTGTAATTTTTTCTCTAGTTTTCGTACTTCAGCGCAATAGGCGTCCATGTTGTTTTTGGTATAGTCCTAGTCTTTATTGACTTGATTGATGACTACAGCTAAATCTCCATAGACAAGCAACCGCTTGATTCCGAGAGAAGTCATGATTCTTAGCCCATGGATGAGTGCTTCATATTCTGCTTCATTATTTATGGCTTGCCATAGAATTTGGAGTACGTATTTAAGCTGTTTTCCTTCTGGGGATATGAAAAGAACACCTGCACCTGCCCCGCCTAACTTGAGTGATCCATCGAATTACATCTTCCAATGATCGAGGAAGGTATCTGGTGCGGGTTGTTGGATTTCTGTCCATTCGGCCACAAAGTCTGCGAGTGCTTGTGATTTTATTGCTTTCCAAGGAGAGAAATCGAAATTTAGAGCTCTGAGTTCAACTGCCCACTTTGATATGCGTCCCGTCGCATCTCTATTACGTAGGATGTCTCCAAGAGGGAAATCTGTTATTACGGTGATCTTGTGGCTTTCAAAGTAGTGCCAAAGCTTGCGGGAGGTGATTAGGAGGGCGTAGAGTAGTTTCTGTACATGCGGGTACCATATTTTTGAATCTATCATAACTTCACTGATGTGGTATACCAGCCGCTGTACTTTGTATACATGCCCTTCTTCTTCTTCTCTTTCCACCACAATTGCTGCACTGACCATAGTAGATGTTGCCGATATGTATAACATCATGTATTTGTTTTTCTTTGGTGGCATAAGTATGGGTGATGAGGTGAGGTACATTTTAAGGCTTTCAAAAGCCTCCTTGGCTTCCTCTGTCCACTCAAACTTGCCTGTCTTTTTTAGTAGCTTGAAGAAAGGGAGTCCTTTTTCACCGAGTCGTGAGATGAAGCGATTGAGGGCTGCCATGCTTCCTATCAGTTTTTGCACATCTTTTACACTGCGTGGGGGTGCCATTTCTATTATGGCTCGAATTTGCTTAGTGCTTGCTTCTATTCCCCGATTACTGACTAGGAATCCGAGTAGTTGCCCTGATGGTACCCCGAAAACACACTTGTTTGGGTTCAATTTCCACTTCCATTTATTTAGATTTTCAAAAGTCTGCTTCAAGTCTTCGATTAGCATGTCTAGGTTCTTTGTCTTTGCTACTATGTCATCGACATAAGCTTCTGCGTTGTTACCAATTTGTTCATCAAGACATGTTTGGATAGCTCTTTGATAGGTGGCGCCCGCGTTCTTGAGTCCAAAGGACATGGTTTTATAGCAATAGGCGTCGAAAGGAGTGATGAAAGACGTCTTGCTCTGATCTTCTTCTCTTAATGCAATCTGATGATATCCTGAATAGCAATCGAGGAAAGATAGCAGGACGGATCCTGCTGTTGAATCGACAATTTGATCAATTCGTGGTAACCTGAACGGGTCCTTTGGGCAATGTTTGTTGAGATCCGTGTAATCCACGCACATGCGCCATTCTTCCGTGTTCTTTTTTGTACTAGAACGGGATTCGCTAGCCAATCTGGATGAATAATTTCTCTTATAAAATCGGCTGCCATTAATTTTGTAATCTCCTTCTTGATTGCTTCCTTTTTGTCTGGTGAGAATCTTCTCAACCGTTGCTTAATTGGTTTGGAGCCTTCATTGACATCGATTCTGTGCTCAACCAACTCTTTTGTGACACCTGGCATGTCGGCCGGCTTCCAAGCGAAGATATCTTTGTTGTCCCAAAGAAAGTTGGTGAGCGCGAGTTCCTATTTGGCCAAGAGGTGGGCGCTGATGGTCGCTGTCTTCTCAGGATCACCAGTACCCAGGTCAATTTTCTTTACATCGGCTTCTTTTTGAGGTGCAAGGATGCAAGGTTTCTTTGCTGGGATCTCTAGCTCTTCCGGGTTCATTTGTGCAGTGACGGTGGTAATTTCTTCTCTGTCGTCGGCTGCCTATGTTTTGGCTACGATTTGGATTGCTTGAATGTCACAATCGAAGGCACGCTTTAGGTTTCCTCGGAGGGAGAGTATTCCGTGAGGTCCTAGCATCATGAGAAGGAGGTATGGGTAGTGAGGTATAGCCATAAACTTTGCAAGTGCTGGTTTTCCAAGGATGGCATGATACGATGTCTCAAAGTCCGTAGCTTCGAACTGAATGAATTCGGTTCGGTAATTTGCTTGTGTTCCAAACGTGACTCATAGAGTGATTTGCCCGAGCGGCATGGCGGCTTTGCTAGGTACTATTCCATAGAAGGGTATTCCTATTGGGGTGATCAACCCGGCAAAGTCTAGCCCCATCTTCTTTAGCGTTTCTGAAAATATGATGTTGAGTCCAGCTCCCCCATCGATCAGAACTTTGGTGACTATCATCCCTGCTATAGTTGGATCTAGGACCAGTGGATATAGGCCGGCATTTCCAACGCTCGTCCATTGATCTTCTCTTGAAAACTTGATTGGATATTGTGACCAATTTAGGTACCTTGGGACCGCTGGTTCAGCTGCCATGATGTTGTGGAGAGCCAGCTTGTCTTGGTGCTTGCTTCTGGAACCCGGAACTCCAGAAAAGATTACTATGACCATCCCCTTTGGCTACTGGAATCCTTTGTCTTCTATGTTGTCTTCGTCTTTCTTTTTGTTATCCTCTTGTTTATCTTTGTTTTTTCCTTTTCTTGCGTACCGATCAATGAAGATTCAACAGTCTCCCGTTGTGTGGTTTCCTTGTGGGTGCCATATATAGTGCATATTTTCAATATCCTCGAACCTCCTAAATTTTGAGAATTTTTTTGTCTTGTCGGCCATGGCGATGGTGTTGTCTGGTCCACGTTTCCTATCTGGATGACCCATGTTTGGAAAATTTCTCCGGTCCGAGTTGTCTCTGTTGTTTTCTCGGTTGTTTCTGTTTGGAAATCTTTCTTTCGTCTTTTCTTCAGCCATAATCATTTTTTCTACCGCGTGTCTGAATTCTTCATTATTCCTTGGGTTTTCTTTGCAAAAATCTTGAAACTGCCATTTAGCCATGATCCCATGGGAGAAGGCTTCAATTACTTCTCGTTCGGTGATGTCATGTACCTGGGCATGTATTTCACCAAAACATCGATAATAATCTCTGAGGCTCTCACCTCCCTTTTGCTTGAGTCCTTTTAGTTCTGCATGTGTGATGGGGTGCGTAATGATGCCCGCGAAGTTTTCACAGAAAGCTCTTTGTAAGTTCTCCCAGCCTTTGATTGAACCTGGGTTCAATTTATCGAACCATTGGAGGGGCATGTTTTCTAGGGCCATGGGAAAGAATAATGCTTTGATATCGTCATCTCTGCCAGCTAGTTCGATTGATTGTGAGTAGATTCTGAGCCACTATTTTGGTTCAGTCTTCCCATCGTATTTGGAGTGGTTTGATGGTTTGAACTTGTGAGGCAGCCGTACTGAAGCAAGTCATCTTGAAAAACATGGAAATCTATAGTGCGTTCCAACTTCTCTGTGTTCTGACTTAGCTCCTTCTTCCAGCTAGTTGTTATTTAGCCTAGGAATGAATTGTGGGGATGAGTGGTGAGATGCTCTGCTCCTTTCTTCTCTCGGGCGCTCGACTTGATTACTCCGGGCGTTGTCTCTCCTTTTTTCTTGATTCTGGCTCCCGTTTGGTCCTAGTCTCTCGAAGGCGGACCTCCTTTGACTTTGCGCGTCTTGTTCATGCGATGCTATCCTAGCAGGAAGCTGGAATGAGTCCTTCCGCCGTGCGCCCTCTGAGCTGTTGTCCGGAGAACTTCTCGGAGTTGTTATTGTTCTTCGTTGGGATGTGAAATTGCTTCGAGTTCTTCTAGTGCTTCCCGTATCTTGTCGTAAGGGGCTTCGTGTACTCTGACCGCGCACCTTTCTTTGGCTTCTTTCTCTGATCTTCTCTTGTAGTACTCAGCCAGCTCCATTTTGTATGTGTCCTGTGCTTCTTTTCGTTGCCTGACACGGCGTCTGCGACCTTCTTTCAGTTTGTTCCTTTTTTCTCTAGCTCGTCATTGGCCCTCAGATTCGCCATCGTATTCAGGAACGTTGGGCGATATGTTTGATTCTGATTCATCTGAAGATCTAACATTGGGTGCAGTTGGTGGTATCGGTAGTGGCCGCCGAATCATGAAGGCTTCTCGACCTGGCACCAGGCTTGCCTTGCTGTAATTGCTGATGACTTCAGTTCAAATGTTGTCATCGCGGAGCGCACTACCTTCTTGGTAAGGTAGAGTGATAGCTTCTTCAACTAGTCGGGTATTGCTGTTCTGGGGATATGTACCCGACCAATGGACTAGGCAATCTTTAGGTGTTATGGTTAACACAAGACCTTCCTGTGCCCCGATAAGATGTAGCCTCTGTGCTCGACCAGCCATGCTTCGGAGTAAGCCTTGAGATGTCTTTGTCATGTTGTTAAGTCCGGTTGGGAAGCGACTCAATTTCATGGAAGAAACCTGAAGTAGATTCGAAGTGATCTCTTGTAGAGTTGATGCTGCGTTCTGGAGTCCGATTAGGAAAGGTCTTGGTTTGTCTTTGAAAGAACCTGGATAAGACTCCGAGGAGGAATCTGACTCGGATGTTAGATCAGGATTGATCGTTGTCGGGGCCCAAGTCGGTTTGAACACCGTAAGCTTTTCGAGATCTTTGGTTAGCTTCATCGAAAGGGTGAGATCTTCGTGGGCTTCCAGAGCTTCGACAAGATGTCCATGGAGGTTGCCTTTGTCATTCACCTCGCAAACCCATGATCCAAATATGAAGATTGATCCCATCGGGAAGATCATGTTGTCGAAATCCGTAGAGCTCTTGATCGCGATTGCGCCGAAAGCCCCTACCTGGCACGCCAGCTGTCGGTGTTCGACCACCGATAGCCTATCACGGGGGTACCCGGGACAGTTGTTCGGGCTTCAGTACGTGCTAGAACTCAACGGTGAACGTAGAGACAGTCAATTTATACTGGTTTGGGCCCTCGGTCGATGATCGAGTAATAACCCTACGTCCAGTCGGTGTTAGCCTTTGCGTTGGATTGATTGTGTTGTATCGTCTCTTGTTACAGGGGTGCCCATAGCCTCTCTTTATATCGGTAGAGAAGGCTGTGGTGCGGTTACAATCCTAGTCGGATCTAAAGAAGGTGTCCTGAAGTAGATACAGAAGTTACTTTCCATAGGAATCCGGCTAGTCTGGCCTATTCTATTCGGATTCGGTGTAGTGGGTGCTACACCTCTCCTAGTTCTAGTTCGTGGGCCAGGCCAGGGCCCACGACTCATAGTCACATTGTTGGGGAACCCTGTGGGTCCCGCATCGACAGCGAGGTCCAAATTCATTTTAAAATGTGATTTTAAATTATTTAAAATATGAAAAATAGTTCTAATAAATCACAGTTTTGCCACTCATTTATAATACAATTACAGTGCAGGCACCATTTGATCATATTGCTCCTACTCATTTATAATACAATTACATTTCATTGCATGTGTCTAAATTATGCAAACCCTAAGGATATGACTAGTCTTTTACTACATTCCTTGTTTCACCTAGGGTTTAATGATTGGGTAGTGTAGCCATATGTAGTTGTGCTTAGCTGCTCTGCTCACCTTTTCACATGTTAATGAATGTAATAATATTGCCTAATGAATTTGTTAACACTGGATTTTGGTCGACTTTGGAGGATGACGGGTGGACCCGCATGCGGGAAGAAGGATATTCGGCAAACAAAACGAGCGGTCGGCTAAATGCTTGTGCAGTCGGTTACTTCAGAAGGTGGTGACTCCATTCGGGAAAGCAGAAGATGGCAGGCAAAGCTGATCGAAAAGATGAAAAGTTGTAATAATAAAGGACTCTGAGAGTTTAGGGCAAGGAATCGTAGTTTCCAAGTTTGTTTAAGAGTTCCTTTGTAAATTGTAGTCTTTTAGGACTCGTGTTTTGTCTAGGGTATAAATATTGACCCTCAACCATTGTAATAGGGGTTCACAACCAAATCAATACAACCGGCCCCGTGCCAACTTTCGAGTCCTTTTTGTCGTGTCGTCGAGTTCTTCGAGAGGAGTCATCGATCCATCGACCTCCGTAAGTTCTGACAACCTTGTTATCATGTTTAGTATCATGCGGTGGATTTAGACGTGATGCAAGTAGTCTTGTTTGTTTTCAATGATCGTGCGGCGGATCTTTGCTTGACAATCAAGAAGTCTTTGCTTATGCTTTGTTTATGAGTAGATACCGTGCGACAGGCGTTTGCTCAATATGCTTAGTGAAAGCAAGACAATTATCGGCTCTATTAGATACGGCAAAATCTAAATAGATTCATTAAGTTATCCTGTGTTGCATGTTTTAAATATTTTATATATTTATAACACACTTCTGCCCAATCTAGATTGATATTGTTCGGCCCTCTCTTATGGTTTTATTTGTGCTTCAATGATCATTGCTTTCATATTACCTTTGCAAATAGATAACATGCTCATAATGGCTGAATTATTTTAATCTAGATTGTCTCATGTCGTGGGTTCATGCATGTTAATTACGTTTAAGCTTTAACGAAACTAGGTGTCGTGCGGCAGATGCAGGTTTTAGATTAGTTTAATCGTGTTTATTTGCATGTTCCTTCTTCATGGACCCCAACTCGGCTGGACTGCTGAGCTTGGTTATGCATCAACTCATAATTAATTTCACTTGTTCAAACATGTCTTCCCATGCACATGCATTCGGCAATCGGATCTTTACGTGTGTTCATCTTACGATTAGCTGAATGGTTTATAAACTTGTTGGCAGACAGCTTCCTATAGCTGTATGTCGTTGTAAGTGGCTTCAGGGCCGTATATATGGAACTGTCTGGTCTCACCCGACATGTTCCGGTTTGGCATTTAACTGTTTTATCCCTTGTTAGTTTTTTTCAGGTCAAACTGACTAGCACGTTTTCGGATCACGAAGCACCCGGGCACCCGATTGAAGCCACGCTTTCCGGCTTGCTGTGTGTGAGGCACAGTGCATCACATTTTGTGTCAACACACTTTTTGGCACGCTCGGTGGGACAATCTGTTAGTTCAAGATGGCGTCTGAGATCAACAATGATCATGTTCTGGATGTGAGCATGGCAGAATTGCCAGATAATTACAGGGATTTAGTGCTACAAGCATGCGAGCAATACCAACAAAAGTGTTTGATGTCTTTTTCCAAAAACAAGAGCAACAAAGTGTTTCAAAAGCAGTCAATGCCAAGGGTTCTTCTTCCACATCAAACTGATTACACTGAAGAGGAGGATGCTCAGAAGATGGCAGCCCTGGTTTATAAAGCTATGGGAGAAACCATGACAAACCATCACACATCTTTTCTGAATACCTTTCGAGCAATCATGATCAGTACTTTTGGTCCAATGGTTGATAAATACTTTGAAGAAAATGTTGGCCCACTCAGTGGACCGACACTTTTCAATGTTCCAAAGCATCAAGAGAAGCCTGTTGGAAAAGAAGGAGCATCGACTTCAAATATAGGTGGATGGACTCACACTGAAAAGCAATCATATCCCACCTATGGCCAGGTAACATTTGGTACCACAGGAGAAGTGCCACCTTCAGCTTATAGAGTTTCTCCGGCATCAAACAGATTGCAGAAGAATATGTATGGAGATGGGTATCAAGAATTTACTGATTACAATGCTATCAATGCTGTGCCAAATCCAGGGTATAGGAGTGTTTCAGGAGTGCCTTCTAGAGTGCAAGTACAAGGAAATCAGGATTCAGGCATTGATGTTTTGATGCACAGGATGGCTGATATGATGCAGAATCAGTTCGGCTTGAAGCCAAAAAATTAATCCTATTCATACAAGTCTCCTTATCTAGAGTGGTACAACAGAGTGGCGTTACCTCCAAGGGTGAAGCCTCCAACAGATTTGACCAAGTTTTCTGGTCAAGATGATACTAGTACCATAGAGCACGCGTCATTCGGTACTTAATGCGACTTGGAGAAGCCGCTTCAGATGAAGCTTGGAGGATTCGATATTTTCCTTTGTCTCTTATAGGACCAGCTTTCAAGTGGTTCACGTCTTTACCAAACTCATTCCATTGGTACGTGGGCGAGAGCTAGAGCGAAGTTTCATTCATATTTTACACGGGTACTAATGAGAAGAAGTTGGTCGATCTCATGAGTCCGAGGATGAGAACAAATGAGACACCATTGGAATATCTTCGCAGATTTAGGGAGACCAAGAATATGTGTTATTCTCTGAATTTACCGGATGATCAACTACCGGAATAGCTATAGCGAGGAATGTTGCGAATATCGGGAGAAGTTGTTCGGCATGGAGTTTGATGATCTTGGCCAACTTGCACATGACGTTTAGCGACTATGAGTAATCAGGCCTAAGGATTCAGGAGAGATAATCGCTTTCAGAAGAACAATGCCACTAATGAGGTGTATCAAGGTTTTCTGGCGGAAGCGACTAAGTATATTGATGAAGATGAGATAGCTGCAGCTGAGTTGAATTGGGCAAAGGAGCCTACTCAAATTAGTCAACGCTGGTTGAAACAACAAAAGGGAACCTATGATTTTGATGTTACTAAGGCGCATGTGCTTTTGCATTATTGATGAAGGAAGGGCGCATCAAGTTGCCAGAAGGACATCCCATGCTACGTCCTGAAGGAGTGAAAGACAAAAAGTATTGTGGCTTCCATAACACTAATTCTCACTCTATCAATGATTGCCGAGTGTTCAGGATACGAATCCAGAAAGCTATCCAAGAGGGACATTTGAAGTTTGATGGCAAGATGAGAATTGATGATCAGTCTTTTCCACAAAATATGATTTCTTTCTCTGTCAATATGGTCTCTCGCCAATGATCTCAAAGGTAAAGGCAAGATAAAGGTGTTGACTTCGATAGAGCAAAGAAAAGTGGTTGTTGACCGGATCGGCAAGTCACCGATGAGAGAGTGCTGCAAACAACGAGTTTGGTTTTGAGAATATTTGAATCGAGAAAGGTCAAACTTCCAAACCCGAGTTACATCACGTATTTTGCTAAACAAGTGGCGAGAGAGAGCAAGAGAAGGAATACTATAAGAAGCAATGGTTTATGGAAGAATCTGGGAGGTATGAGGAAGAGGTATACCGAAAGGAGCAAGAAGAATACATGATGAGCAGGAGCGGTCTCATTGGGGTTGTTCATTCTTTAGGCATTGTTGGAATGAAGGCTTGAGGTTGCTCTGCTAGAAATAATTGTCCCGAGTGTAGTGCTCGATTACTTGAGTATATAGGGCAATCTCGAGTCAACCGCCATCCCGTCTATGAAAGACTTGGAACGAAGGTTCACGAAGATGATCGGTGCTTAAAATAGATGATTTTGAGAATCAACAAAGGAAAAGATTTGAGGTCAAGGTTGGATTCATGATAGGGTGCATGGTGAAGAAGTTTGATTCCTATAGATACATTATGGCAAAAGGGCGGTGGTGTCCTCCGGGCCGAGGAAAAGTCGAGAAAAGAAGAGTTCAACGGTTGAGGAATAGGGAGTTGAAGCAGGAAGTTACCGAAACAAAGCAAATATGGCGTCCTAAGAAGAAGCCTGATGGATGTGGTCCTTGGTGATGCTTGCATGGCTTTCTTCCTCCCATCGAGTTTATAGCTCCCGAAAGCCAAGATGTCCAAGAAGAGGTGTACTCGATTTTGATGAAAGTGAATGTCGAGGATTTGATGGCCCGACTTGTATTAACACAAAGAAATTTGTTTTTGACAAACCAATCAAGAATCGTCACTTGAGACCACTCTATTTAAAGGGATATGTCAATGGCAAGCCTTTAACTAAGATGTTTGTTGATGGAGGGCCTCTATCAATATCATGCCTTATACTACCTTGTAAAGCTTGGGATGACTAATGAAGAATTGTTTGGCCCGACATGGTGCTTAGGGACTTTCTTGGCAACCCTTCCGATACCCGAGGTGCTATCCATGTCGGTGACTATTGGGTCGAAAACTCGATTACTACCTTTTTTGTCATTGATGGCAAGGGGCATATAGTCTACTCTTGGGCAGAGATTAGATCCATGCTAATTGCTGCATTCCTTCAACCATGCATCAAATTCTCATTCAATGGATTGGAGATGATGTTGAAGTTGTACATGCTGATGATTCGATAAGTGTTGCTTTGCCACAGAATCTACCTCATCGGGAATATGAAGGCGTCGATTGTTTCTCTGGAAAAGTGTGGAAAGAAGGTCCTGTAAATGTTTTCAGCGAGGGCCAACAGCCGATCCAAGCAGTTGGCTCTCATAGTAATTTTTAATGGGAAATCCTGTCGATGGCAACAAAGGAAAGTTGGGACGTGGTTTTATGTCGGCTGATAAGTTGGAAGAAATTGATGTTGGTGATGGTTCTAAGCCAAGGCTGATGTATATTAGTGCAAAGTTAGACCCAGAATATAAATCAAAGTTGATATATCTGTTGAAAGAGTTTAAAGATTGTTTTGCTTGGGATTACACGGAAATGCCTGGATTGGATCGTTCCATTGTTGAGCATCGATTACCCATTAAACCTGGATTTCGTCCTTACAAACAACCTCCACGGAAGATATACAAAGAGGAGGTATTGGCCGATGTGAAGAAGGAGGTTGAAAGATTAATAGAAGCAAACTTCATTCGGCCATGCAAGTATGCAGAGTGGATTTCAAACATAGTACCGGTATACAAGAAAAATGGAAAAATGAGGGTTTGCATAGATTTCAGAAATCTTAATAAGGCCACTCCCATGGATGGTTACCCAATGCCAGTTGCCGATTTACTAGTAGATGCAGCAGCAGGTTATGAAGTCATTAGTTTTATGGATGGTAATGCTGGCTATAATCAAATTTTTATGGCAATGGAAGATATTTCAAAAATAGCCTTCAGATGTCCTGGTCATATTGGTTTGTTTGAATGGATAGTCATGACATTTGGGTTAAAGAATGCCGGTGCAACTTATCAAAGAGCTATGAATTATATTTTTCACGAGCTGATCGGCAAGATTGTAGAGATCTACATCGATGATGTAGTGGTCAAGTCTAGAAATCATGAAGGACATTTAGCCGATTTAAGAAAGACTTTGGAGTGCACAAGAAAGCATGGCTTGAAGATGAATCCAAACAAATGTGCCTTTGGAGTTTCGGCTGGTGAGTTTTTGGGATTTTTAGTTCATAAAGGAGGAATTGAAGTTGGGAAAAAGAGCATGGAAGCAATAGACAAAGTTGTGCCGCCAACCAATCTCACAGAATTACAATCATTGTTAGGCAAAATCAACTTTGTAAGAAGATTCATATCCAATCTATTAGAGAGAGTTTTACCCTTTTCTCCTTTATTAAAGCTCAAGAAGGATCAAAAATTTGTATGGGGTGACATACAACAAAAGGCTTTTGATGAGATCAAGCAATATATGAAGGCACCACCTGTGCTGGTACCTCCACAACTTGACAAGCCTTTTAAGTTGTATGTGGCGGCCGATAGCCTAACGATAGGATCGGCCCTTATGCAAGAATTTGAAGGAAAAGAAAGAGTCATAGCTTATCTTAGCCGAAAGCTGCTAGACCCAGAAACAAGGTATTCGGCTACAGAAAAACTTTGCTTGTGTGTGTATTACTCATGTACCAAATTTCGGCACTATTTGTTGAATGCCGAATGCGTGGTAGTTTCTAGTTTTGATGTAATCAAACATATGCTATCAATGCCAATTTTGAATGGAAGAATTGGCAAATGGATTTTAGCATTGTCAGAATTTAATTTAAGGTACGAATCGGCAAAGGCGGTAAAGGGTCAAATTATTGCCGATTTTATTACCCAACATCGGGATCTTTCTGTTGAGGCGATAAGCATTGTGCCTTGGGCCTTGTTCTTCGATGGATCATCTTGTAACAAAGGTGGTGGTGCTGGTATTCTCTTGATTTTCCCACAAGGAAAAACTTTTGAGTATGCGGTTCCTATTGAATTTCATGTTACTAATAATCAGCAGAGTATGAAGCGTTGCTTAGAGGGCTTGACTTCTTATAGAAGTAAAGGCCGTTCTTTGTTGAAATCTTTGGGGATTACGAGTTGGTGATTAATCAACTGAGTGGTCAAGTATGAATGCAAGAACAATGTGTTAAGAGAATATTATGAGGAGTGTAGAGAACTTTTGAAGAATTTTACGGTAGTAACCTTGCATCATATCCCTAGAGAGTACAATGAAGAAGCAAATAAGTTAGCTCAAGTCGCATACGGATATCGAGAGAGTCGGGAGTTTTTTTGCTATAGAAGAAGGTGTTTTAAATCTTGATCAAGTAGATGGTGATTGGAGATACGAAATTACCAATTATCCGAAAGGTCCATCTCAAAAGTTTCCCGAAAACTTAGGTGCAAAGCTCTCAAATTTGTGTTCCTTGATGATCAGTTATATTATAAGTCCATCGATGGAGTATTGCTCAAATGTTTAAGTCAAGAAGAGGCCAAGAAAGTGATGTATGAGGTTCACGAAGGATTGTGTGGTGCACACCGGTCGATTTTATCGGATGAAGTGGATAATTAGGAGAACTGGTTTATTTTGGCCGACTATGTTGGAGGATTGTTTTGAATATTACAAAGGGTGTCACAATTGTCAAAAATTCGGCAATATTCAAAAGTTCCAAAGATCTCGCTATGAATCCCATAATCAAGCCTTGGCCGTTCGAGGAGGATGGGGTATAGATTTAATTGGTCGATCAATCCTCCTTCTAGTAAGGGACACAAATTTGTACTCTTGGCCACGGATTATTTCACCAAGTGGGTTGAAGCTATCCCTTTGAAGAAGGTAACGTCAGAGAATATGATCAGTTTTGTTAAGGAACATATAATTTACAGATTCGGGATTCCTCAAACTATAACAACTAATCAAGGAACTCAGTTTACTTCTTCAGAATTCTGTGATTTTGCCAAAGATATGGGGATTAAGTTGTATAATTCTTCTCCTTATTATGCACAAGCTAATGGTCAGGCAGAAGCATCAAATAAGATTATGATTAAAATCATCCAGAAGAAGATTGATGAAAAACCAAGGAGATGGCACTTGGTTCTTAATGAAGCATTGTGGGCTTACCGAATGGCTTGTCATGGGTCCACTCAAACGTCTCCCTATGAACTGGTTTATGGGCATCATGCTGTATTACCATGGGAATTACGGTCAAGTTCAAGGCGAGTTGTGTTATAGAAAGAATTGGTAGAAGAAGATTATAAGAATCTGATGATGGATGAATTGGAAGATTTACATTTGATTCGTCTCAAGGCATTGGAAAATATTGAGAAAAATAAAATACGCGTTGCCAAGTATTATAACAAAAGGGTTAGGCTGAAGCAATTCGCAGAAGGAGACTTGGTTTGGAAAACTATATTGCCAGTTGGAACAAAGGATAGAGCGTTCGGCAAATGGTCTCCAAATTGGGAAGGTCCTTTCCGAATAGTAGAATGTGTACCTGGCAATGCATACATATTGAAGACTTTATTTGGGGAGGAGTTTACCAGAGCTATCAATGGAAGATTTCTTAAGAAATATTACCCCAGTGTTGAGGTTGGTTCATGAACGAAGATCAGAAAAGCCGATAAAAGGAAAATCGCCTTTAGCCTAAAAAAATAAAACTGAGAATAGCCGATATTGTTCATATCGCCTTTAGCACAAAATAGCCGATGCAGTTTGCATCGCCTCTAGCACAAGAATGTTTATGCAAGACCGGGGTGTTTTCAGCATTTTTCTGACAGTCACAGGCAGAATTTTACCGAAAAGAATCAAAGAAATAAGTATTCTTCCAAAAGACAAGTTTATTTACAGAAGTCCATCCTAATACAAACTACTCCTCAAATAACTTGTTGAGGACGGACTGGGGATTTGTGGACTCGGCAAGGGCGACGGCATGATCATCGTAGACCTCCAGACGCTCATCGATGTCGTCGATCTTGTCCGGGCGTCCTCTAGCGAAGCTGACTGGCTGGAAGGAGTAGTCTTCGTTGGTTTGGGAGGTCATTGCCGCCAGTCCGAGAGAAACACCAAGGTGCACACCTTGGATGATGGCCTGATCAACACGGCCGTCCACAGCATCAAGGCGTGCTTCGGATGTCTTCCCCTGGGCATTCACCTTGTCGACAACCTTGTTCGCCGCCGCCTTCAGGCGGTCGTTCTCTGCAGAAAGAGCTGGGCAGAAAAAAAATGGGTCAGCAAGCGGGGGAAGCCAGAATGATAAAACCAAATGAAGATATCAAACCAGTGATGGCGTCATAGAGTTGCTTCCGCTGGTCCTCCCATTCGGCTTGCTCGATGTCGAATTTCTTGGAGACGTCGCCTAGCTCCTCCTGGGCCTCGTCCCTCTCCTGGCGAAACTTGAGCGCTTCCTCGTGAGAGTATGGATGGTGTTCATCTGCTGGTTCCGCCGGGCCCCAAGGATTGGGATGATAGGAGCTTGAAGAGCTGGAGGATCCAGAGGAGCCAGATGATGGAGTTCCCGATTGAGCTGCTGTCGCCGGAGGAAGGAGATGATATTGGCTGGAGCTGATGACCCTTTCCTGATGAATGAGGAAGAAAAAATCGAAACTAAGAGATGAACAAGAAAATGGCAAGGGGGCAAAAAGCCGATTCGTACCCACGGCGCCGGCAGCGCGATGCTCTGCTTCCTTCCGCCTCTCCATCGGCAGGTCGCTTGCCACGGTCACCACTGTTCGCCATTTGCTTTGGTGGAGGTTAGGGTTTTCTTCTAGAATGAATCGAACAAAGGAAGTGGAGGAGACAGATATGAGAACGCTAAAACGGAGGTAGCGATGAAGGCTAACGGAAGGGTCTATTTATAAGCCGAAGCGAAGAATCGTGGCGAATTCCACGGAGTCGTGGGGCGAGAATGCCGAACGATGGAGTAGGGTTTTTCCCTTTCAGCTGGGCCGCTACTGGGTGGGGCCAGGCATGGATTAAGTCGGGCGTCGTTCAACTATCTCCCTGATTTGTTGGAGCCAGCATTGTTCGGCTATACCCTCACAACATTTAAATTAGGATTCGTTTGACTATCGGAAGAATGGAGACAATCGGCTACATTCTAATCAAGAAATTTAAGGGAAAATGGCCGATTGCTTTTTCAAACGAATAAAAATATGTAAACATAAAGTTGATTGATCAAGGGACAGAGGATATCACACTTAAGTTTATTACAAGCCCAATGTCTACTTGTTCAGAAGCTGATTGATTGCCTCTATGGCTTCAGTCCTGATTTGGCTAACATTATCTAGCACTTTCTGATCCTCATCTTCAGAACTCTGGATGCTGGATAACTTAGTTTTGATTTGCTGATCTTCTTTGATGGCCGAAGTTATCTTTAGTGAAGCTGCTTCTATGTTCTTCGGCAAATTAGCTATATGGGCCCTGTGAGACTGAATTTTGGCATTCAGTTCGGCTAGTTGAGCTTCTAGTCTGTTTTTTTCATCCTCCATGGCTTTCAGTTTAGGCTCCAAGGTTGTCAAGGAATTTCTTGTAGTCTAGATATGAGAGTGAAGATCTTTAATCTCCAGCTTCTTCAAAGATCTATCCTTCTGCAAAGCAGCCCTCGAAGATATGTTCTTGGTTGCCCTTCTCACCATGGCAAAGTGGTCATCAAGATGGGCTGCAGATTCTATGGGGGCCTTGAGAGCAGAAGGGATATCTTGATCAATGAGTTCAAGGAGGTCTCTTATCTGATCTGCATCCTGAACCAGGGTTGCGGTGTTGAACGGTGCTGACCTAGGAGGAAGAAGGAGCTTGTGGTCAATTTCAGAATAAAACAACTTTTATCCCGAAATTGAGGGGGCATGTGTTAACACTGGATTTTGGTCGACTTTGGAGGATGACAGGTGGACCCGCATGCGGGAAGAAGGATATTCGGCAAACAAAATGAGCGGTCGGCTAAATGCTTGTGCAGTCGGTTACTTCAGAAGGTGGTGACTCCATTCGGGAAAGCAGAAGATGGCAGGCAAAGCCGATCGAAAAGATGAAAGTTGTAATAATAAAGGACTATGAGAGTTTAGAGCAAGGAATCATAGTTTCCAAGTTTGTTTAAGAGTTCCTTTGTAAATCATAGTCTTTTAGGACTCGTGTTTTGTCTAGGGTATAAATATTGACCCTCGACCATTGTAATAGGGGTTCACAACCAAATCAATACAACCGGCCCCGTGCCAACTTTTGAGTCCTTTTTGTCGTGTCGTCGAGTTCTTCGAGAGGAGTTATCGATCCGTCGACCTCCGTAAGTTCCGACAACCTTGTTATCATGTTTAGTATCATGCGGTGGATTTAGACGTGATGCAAGTAGTCTTGTTTGTTTTCAATGATCGTGCGGCGGATCTTTGCTTGACAATCAAGAAGTCTTTGCTTATGCTTTGTTTATGAGTAGATACTGTGCGGCAGGCGTTTGCTCAATATGCTTAGTGAAAGCAAGACAATTATCGGCTCTATTAGATACGGCAAAATCTAAATAAATTCATTAAGTTATCCTGTGTTGCATGTTTTAAATATTTTATATATTTGTAACACACTTCTGCCCAATCTAGATTGATATTGTTCGGCCCTCTCTTATGGTTTTATTTATGCTTCAATGATCGTTGCTTTCATATTACCTTTGCAAATAGATAACATGCTCATAATGGCTGAATTATTTTAATCTAGATTGTCACATGTCGTGGGTTCATGCATGTTAATTACGTTTAAGCTTTAACGAAACTAGGTGTCGTGCGGCAGATGCAGGTTTTAGATTAGTTTAATCGTGTTTATTTGCATGTTCCTTCTTCATGGACCCCAACTCGGTTGGACTGCTGAGCTTGGTTATGCATCAACTCATAATTAATTTCACTTGTTCAAACATGTCTTCCCATGCACATGCATTCGGCAATCGAATCTTTACGTGTGTTCATCTTACGATTAGCTGAATGGTTTATAAACTTGTTGGCAGACAGCTTCCTATAGCTGTATGTCGTTGTAAGTGGCTTCAGGGCCGTATAAATGGAACTGTCTGGTCTCACCCGACATGTTTCGGTTTGGCATTTAACTGTTTTATCCCTTGTTAGTTTTTTTCAGGTCAAACTGACTGGCACGTTTCCGGATCACGAAGCACCCGGGCACCCGATTGAAGCCACGCTTTCCGGCTTGCTGTGTGTGAGGCACAGTGCGTCACATTTTGTGTCAACAGAATTATTTAATGATGATTAATACTCTTCAACGATGATTAAGATGTTTAATGGTGAATATGGTCACTACGGTGACGGAGATGGAGGCATTGTGATGCTTGCTAGCATCGTGGATATGGTTATGAAAGGGGGAACGGGTATTGGAGCTTGGCCCGGTTTCCGGGGGTACCCGTGTCCACTCTCCGTAAGGACTTAGTCGTGGAGCGGCCACCTGGGACATACAGTGCAGCTCCAAGCCATATGGCTCTGGCTTGATGTATTAGTAGACCACCTGCTAGTTTGTGGCAGCTTACCAGGTAGGTGCAAGAGGGGCCCTGGTGGGTTTGATCCCAGCCTGCCAAGGAGGTGCACTTTGGCTTTTATTTGGTTTTTCTTGTTAGCCACCACTTGGAGGAGGGATCTTACCTGTTGTTGGGGAATCCTTAGCGGGTTTCTACCTACTAGTAGGAACTGTGAACAGTCTCATAGTGAAACCCTACCTGCTCACCTTGGTAGTGTTTTGGGGCCTTGCAAACTCCGGGCAAATGGGAATCATGACTTGGAGTGAACGTGCACACCTCTGCAGACTGTAAAACTGATATATCAGCCGTGCTCACGGACACGAGCGGCCCGGATCCTCACACGATGAGAAATTGGACTCACATGGTTACTTGGAGATGGAAGCTTGGTGAGGTTGCTACCTCGTGTTTGGCGGGATGGCTATCCCATGTTGTTTGGGGTTTCTACCCCTGGTTACTATTTGAGGTTGCTACCTCAAGCTTTGGCGGGATTGCTATCCCATGTTCTTTTTTGGGATGGCTATCCCATGTGCTTTATTTGGGGTTGCTACCCTGTGGTTATTTCTGAGGTTGCTACCTCGGCTTAATGATGGATAATAATGTTGTTAATCTTATTCTATTAATTAAGGGTTGGGATGAATCACTCATATTAGTAATAGGTTGTTTTAATGAAAGTTATCAACTAAAAAGCTAATATGCAGTTAAACAATGTTAGCCTTTCCTTTGATTAAGCCTTGCATGTCATTATATTTTCTGTCTGTACTTGCTGAGTTCGACATGGACTCACCCTTGCTATTTCCCCCCACACCTCAGTGTTTAGTAAGGTGCTGCTCAGAAGAAAGGTGTAGATGCTGTGGAGTTTCTAGAAGACTGATAGAAGTGCTTGGCATACGGAGCCCCCAGTCAGCCGTCCCTAAGAAGATTGGAGCCCGAAAAGAAGTTTAGCAACCGTTCCGCGTACTCTGATAGTTGAAAGTGTTAATATAATTATGTTTTCCGCTTTATAACATTGTTTTTCTGATATTTCTATTCTGTTGTTGTATGTGTGGACTTCCTGGGCACACATGATGAGGACATGGCACCTTCGGATATGAACAATGATTATAAGGTGTGCTCGTTCCTATATTTGCATAGTGGCTTTGGTTATAATTCACTTGGTTCCACAATTACATGTCACTATTTGATTGTAGGTTCAAATGTGTTTCATAATAGAAGTTCATCAAAGTTGAACTTTTGGTTCATCAGCAGCCCGATAGTGCCTCATTGGGAAGCCCATAACTCATCCATCCGGAGTGCGATCGAGGTCAATGAGCACTTGATGGAAAGCTTGTTTGATAAGCTTTCAAATAGATCTGGGCCCATCTCAATATCACATCAGCAAGGCCTCTAAATCACCAATATATTCTGTCGCTATTTCTGTCGGGAGCTACACTATCGTCATGGGCTTGTTAGACATCCTTGGCCTAAGAGATGGCCTTGGAGGTCCTCCTCCTTGGCCACCACCTTAGGAGGCCAGCAAGGACATCCAAGTCAAGACAGAGGCCCAGTCCAATTCGAGTTCGAGTCTGCCTCGGCCGTCAGGACTAGTCTGCAATAAAATGGATGCCCAAGACGCATCCAAACTCTGTTTTTGATGATCCACACATGGTTGGAAAGACATTTTCATAAGCTAAACAATGGCTTTGGTTTGAGGCCCAAATTCCATCGGAGTCAACAGGAATCGTTGAAACAAGTTGATGTCCAGAATCTGTCCGGGCGTTGCGTCGCCGTCTTTTGGGCTGTTTGGGCCATGTAACGTGTCGAGACTCCTTAGGGATGTGAGTAGGGGTCCTTGGATGCCCCTTAGGCTATATAATCAGTAGCCGCCGCCTACGTTAGGTTTTGGGGGTTTTGCTTTAGATTAATCTGTTGTTGAACAGTCGTCGTTATCGGTTTGTGAAACCCCACCTTTGAGATCTTAATCATATATCTGCAATCGTCACTTCACTTGAGTTGCGTATTATCTTGTTCTTGCTTGTGTTCTTCGATTCACAGCAGGGATTAGCCTTCTTGGTGGGGTCAACTAGATTGTAACACAGTTGATAACCAGAGGAGACGTTGTGCTAAGATTGCAGGGATCGGGTCTTTGTGATCTGGAGCCGGATCGGTGTGTCGCTCTTCGACCAAATCGTTGTTTATCTTGAACTGACAGAAGATCGGGAACCCCGTCCCCATTAAGGGGTATTCAGAGCCTTAGGTATACCGCCAAGTTCATATTTACCCTAGATTAGTTGTGTTTTTCTTTGTCCACAATGGCTTTGGTTTGAGGTCCAAATTCCATCGGAGTCAACAGGAATCGTCGATACAAGTTGACGTCCAGAATCTGTCCGGGCGCTGCGTCGCCGTCTTTTGGGCCTCAAACCAAAGCCATTGTTTAACTTATGAAAATATCTTTCCAACCATGTGTGGATCATCAAAAACTGAGTTGGCGTCCATTTTATTGCAGACTGGTCCTGACGGCCGAGGCAGACTCAAACTCGGATTGGACTGGGCCTCTGGCTTGGCTTGGACATCCTTGCTGGCCTCCTAAGGTGGTGGCCAAGGAGGAGGACGTCCAAGGCCATCTCTTAGGTGTTCTCCATCTTCTTGGGGCATGCTCCAACTTGGGCCTGGGTCCCAAGGATGTCTAACAAGCCCATGACGATAGTGTAGCTCCTGTCAGAAATAGTGACAGAATATATTGGTGATTTGGAGGCTTTGTCGATGTGATATTGAGATGGGACCAGATCTATTTGAAATCTTATCAAACAAGCTTTCCATCAAGTGCTCATTGACCTCGATCGCACTCCGGATGGATGAGTTATGGCCTTCCCAATGAGGCACTGTCGGGCTGCCGACGAACCGAAAGTTCAACTTTGATGAACTTCCATTATGAAACACATTTGAACCTACAATCAAATAGTGACATGTACATGTGGAACCAAGTGAATTATAACCAAAGCCACTATGCAAATGTAGGAACGAGTGCACCTTATAATCATTGTTCGTATCCGAAGGTGCCATGTCCTCATCATCCTCCCCTTCTTGATAACAAACCGTCCTCGGTTTGAGCTTAGCTGGAGGACAAGTTGTCGGTAGTAGACAACATTGCTCCCCTTCTTGAAATTTAACCTGTTGCCTCATTACAAAACTTAGGGATTTCGACATGACAACATTATCGCTATTGGTGCCCTCTAGTTGATCATATTTTTGCACAATGAAAGAAGATTTCATAGTTGAACAAATATAGACACGATGCACCATATACTCTCCTTTACAATTATATTTGCCAATAAAGTGACATGTACATCTAGATAACCATGGCAATCCTGCACAATTAAATTTCTCCTCCAAACTACTCAGAGCACATAGTGTCTCAAACTCAATATACCCCAAAGTATTTAGAGAAGACAACAATTTTAGTTCATCTTGTTCAGTGGCAATTGGAAGCAATTGTTTATTTTTAGCACAAGTATTTGGTTCCAAAACAAAAGAATCATTCTCATTCACTGGTTGCGGCACATTAATAATCATATCACTATCACACAACTCTTCTCTATCATAAAGATCAGTAGAACATTCGCCATGTGACAAAGGTAAATCAATAGAAGATTTTAGTATAGAATTATTAGCATCATTGGTGGAAAAAATCAGCACATCAAGAGAGCTCTTACCTGATACATTTACCTGTTCTTTCTCAGTCCCCTTGTCCTCTTTTTGGGATACATGCTGCAAAATATTAGTTCCAACAAGAGGCAAAGCACTATCTCCATTTTGTAAAAATTCAGATTTAGATGACGGTATTGTAACATCTGAAATAGCCCATTCTTTTCTAAAAGGCTCATTTTTTCTTCTCTCTGCTCTCATGAGATCTTCTCTTAAAATTTTAGTAGCAGTCATAGGTATAAAATTAAATTTTCTACCACTATATCTGAGCAAATATTTATTAGTAGTTGTGTTGTGCAAAACATTATTTTCAGATATCCATGGCTTGCCTTGCAATAATTGACATGCTTGCATAGGTACTATGTCAAATTCTGCGCTATCCTTATAAAGACCAATTGAAAACTCAATACGAGCAATTTTAGTTACCTTTATCTTATCCCAAGAATTTACCCATTGGATGTAATATGGATGTGGATGTGGCTGTGTGGTTAGACCAAGCTTCTCAACCATCTCTAAGCTTGCAAGGTTGTTGCAAGTCTCACCATCAATCATAACATGACAACGTCGTTCCTTCACAACAAAGTATGTTTGGAACAAGTTGTTGAACTGGTTTTGCTCTGCCTTCTCCATTTGAGAATTGAGCACGCGCTGTGCAAACTCTGTAGTACATGCGGGAGGTGACGGTGATGACGTTGTTGTAGCAGCGGAGGAGGAAGGTCGTGTGCATGCTCTAGTGACCGCTTTTGCAATTATTTCATCCATCGTTGTAGTCAGTCGGTCCATGATGTCCTGCATTTCACACTTAAAAAGAAACTCGTTGTTGGCACTGTTACCAATCAAAATAAATTCCCTATCAACTATTTATTGGTTAGTGGAATCACACCCTCACACACGTTTTACCGAGTTCTTACCAAGTTCTTACCAACACAAGCAATTGATGGTACAACCGGTGGCTGGTTTGTGATACCGATGAGGGCGTGTCACTGAGATTCAAGGATCTTTTTCTGTACCGATCTGAAGTATGTATGTGGAGCTTGGGCGACTTAAAATATGGTAGCAAGGAATAGCAATAATTTAATTCAGAATTGCAAGATTGAAAAGTAGTCCCAAGCTAGTCTATGTCGCGGGCCTAAACTCGTCTTTAACCTAGTTTAAGCAAGCAATGATACAACTTAGCACAAGGACACCGGACACAAAGGATGCAAAGCACTTCTAAATATTTCTTTCACTTCTTTTTTATCTTTCTTTTCTTTTCTTTTCTTTTGGTGCGGCTTTTTTTCTCTATTTTTTTTGCACCGTGTTGCCTTTTTCTCTCTTTTTCCTTTTTTTCTCAGAAAGGTGCAGCAAAATAATATTTCAAGATACAACTTGCTGTGACCAAAAACTACAGCCATAGAGCTAGGCACATCCACAGCAGCAACACTTTTGTCAGACTGAACGCACGCAACAAGTTCTTTGGCGCTGATCGAGGAAAACTTAGAAGAAACCTCTTCCTTCTATAACATGCTGACCTTTTTTAATTTTTAGCGACCTGGAAAAAAACAAAGCAAGCTTGACCAGTTCTATTGGCGCAGACAACACCAGAACGTCTTGTAGAAAAACGACCAAGGCATGCACTAAGACAAATGAACTATCGTGATACTCTTGGAGATGGAGAACTTAGGCCTTCCAAATAAACTAGGATTACTTTCTATGAAGGCACGTGACACAAAGGAAAAACCTATTTGGAAACTTCCAAGGATCTTCTATTCTCGGCAACAAGACAAACATGGAAACCAGCGTTCCATCACAAGAACAGAAGATGAAACACAAACTGACAATCAGATTCACGCTAAAAAAAGAAAACTAGATCAAGACTCAATTAGACCGACGAACTATAGGATACGCGAGGGACGACCATTCAATAACGCAAACTGAAATTAAAAATATTGCAATGGCACAACGGGTGATAGGACTTGGGGAAAACAACAATGAACACAAATATTTTTGTGGGGCAGTTTTCTGGATTTATGGGACGAAGAAAAACACAACTAATCTAGGGTAAATATGAACTTGACGGTATACCTGAGGCTCTGAATACCACTTGATGGGGATGGGGTTCCCGATCTTCCGTCAGTTCAAGATAAACAACGATTTGGTTGGAGAGCGACACACCGATCTGGCTCCAGATCATAAAGACCCGATCCCTGCAATCTTAGCACCACGTCTCCTCTGGTTATCAACCGTGTCACAATTCGGTTGACCTCGCCAAGAAGGCTAATCCCTGCTGCGAATCGAAGAACATAAGCAAGAACAAGATAATACGCAACTCAAGTGAAGTGACGATTGCAGATATATGATTAAGATCTCAAAGGTGGGGTTTCACAAACCGATAACAACGACTGTTCAACGACAGATTAATCTAAAGCAAAACCCCAAAACCTAACATAGGTGGCGGCTATTGATTATATAGCCTAAGGGGCGTTCAAGGACCCCTACTCACGTCCCTAAGGAGTCTCGACACGTTACATGGCCCAAACGGCCCAAAAGACGGCGACGCAGCGCCCGGACAGATTCTAGATGTCAACTTGTTTCAACGATTCCTGTTGACTCCGATGGAATTTGGATCTCAAACGAAAGCCATTGTTTAGCTTATGTAAATATCTTTTCAACCATGTATGTATCATCAAAAACGGAGTTCAGATGCGTCCTGGGCGTCCATTTTATTACTCGCTGGTCCTGGACTCCGAAACGGACTGGGCCTCCGGCTTAGCTTGGACGTCCTTGCTGGCCTCCTAAGGCGGTGGCCAAGGAGGAGGACGTCCAAGGCCATCTCTTAGGTGTTCTCCATCTTCTTGGGGTGTGCTCCAACTTGGGCCTGGGAACCAAGGATGTCTAACAAGCCCATGACGATAGTGTAGCTCCCGCCAGAAATAACGACAGAATATATTGGTGATTTGGAGGCCTTGCCGACGTGATATTGAGATGGGACCAGATCTATTTGAAATCTTATCAAACAAGCTTTCCATCAAGTGCTCATTGACCTCGATCGCACTCTGGATGGATGAGTTATGGCCTTCCCAATGAGGCACTGTCGGGCTACCGACAAACCGAAAGTTCAACTTTGATGAACTTCCATTATGAAACACATTTGAACCTACAATCAAATAGTGACATGTACATGAGGAACCAAGTGAATTATAACCAAAGCCACTATGCAAATGTAGGAACGAGCGCACCTTATAATCATTGTTCGTATCCGAAGGTGTCATGTCCTCATCAACACATATGACGACTCTGGTCTTCTTTTGGAAACTAGGGTGTTACATCGTACGACGATGATAGCATTCCCTCGGATCCGTCGTCTTACGACAAGGATTAGGATCCGAAGGAGGAGGGTGGCGGCAGCGATGACGACGACGACGGCGGCTCTTCCTCCTCCTCCTCCTCCTCCTAAAACGACGACGACGACGAGCCTGCTCTGAAGCGGCCGAAGCTAGGCTGGTGATCTTCTCTGCGAGAGGATCATATTTTGATTATCAAGTAGTTTGTACTTAGTATAATTAGTTTGCAGGTAGTTTTAATTGTTTAGGATATATATGATGACGAGCACAATCATATGCTCGTCAAAATTGTAAAAGTTGTCTCTAGTAATGAATAAGTGAAGGTTATTTTAATTGTTTAGGATGTATTATGAGAAGAAGTAATTATCTTCGCTGTTATTTTGATTATGTTCATCTGTGCTGTTGTTCGAAAAAAGCAGTCCTCTTCCAAATTGTTACGGTTCTAACTGCTCAAGGTTATGAACATTATAAGATATAATTCATGGTAACAACATTGTATCTTTATATGATGTATTTTTTGTTTTTTCAGTTCATTATTTATTTTTGCATTTAGATCAAACTAAAAGAAATGAGGACAGCACTTGTATCCTAGCGCAACGGTTAGCCCTCTACTATGTCGATCCACAGACGAAGGTTCAAATCCCACGGGCATATTTTTTTATATTTTGCTTATTAAACCACCGGCGAATATCATCTTTAGCCGTGGGTGACTTAAGGAATCCGCCTCTGAAAATGTCCCAAAATTTGGTGGCGCGGGAATCTTTCAGAGGCGGCTGACTTAAGAACACCGCCTCTAAAGATGCATGCCCTATATATATCTCCAAACTTTGGGCGAAAAATTCAGTCATGGAGTGGGATCACAACTTCTAAATTTTTCCTTGGCGCCTCCCAAACCACCTCGCCGGCGTCCTCTGCCCTGCGTTCCTCCATCTCCGTCCACCTCGCCGGCCACGACCTCCTGCAACACTGGTGGTCCCCCGCGCAGGCGTGTGATCGGAGCGCCGCCACCACGCCGCGGGCAGGCGTGGGATCGGAGCGCCGCCACCACGTCCGCCTGTTCCTACCCCGTCTGACGCGTCTACTTCACCGACCACGACCTCATCATTCGTGCTGTCCACACCGAGCTGCCTCGCCTTCATGCCGCGGACACCATGGATGCCGCAACCTCACCACCGCATCGTCACCGTCGCCTTGTTCCTCGTCGTCGGCCTTCTCCTCGACACTGCCCCGAGCCGCTGCACCGATGCACCTCGACGCTGAGCCTCGACTACGCCGATGAGCTCCTCTGCATCGACGTTCCTGCTCGGCCACATCTTCCTCCCATGTGACACCATTTCCTTCAACCACTCCGATGCCCTCGGCTTCAACTCCGTGACCACGACCAACGCCATGGTAGCGCCACACATGCGTTCCCTGCTCCGCCTTCGCCACACCATCATCACCATAACTGCTACAACGCCCCAGAGCGGGACACCTCGAGCTACCATCCTCCACGACCATTCCACGACGATGAGCCGAGGACGCGCCATGGCCGACGCCGCCCCAGCGTCCCTCTGTTTCGACCGCCTTCACCAAGCAGAGCACCACCGTGTGTACCCACCTCTGCCTCGTCTCGTCTCCGATGCCGACGAACACCACCGGGCATGCCCCGCCTTCCTCCCTCCGCCTCGCTATAGAAGCACATATATTTTGTAATGTGTATTTCAAATTGTGCTACAAATGCTTTGTAGATCACTTGAGTGTATTAATATAGCTAACTAGTCCATTGGTGTGCATTTGTGATGTTAATTTTAATCATTTGCAATCGGACCTAAGATTTGGAGGGAAAACGCGATTTCAAATGTGGCGGGATTTTTCAAATTGAAAATTCGAAAATTTGAAATTGAATTTTAGAGGCAGTTGACTACCCGTTTTTAGAGGCGGTTGCATTGCTACAACCATCCTTGAAGAAAACCTTTTCAAGGACGGTCACTGCAGCAGCCGTCCCTGATAATCTATATTTAGGGGCGGTTCATGTATCCGCCCCTGTAAAGTAGTTCTCAGAGGTGACTTACCTAATACAAACCGCCTTTGAAACTCGTTATCAAAGGCGGTTTACCTAACTTAACCACCGCTGAAAAGGTTTTATCAGAGGCGGTCCACCTAATTTAACCGCCGCTGAAATTCCACCAAAAATGTTTTTCTCCTACACTGGGAGAAAACACCAAAAATATTCCAACCTATAGGGCAGCTATGAAATAAATGCTCCAAAATTCCTTTGTGTAATCTCCCTCAATATTTTGTATGTGAAAGAATCATGTGGCTATGCAAAAAGAAAGAATAGAAAAAATGGACAAGTGTCCAAGGTAAAAAAAAGAGAGAAAAGAAAAAGAGAAAAGACAGCCCATGTTTTCTTGCACCTATTCTTCAAGTTCAAAAGAGAGAAATTTCCAAGGAGCATAGTAGAATTAGGTTAGCCACCATAAATATCCATTTCATTCCATACACATATGTCTTGATTTGATTGTATGACTCAACTCTCTTTGGATCCATTGTTTGACTTTACAATATATGTTTGCAAGTATGTTTTCTCATAAGAATGCCATTCCTATGAACTCCACATAAGCTTTAGTGTAGGAAAATGCATTACATTTATTGCCTTGGTGAGATCCAAAAAAATACCACATATATGAGAGACTTGAGTGTATCATGCAGATGAATCTCTGAGTTTTATTTTGAAAACTTATTAAAAAACTCTGGAATGATGGTTGAATGAGGAATATGAGATGTAGTGCTCACTTGATTGTTCTGTCTTTCAATTGCTCAAGATCAGGTGAAAAGTTCAAAAGCTCCATGGTTGAAAGAAATATGAGTAAGTTTAAAAGATGAATCAATGAATTATAATCTGAAGAAGAATTTTTGTTTGAACACATGTGTACTTTTGAGGAGTTGTACAAAATTCATGGAACCCTGTATTTGTAATAAGTTTAAGTTACTTTGCTAAGGGACTAGCAAAGACTTAGCTTGGGGGAACTTGTTGATGGTAGTTATCACCTATCATAAACCATCAACTTTGTGCAAGAAAATGATCACCAATAGAACATAGGAGGTTATTACTGACAATTTCCACAAGTTTTGGTGAATTTCTATTTTCTGCAGGGATTATCTAGACATATCAGAAACAAGGATTAAATTGAATAAAACACCACGAAACTTGATTGCGATGGAAGGACACACCAGAAGGCTCTAGAAGGCACGGGACCAAAGTGGAGGAGGAACGGGCTCCAGAGCAGGCCGCCCGTCCCCCCTCTCAGGCTGGCCGGCCTGGCCCAGAGGCCTCTCACCCTCTCCTTCACGCAACGTGTTACAATACACCTCTATGTCGTATCTTGACCCTTGTTTCAAGTCGGTTTGATCCGAGGGCTCTGGTTCATCGTTTCAGACTATATAAGCAGACCCAGGACCCCCTTGCGAGAATCATTGATCATAAGGTGAAGACAAGATTAGAATTAGGGTTTCCAGAGAGAGATTAGAGCTCTAATTCAAGTTTAGGGTTTAGGTCTAGCTAGATATAAGAAGAGTTGGCGTTTGTCAAGATTTTGGATCGCCGTCGGAAGATTTGGTAATTTCTATTGTAATCTCGTTATTCGACTTTGTGCTACTTCAATAATATCATTATGTTTCTATTTATTTTGTTCTTAGTTTATTCTAGTTGTATATTTGATATAGTTATGATTGGTAATGATTTTATGCATATGTTCGTAGAGCACTTAGTTCAATTCCGGATTGAATTAGGTGGTAGACATAATGTAGGCATGGCGTTTAGATTATATTTACCTACGAATGCACCCTATAGGTCGGGACACCAAGTGGTAGATCGTGGGTGTGATAGACCTATTGAGTCCTTTTGAGCCCACTCCCCGTTTATAGGCCAAGTAGAACCCACCTTGTTACAAGGAAAGGATTGCTCTGTTCTTGAATTTCCTTAGTATTGTTCCTTATGCATAGATGAAATATTGATTATGCTATAGATGATAATGTATATGCTAGGGTGAACAAAAGACTTGGTAAATAAGAAATAACTTAGGAATCTTATCTCTTAACTTATCTCCTGATCAGCTCTACTTGATTTATGAGTCTCTCTCTCTAGTTCTAGAATTCCCATTTATCTTATTTAATATTTATCATTTATCTATTGTCTTACCCCAGTTAGGATAAGAGTGGTTATTTGATCTTTATCATGAGTATGTATATTTGATTTCTTTCTAGCCATACTATTCTTTCATTTTAAACCCTGATAAGCTCCCAATGGTACAGTATAAATAACGATACCTGGAACATTCCTGGGTGAAATGCTACAATGGGTGTATTTATCTGTGCGCTTGCGGATAACCTTTATTCTATATTTTATGTAAGTGTCTAGATTATAAGTACAACCACATTTCTAGTATCATGTTAGGGATGACAACTTAACTTAAGTGATGCTAAGAAATATCAACAACTGTGCGACACCATCGTCATCAAGGACGTCGCACCCGAGGCTATCAGGCTCCGTCTGTTTCCTTTCTCCCTTGTGGGGAAAGCGAAACAGTGGTTCTACAAGGACAAGGAAGCTGTTAACACATGGAGCAAATGCTCTGCTGCGTTCCTCGCAAAGTTCTTCCCTGTGGGCAAAACCAATGCCCTGCGGGGAAGAATCGCCAACTTCCAGCAAACCCAACTCGAACCCATACCCAAGGCGTGGGAAAGGTTCCAGGAGTACATCCAGGCTTGTCCCCACCACGGCATGGATCAATGGCTGGTGCTCCATAACTTCTACAATGGATTAACATCCATGTCGAAGGGGCACCTTGATGCCGCTGCTGGAGGGGTGTTGACGGTAGTTAACGTATACCATGAACCGTCAACTTTCCTTGCAAAATGAATAAATACCATAGAATAGGAGGTTATTACTGATAATTTCTATGAGTTTTGGTGAATTGTTATTTTTAGGGAGTAATCCAGAAAGCATACAAAGGAATATTAAAGTGCATAAAAAGACGAACTTAACCGCGACGAAACAAACATCATCGGACTCAGGAAGACACCAGAAGACACCAGAACGAAGCAGAGGCCGTGCCTCTAACAGGTGGGGTCAGACAACCATCCTCTCTGGGCGCTCGGCACCCCACTTCCCCCTTTTGCCCTCGCCTTCTGGAGTATTCTTCCACCGCCTCCAAGGATGCATCTAGGCCGTGTCTTAAGTTGGTTTGAACTAAGGGCTCATGTTCATCCCACCAAACTATATATACGGAGCCTGCACCCCCCTTGAGACAATGCCTGATCAAGAGCTGAAGAGCCAGAAACCCGAATTCTACATCCCATAGAGATCTAGGATAGCAATCAAGAGAGATTAGTTCATCTTAGAATTAGTCTTGTTTAGAGATTAGAGAGATAGAGTTGGAGAGTGGAGTATTGGAGGAGTTCCGGCCTGTCCGTGCTTCTCTGCTGCTGTATTCTTCGGGATCGAGTTCCTTCGCACGGGACTTGCTTCTGAGATTCTTTGGTAATCGACTTCTGATTCAAGTAAGCAATTTGTTCATATTGTTCTTCAAGTTTGCAACTCTTTTGAGTGCTTTGATCTTGGTAGCTCCTTGATTGAAGTAGTATTTGTAGTGTAAGCGTGGTGCTTAGACTAGGGTTACTTCTGAATGTCCCTTGATTTTTCAGATGGTGGTAGCTCGCGAAGGTGACTTTATAGCTTCGTTGAATCCTCTGTAGTCCACCTCCCATTAATTGGATTGGCAGGCTTATGGATGCCGGGTAGGGGAGAACTCTGATTTCTACCCCTATTTTGGTTATCGACCATGATAGAACGATAGAAGGCAAAGCTTATCAAGATTGGAACTAGAAAGTCCTTAGTATTCTCCTTGTTCTTGATATTTTCTAGCTTGATTGTGAATTGGGTTAAGTTTATAGACTTAGTCATCGTCACCTACTGTTCCTTTGGGTTCGATATTAAAATCGGGATAATCTTGGTGAAGTGCTACAACGGTATTATATCTGTGCGCTTGCAGATAATTATATTTTCTTGTGTGCATTTAATTTATACCAACAAGCATTTCTGGCGTTGTTGCCGAGGAACAGTTTGCTGAGTTGACTTTAAGTTTAGCTTAATCTTGTATCACTAGTAGATATTTCCACTTTCTTAATGAATTCCTTTCATCGCTGAAGGTGTCGATTTCGTCACGCTAAGCATATCTATGACGAACTTATGACAAAAAGGGGGTCGTCGCAAAACGTGCGTCATATATTATCTTCCTAGACGAATTTGGAAATTCGTCAAGGAAGAGTACCCTTCTATGACAGAAATAGATCATCATCGAAGGGCTTTGGAATGCCGTTAACAGGTGTCGTGACGGCGCTACCGGCGTATGCCATGTTGGCATTCCACGTGTACCTGCTATAGCCGGCTGCTTGGGAGATGGTTAGGGTACGTGTTAGCTTGTTATTGGACAACATGGCCATCTCTGGTTGTTGCACGTTTTGGGTTCTTAATGGACCATGTGTCGGGACCGTGTTCTTCCACATGTCCGTTTTCTAATGGCACACGTATCGTGTTGTGGTAGGGCCACGTGTCCGACCACCAACGGTCCATATGTCGCATTTTTATTGGCCCACGTGGCCATTTCTCATTCGACCATGTGTCACAACGCTGTCTGTCCATGTTTCGCTTTATTATTTGGCCACGTGGCTCGACGACTTCGTTCCACGTGTCTAGTTTTTATTAGGCCACGTGTCATGCCATGGCTTTTTCACATGTCATGCCGTAGTTCGTCCACGCGTTGCATTTTTATTTGATTGTGTGACCTGCCCAGATTCTGCCACGTGTACATAATGAATTCATCACAGAATTAATTCGTGATCGTCACTAATGCACAGATTGACTAGATCGGTATTTAGCCTGGCAATCAAATAATAATTAACATTTTACACGTCAGCAGCGAACCACTGATAGAGTATCATTACATTTAACCATCATACAAGTCCACACATCAAACGGGCACATGAGTCCACACAACATACCACAAATGTTCACTGCATCAAGCTGCAGGAGTTCAAGACTGAGAATTACCAGAAAGGATGAGTTGCTTGCATAGATTATGGAGATTGCTGAAGGCCTCGTCCGACTCTCTCTTGTAGTTGCCAAACTCCCTTTCAGTCTTTTCTGCCAGCCTCTTTAGTTCATCCACTTGATTGGCAAGGACAGCGGAACTTACCTGTTCAGTAGCAAGCTGTTCCTGAAGCATTCTCTTCGACGATGTCTCTGTTCTGATGGAGCTTGTCTGGATAGCAGCATTCTTCAAAAAAAGGTTGCTGCAAATTGCCAGGTAGGGGGCCTTGCCCTGGCGGGCACAGAGGACCTTGCAAACAACATCAGCACTAGTAATTGGTTGCTGCCTAGCAGCAACACATTCTGCTTGCATAGTTTCCATCTCTTCCTATGAAATTCAATTAGTAAAACATTAGGTTACAGATAGTGTTAGAGGACTTCAATAGAAAACCCAATAAATTGATTCATAATAACAAGTAATGCATAAGTCTTCCTCAGCCTACTGCAGATAGAGATTACATAAGCTTCAGTATATTTTAGTAGATTTGCATAACACAAGGCTCCTGCAATGTTTCCTTCTTTTATGGCAATGGCTTAAGTGGATTTCAAGGGAAGCAAAAGAAGGTACTTACAACTGCTGCTCTTGTAGCATCGCTCAGGCAACCTTTGCTAATGGTATGGAAGTCCCTGAAGACTTCCACATCATTAACATCTTCATCAGGTTGTTCTGCTACATTCCTATTCTTCTTCTTCTAATCACATTGCACATGAGTTTCGGTTTATATTTATACAAAGGCAAGAGTAACAATAAAGCACAACCATCACTTACAAATTCTTGCAGCTAGACAACATAGGAGCGAGATCCTGTAGCCTGGTGGTCCTTCACTTTTGCACGGTTTTGCTTGTTCTTAGATATTTCCTATAGCTTCATTTGTGTTAGACTGCAGCACAATAGAACATAGCAAGGATAGATAGGAAATCAATGGGTTCACACACCTTGTTCTTATCACTAGACCAAACATTGACAATTTCACGCCACTGTTCATCGTCCATGGACGAGATAGGAGAGGTCATAGGGATCTGATCAGCAGGGCGGCCCACGGAGAATTTCATCTTCAAGGTGTGCCGTTGCTGCCGTACCATTTTCTTCAATACATCCTCGCAAGCTTTTTCTAATGATGAGTCAGCATTAACGTTTAGCCTTCTCTGCACACAGTAGCGCGAATGAAAAGTAAATCCGATAAAGTTGCTCAAAGTAGAGTTGAATGTCAAGAGGGGATACCCATACATACATTTAGCTTGCTCAAAAATGTTTGGCAATGGACGGCGCCGGGCTTGTCTAGCTTGTAATCTTTCCAATGCTTCCAAATTGGTACTGCCTCCCTGACTACCATACCTGCCTCTGAGGCAAACTTGGCAGCGTGCACTGGATCATGTGGCCTTCTGTTCCCATCGGCAACAAGGATTTTCATCCTTTCTCCTTTTAGTGATTTGTGCATTTTGTCAAGCATCTTTCTAGTAGTTTCATGCCTCGGATTCCTCGGTTTTTGGGGCAATGGTTCTACACAGTTTTCATATAGTTAGATTGTTAGAAAAGTTACATGGATATCAAATAGCTAGTGCAGATTGATTGACAGACATCTGTAAGATAATACCTTCATCGTTCTGCGGGTGGGGGGACAGTATTTTCATCATCTAGCCGCCAGGAGTCTCCCTCTCCAGGTGTCGTCCCAACGACCCTTTTTCCTGCGGTACAGCTCCGAGTATGTCTTCTGGTGCTGTTGACCTCCGGGGAGCAGCCACTTCTGGTGCTGTTGACCTCACTCGCTTGGATGACCTTCTTCTGGCAGAGCGTCCTGTATGTCTTCTTTGACCTAGACACTGAAATTGGAGATACAAATTTAAGCAGCAAGCATGTACAAATTCCATTGCTATCAAAACAGTAAAGCATTGCATGGCTACCTAACCCCCCCTTCCCCTCCCCCTTCGAAATAAATATAAGATAGAACAAGCACCTCATTTGATAGGGGCACTAGCTCATCTTCTAAATCAAAACCGGTTTCATCAGCATCATCAAATCCCTCAGCTAACTCCATTGGGTCAGGGATATATTCCAAATCTTCACCGTCTCTACCCTTTGTGCTTGACTTTTTTGCATTTGGAGACGCAGATTTTGGGCGCTGATTTAGTAGTCCAAGTTCTCCCAGTTTTTTATTATTCATTGCGACATTTTCATCGCGTGCTCGTTCATAAGCAGTTTTTGGCTATTCATCTAGATTACAAAGGAATTTATTAACCAAAGCTTCTATGGAATGTCAACACAACAGAACAAGAGTATGCAAACAAGCGAAAAAATAGTAACTACAGCTTATACGGAAGTCATTAATACAATAAAGCACATGACAGCTAAACTCAAATATAGGAAATATATAACCCCATCGCTATCTACATCTACAGTAGATGAGTAGAGCACACATCATAAAAGGAATTTGAGTACCTCTTTTGCCGTGTTCCCTGGCTTTGCTTTGTCGTCGGCACGACCGTCCTATCATCGCGGTCGCGGAGCTAGTGCGGCCGGCGTTGACGAAGGGGTACCAGATCTGGCTCCGGCTAGGGATCAGATCTGGTCGGTCGTGACAGGTGCCGAGGTATGTAGGGGATCTAGATCCGGCTTGTACCGTCGTTGAGGCGGTCCTTCCGCCGTTAGCTGATCGACATGCTGTCGATGAATCGAAGGGGATCTGACTCTGGCTAGGTTATGAGGGAGGGTATAGGTGGAGAGTGGAGAGGGAGTGGAGCTACTGTTCTAATGACACCTAGGGTCTGGAGCGGGGTGGTAGAGGGGGCGGCTGGAGAGTGGAGAGGGAAGCCATGGGACTAGGATTTGGATCTGGAGGAGAGACGGGGTGTGGCTGGAGAATGGATCTGGAGGCGGAGACGGCAACTCTTTGCCCTTTTATGTGGAGATCACATTACCACAAATGCCCTTGCCTGAAATCGATGGCGTGGTAAACCTTTTTTCGGTGCGGACGCAAAAGAGAGACATCTAGTTTTCGGTGCGTGTTGGTGGGACAGCTCGGCGCGGTGCGAAATCAAATTTCCAGGGCGTGTTGGCGGGACTGCTCCTAGGCCGACCCGTAAGGAGCATGGCCGCAAGGCCCAGTGGCCTAGTAAGCCCTGCCTCCTTTCTATTCGGCATGGAGACGCCTGAGCCGCCGACCGTGAGGTCCGTGACCCCGTGCGGTCTGTCGTTTGACTTTTTTGATCCCAAGTTTGACCGCTCGTTTTATTCAAAAAATTTGTGCAAACATAGTCTAATTTAAGTCGTTATTCAAGAACTTTTATTACTAAAGCAAGCCACGACAAAAGAAATGATATTTTGCACAAATTTTTGAATAAGACGAGTGGTCAAACTTTATGTCAAAAAAGTCAAACGACTTACAATTTGGGATGAAGTACTAACTATACTTGAAACCTATGCTGCTATGCATTGGATTTTTTTCCGGTTGTAGGAATACCCAAGTTCCGAATCCTGGCTCCGGCACTGTGTGGGACGACCGAATGTGAGGTCTTATTTGCATGCATGTCTGTGTTATAACTTTTGTTGAACTATGCATTAGGTCGGTTAAACTGCTGAGCGTGGTGTAGCTCAGCTCCTTTGGTCATTTGGTAACTGGTTTTCTGATCGGAGGACATGGGTGTATGTTGAAATTTTCTATCCCTAAGACAGTCTGACCCTACAAAATATAGATGATCTGGATCACTACGAAATACAGGGGCCATCCAACTATAGTCCGTAGAACCCAACTACTAGGCGCTAACAACTAGTTCTAGTCTATAGAACCCAACAATTAGTTCAGGATACAAATAGGTAGGAGTACTCGTATGGACTAATAACACAACTATAATTGGTTGATTTTTTAGCCACATGGCTACCAATTGGTGGTCCTTATTGCATAATTTATACCGCCAACTATCATACAAAACACACACCAAACTTAGTGAATAAGACTTTAAACTAACACATTCCACGAGTTTTGGTATTTCACTCATTTTGCAGGCCATAGATGGAAATAGACATAAATGGGCCAAGAAATACATGAAAACCATGGGAAGAGACACAGGCCCACTTACCAGGGCATTTGGGCCCCCAACATGGACCAAAATATCCAAACATGAACCTAGGAAGTGGAGGCCCGAAATCCAGTCCAAATCCATCACGGGCTGCAGGAGCAGGGTCCAGTAAAATGGGCACCCCGGATGCATCCGGACTCAGAATCAGGCGTACGAGCAGGCGTTGGAAAGCTTACTCAGAGGCCCATGGACCCATAAAATTTCAGCCCATTTGGCCTCACCTAGGGTGCGGGAGCGCTCCCGTCGGTGCCAAATCGTCCCATCTCGCGCGTGGCGGTGCATTTAATGCAGTGGACGTCGGTTCTGAGGTGCGCTGCCCAATTCACTATACTTGGACACCAGAAGGAGGTCGGTTTGGGGCATTCAAAGTGGAATATTCCTTGGACATTCCCCCTCCACCTCCTATAAATAGAGGGCCTCACTCCCCCTCATTCCACACCAGCCAAGAGCAGCAAGAGCCCCTCTAGCAAGAGCTAGAGCTCCACTCCAAAGGGCTTAGGCCCTAGTGGCCTAGCCCTAGTAGCTAGTGGAGAGAGAGATGTGAGGGAGAGATCGGGGAAGAGCCAGACTTGTCGGCGTCTCCCCGAGCTTGTACCCGGGAGCCGGCTTATCGGTGTCCCCGAGCTTGTACCTCTATGAGTACTTGCTTGGCTCCTTCACGGGATCTTGGCTAAGTAAGTATTCATGTTTCTTATAGTATTTTATGTCTTTGTTTAGTTGAGCTTTATCTATACATGTTTGCAGGTTCGTCATTCGTCCTTGTGACGGGTGCTCTGGTAGAAGGACCCCGCCTGACGGGTAAGCCTTGTTAACACACTAAGAGTAGTAGTCGTTAGCGTAGACATGGTGTCTATGCTAGAGGCTACCTTCGTTTGCCTCGTGTTCGACGGTCGAGGGGTAAGCGGCAGGTGGTGATAGCCCTGTCCGTCCCTAGAACTCCCCCATGTTAGGACACAGCGTAGAGCCGTATGCCGGAGGTACCTGGCAGACCAGGTATAAGCCGGTGCCTGAAGTAAACAAGTAGAAGTAGAGTATCGCTATCCATAGGACCTAAGAGCTATGGGAATCCATCTATACCACCTTTCTATCTCTACCCTTGGGTTGTCCTTGGACAAACTAGCTAGAAGAAAGTACCTCCGTTCCCTGTGGAAAATACGATACCCTGAATACTTCCGAGTGAAAGCTACAACGGTAATTCTGTACGCTTGTAGATTCTTCTGTATTCGTTAAGAAATACCAACAAGCTTTCTGACGACGTTGTCGGGGAACGGTTGCTATTTTCTTCGAACCTAGTTTGTTCTCGTATCTGTATCCCTTATAAAAAAACAAAAATAGTCTTCTTTTAACTTTTCTTTCATGAAGCCAACCTATTTTGAAAACCCTTACGCTTCAAAAGGGGGAGTTCTTTGGGCCACCATCTTTTCAAAATCAAAACTTCCATCCGGCTATGAACTCCACCCTAGCTTAAATAGCAATGGTTCGGGCATTACCCTTCTCAGGGCACAATCATGAAGACCCTTTTAGCCACCTGCAAGATTTCGAGGAAATGTGTTCGTGCCTAAGCATTCTAGGCATAACACAAGAAATTCTTAAGTGGAAGTTGTTTCCCTTCTCTCTCATGGGGGGAGGCAAAACAATGGTACACAGATGCCGTAGGAAGTATGAATGGGGACTGGGAAGAACTTAAAGGCAAGGTTTGTCTGGCATTCTTTTCCTATGTCCCGTATCAACTCTCTACCAAGGGCAATCCTTGATTTCAAGCAGATTGAGAAGGGGCCAATAGGTGCAGCCTGGGCTAGGTTTTCAATGTTCATACATGCTAGCCTAGACTTGTCACTACCTGATAGTGTGCTCTTGCATACCTTTTGTTCGGGTATTGACATGATGCTGCCCTATGCCTAGACATGACTGTCGGGGGTAGATTTACACACAAACCTATGACGGAACAAGTAGAATTCATTCAAAACTTCAAAATCTTACACACTTCTTCTGTCATAAGAACCAAAACCCCTCCAGGCAAAAGTCATGTTGAGTGTGGGGAGTCCTCATTAGTCGACACGAAACACGTACCATCCTAAGGTTCGACTTATGAGCCCCCACCTAAACCACGAACACCGAAGGAAGGAATGCTTCATCCTTCGGAGTTCCCGATCAAATTCGAGGATTACGGCAATACCTCAAGGTCATGAAACCGAGGTACACCTAGATTTCCACATCTATGCCATCCTTGATTTTGATCTTCTGATAGGCTACCCACTTGAAAACAACTTTTCAAATCAAAATCTTCCTATGGGGGCCTTGATGAAAAGTTGGGAACAACTGCTTCCGCCAGTCATATCCCTTGTTTTGAAAATCCAAAAGGGCATAGCAGCAGCTCAACAATAACCCGATCGAGGCAAAGCTCATTGCCCCATTTGTTTCACTTAGGCTTTCTAGTGAAACCGAATGCCCATCATCTCCCTCACTCAAACGTAAGTCGTGTCCCTCTAGCCATCCAAATGTTGTTCTCGATAGTGATCGAGATTCAACACGAAAGCCTTTGTGCCATGGACACGCCTAAAGCACCAACTCTAGAGACTAAGGATTACACTGTTGAGCATGAAAGTCTCTCTATGGGACTCCTCATGTTCCATGCTCATTCTTGGAGTTTCTAGGGTTTGTTGTGCTTAGTACCACTTGCATCAACAAGGAAGACAATCTTCCATCACTCCTCATTTCCAAACCTTTTAGGAGGATGGTTGTAGATGTTCTTGTTCATTGTGAATGCATTGTGGTACTAACCTTGCAGCCTGAACATTCATGCTAAATGTTTGGTGGTAAAGTTGGGAACTATACCACCATTGATAGCTGCAAGATGGGTTCCCAAGGTCGAGCTTAAGACCATAAATCAAGCACTGCCGGGAGATACCTCGGATTATCAAAAAAAATTCTTTTCAATAAAAGCAAGGACATATTGTCAAGTTAGTATGCACCTTCGGGTATTCTTGTCACTAACCATTACAGGTTGAGATCAAGAAGAGCATGGGTCATATGATGTTTGAGAACATGGGAGCTACATCAACTACAAAATTTTGATGCCCTTGGGTGATGGAACATACTCAAAAGGAGACCCTGATCCTGCACACTTGACTTTTCACACAAAAGTCCAAGTGTGGGGGAGGATAGTGAGAATCCCGAGTTCCACACACACCAAGGGTCATCGCGAAAAAAGAAAAAAAAGAAGAAAAAAATGATGTTAGCTTTGCCTTGCTACAAAAAAAAGAGAAAAAAACATCTCATGACCTTTGCTACCACCAAGGCTTATGGCTTGTATACACTACATGTGTGTATGGCTTAGCTTTGTGGTAATCGCCTGAGTTGAAGCCCGTACATGCAAGACACCGGTGCAGCAGTTCCGACACTCTCCATCCACATGCTGCCGGTAAGTAACACCCAGGTATGCAAAGGCAATAATGTTCACCAACCTCTCTAACTCAATTTTGTCTCCATTGTTTGCTCATCAATTCATGCTTCCGTGTTTTTGTTAATTACTCTGGTTAGGGTGTACTCCTGCAGGGTATATCCTTAGGCTGCTTTCAAATTAAGCATGGTGCTTAGGTTGAAATAGCTTACCTTAATCAAAATTTGACATGGTGTTGAATTCTGGTTAATGAACTTTGAGTTGTTGTCATAAATAATGGAAGTGATTCATAATGGAGGCAAATTGAGGCTAGAGGTGCTTTGCATCTTTACCTTAGCCTTGCTTGAGTATGAAAAGTTTGGTGAACAAATAAAAAAAAAAAAAAAAAAAATAAAATTAAGGCCTCACGGTGTTCAAACCAGTAGAGCCTTTGTTTGTTTCTTTTGTTTTTGTTTTCTCTATTAAAATAAATAGGTACAAGAATAAGTGTGGGGGAGATCTCTCAAGCACAACTAACAAACATTTGAGATCTCCCCAACACGTTGCACAACACCAGACAATCCATCATGAAGGACAAGACGAATGACTTTCATTAAGCTCCTTCATCTTCAACGGTGGTTTGTGCAACTCTACCCTCACATCTCCCAAAAGTTTTGAAATTTAAAATTGAACAAATTAAAAAGGCAAAACTTTTGATGCTCCAACTCCATTCTACCAATTGATAAAACAACATGCATACTTTTTATTCCTTGCCAACATCCTATATCTTGTGAGCAACTATCCATAGGGACCCCATTTTACTTTAAGTAATTGGAAAATGAAATATAGTGGATGATATGAAACTTGTTCTCTCTTGCACTAGACATGGGATTTATTTCAACATTGCAAATAGCATGCTCCACAATGATAAACCAAATTCCACCAAGGCCAAATACTTTGCCTCTTGAGTTTACACATAACCATTTATACTTGTGCTGATTTCTGTTAAACTTTCAAAATCTATGTTGAGAGATGTTTCATGCCCCTAAGATTGGAATTCACACTTAAACAAAAATACTCTAGAAAGGTTGTGGTTCTCTCTCTGCAAAAATAAAAAGTGCCAGAAAGAGTATGGGCAAAATAAAAGATGCCATGCCAAAGAAGCATGGTCCCAAAAGAAAGCATGCCAAAGAGCATGATACAAAAAAATATGAATGAGAGAAAACAATGGGCACTCCGATGCCCGCTAGAGTGAAAAAATGGGTGCAAAGACACCCGCCAGTGAGAATAAGCCCATAGTCTCCGAAGCACTATCAAAAACAAGAGAGAAAATCATGACCCGAAAGAGTCCAAAAAGAAAATAATCATTCCAATCTAAGGGTACGACGCTTCCCTCCAAGATCTTCAGAGTTTGACTTGACTCACCCAAGGTAAGTGCGCATCTTCACCATCCATACCTACAATTTTCATATAGAAACTTTTAGAGGTAGGATGAGCAAGAAGCAAAAGAATATTAAAAGAAATACCTTGGTGAGAAATATATAATTGAGTGACTCTGAGAGTATCATCTGAGGAGCAATGCTAAACTTTTATGAAAATGCAAAAACCCCAAGATCTAGAACATGAGTAGAATAGGTTGACTTGATTCCCGAATGTTCCATCTTCCGAATACTTAAGATAATTTGGGAAATACTGAGAATACTCACAAGTGCAGGAAAAAGCTTGGAATAGTCTGTATGCAGGTTGAACATCTTAGAGAATAAACCACCTTAGTCCTTCATACCTTTATTCGAGGTCGAGCAAAGGACTAAATGTGGGGGAGCTTGTTGGCGGTCCTTATTGCATAATTTATACCGCCAACTATCATACAAAACACACACCAAACTTAGTGAATAGGACTTTAAACTGACACATTCCACGAGTTTTGGTGTTTCACTCATTTTGCAGGCCATAGATGGAAATAGGCATAAATGGGCCAAGAAATACATGAAAACCATGGGAAGAGACACAGGCCCACTTACCAGGGCATTTGGGCCCCCAACATGGACCAAAATATCCAAACATGAACCTAGGAAGTGGAGGCCCAAAATCCAGTCCAAATCCATCGCGGGCTGTAGGAGCAGGGTAAAGTAAAATGGGCGCCCCGGATGAATCCGGACTCGAAATCAGGCGTACGAGCAGGCGTTGGAAAGCTTACTCAAAGGTCCACGCACCCATAAAATGTCAGCCCATTTGGCCTCACCTAGGGCATGGGCGTGCCCAGGGCGCGGGCGTGCTCCTATCGGTGCCAAATCGGCCCATCTCGCGCGTGGCGGTGCATTTAATGCAGTGGACGTCGGTTTTGAGGTGCGCTGCCCAATTCATTGTACTTGGACGCCAGAAGGAGGTCAGTTTGGGGCATTCAAAGTGGACTATTCCTTGGACATTCCCCCTCCACCTCCTATAAATAGAGGGCCTCACTCCCCCTCATTCCACACCAGCCAAGAGCAGCAAGAGCCCCTCTAGCAAGAGCTAGAGCTCCACTCCAAAGGGCTTAGGCCCTAGTAGCTAGTAGAGAGAGATAGAGAGATGTGAGGGAGAGATCGGGAAAGAGCCGGACTTGTCGGCCTCTCCCCGAGCTTGTACCCGGGAGCCGGCTTGTCGGTGTCCCCGAGCTTGTACCTCTATGAGTACTTGCTTGGCTCCTTCACGGGATCTTGGCTAAGTAAGTATTCGTGTTTCTATAGTCTTTTATGTCTTTGTTTAGTTGAGCTTTATCTATACTTGTTTGTGGGTTCGTCGTTCGTTCTTGTGACGGGTGCTCTGGTAGAAGGACCCCGCCTGACGGGTAAGCCTTGTTAACACACTAAGAGTAGTAGTCGTTAGCATAGACATGGTGTCTAGGCTAGAGGCTATATTTGTTTGCCTTGTGTCTGACGGTGGAGGGGTAGGCGGCAGGTGGTGATAGCCTTGTCCATCCCTAGAACTCCCCCACGTTAGGCCACGGCGTAGAGCCGTATGCCGGAGGTACCTGGCAGACCAGGTATAAGTCGGTGCCCGAAGTAAACAAGTAGAAGTAGAGTATCTCTATCCATAGGACCTAAGAGCTATGGGAATCCATCTATACCACCTTTCTATCTCTACCCTTGGGTTGTCCTTGGACGAACTAGCTAGAAGAAAGTACCTCCATTCCATGTGGAAAATATGATACCCTGAATACTGTCACACCCATTTTTAAGGACAAAAATAGGATGCATAAACGACTCATGTGCGTCCCAGGAAACGATCGCACACATAAGTTGACAAATTACATAGTATCATCACAGTGCTTATTACATAGCGAATAAATGTTTATCACATAGTCTCGTACATAATAATGTTGCAACTAATAATAGATCTCTCGCGGAAGCTCCAACACAGGGACGTGGTTGTCTGGTTGACACCAAGACTAGTTCTCAGTGCGATAATCATCTTCATAATCTTCATCTGTTGTGGTGGGAATAGCAAGAGTGAGCACATGTCGTACTCCACAAGTATAACACAGGGTTCATGAGGCACAAAAGGCTAGACACTATTTGACTGCATTTAGATTTGAATCATCATTTATTTAGCAATTGAGTAGCATCAAGGTATACCAAAACCCATTAATGAACCAATGATCAATTGTAATAAGAATAATGAAATAGCAATTAACATAAACATAAAAGTAACAACAGAATTAAGCATGATATAACAATGGTGATCAACTATCTGTAGATGTTCTAAGGCCGCCCATATCCATGGGCACAGCTAGTATACTAGTTTTTAACTCTGCGCAGAGGTGTACACTTTCATTGTGAGTCATGGTTTTCAGTTGCATTGGGGTTATAAATTCCAAAACACTAAAAACCATATAAAGCCATCCAAGAGTTCGTCTAACAAGTTAGGCCCATTAAATTTACTCAGTAGGCAGATGTAGGAACCCCCCTTTTCAAATGGCACACTTCCTTCTCGGCTATACTCATAGACTAGAAGCTGTCCTACACCCAACATGTCAAGCCATTCTTACGCCAATTAAGGTAACCACTATCAAGTTAGAAAAGGTCTCTTGAACAACTAAAGCCAGAGCCATGTAGTCCTCACAGCTGTACGATATATCCTGGATGATCACGTATAGATAAGTCCTTATGGAGAGAAACCAGAGCATCAAAATAACCCACATGCTCTAGCCCCCTTTTCAACAGTAATAAAATCATCTTAATGGTTGGTTGCACAATTCATTAGCCATATTACAAGATCATTGTTCATAGATCATGCACTAGCCAAGCTACCCAAATGCACAACCCATAGGTGACAAGGAATCAGGGTATCAATCACTAAGTTATAATCTCTACGGTTGCCAAGGAAGACACATGCATATGAATAATATTTTCTATGAATAGGACAACAAGGATGGTCCCATGTTATACTTGCCTTGATCAAAGAGATACTTCGGGTGATTCTGCTGGTCTGGCTCGAAGTAGTACTCCTGATCATCAAGAAACTGCTAACCGTCTATACTCGATCACCAATCAACAACACACAGACATCCGAGCAATCATACACGAAGCAAACAAAGAGATATAATTAGAACAGTACACCAACAGTAGCAAAACAGTATAAAAAGTTTATAAAACTCTTCTACATGTTACTACGATCACACAGACGTAAAGATCACGAAAAACGGAGTTAAAACGTGAAAGTTATGAATTTTCTAAGATTTCCTATAGATAAATAATTACTTTAAAGCTCAAAATTTAAATGTTGCAAACCTACTGAACAGTAGCACTAATGCGTAGAGCTAGCGAATACGAACCTAACGCAACTAGAACAGGTCAAATCAGAGTTAAAATGAGCAAGATACAAACATTTAAAGTTTTGAAACAACACTTTGAAAAATATGAAACATATTTTCATTTAACGCGGTGGAAATTACGTTTTCCAAAGAAGAAAACGTATTTTCGGAAGACGCTTTGGGACGGTGGGTTCTATTAAAGAAAAGCACAGGGGCTCTTTAACAATTTTGCCCCACGAAGGGGTATCTTCTAATCTGAGCCGTGGATCTAGATTTGGACGGCGGTGGTTAAGTCGAGGGGGGGCTCGGTGGCGCTGCCACCAGAGAGGTCGACCGCGCGGCGGCGCCATTGCTGTGCTTCGCCGAAGTTCGTCATTACGGTGACTCCGGCCACCATTCGAAGCGTGAACGGTACCAATCGAAAGAAGAGCTCGACGCGAACCCACCTAAGTAGAAGATGACGTCGAAGGCGGTTCGGAGAGGACGTGCGGCTCGAAGAGGCGGGCGGCGTTGCTCTGCAAGGATTCGGCAATGTCAAGTAAGCAAAACAGAGCGGGTTAAAGAGGGAAAACGGAACGGAGGTGTTCGAAATCTCCACACGGAGCTCGTCGATGTGCTTACGGTAGCAGAGACCCGACGATTCGACGAAATTGAATCGGCGGCGGCGCTTTTAGGGTTTGGCGTCACTGAGCTCGAACAAGGGCGGCGCTGTGTCAATTTGAGCGGAAAACAGAAGGGGTGACTCGGGTATAGCTTAAATAGGCTGAGGGCAAACCGATTTGGAGTAGAATCCCATGGGTTGCAGGATTTGGTTCGGTGCGCTCGCAATTGACTCTGGTTCGATCACGAGGATGAGGACGACGATTGACACGTGGGGTCACTTCGTTAGTGACTCAGAGAGGAGGGGCCGCGTTGTCAGCCGGACAGAGAAAGAGGAAGAGGCCACGGCCTCCTTCTAAGCTCGGCCCAATGACGCATAGCGAGCGGGCCAAATAAAAGAGAAGGGGGAGGGAAGTAGCTGGGCTGACCACTGACTTCCAGGCCGAAAAGAAAATAGAGAGGGGTGAGGTTTTTTTCTTTTTCTTATTCTTTTGTTTCCAAAGCCATTTTCAAAATGAATTTTGAATCCAATTTAAATGCAGTCAAAACCACACAACACAGTAAAGCAAATGCACTAGCATGAATGCATCATCATGTTCCTAACCTTATATTGAATTTTAATTTCAAATAAAATATTATTTCTCTATATTAAATATGCTCGAACAAGTGCATAATTAAATCAAATTTAACTATTTCAAAATCATGAAAATTTTGGGTGTTACAAATTCTACCCCCTTAAAAGAATCTCATCCTCAAGATTGGACTGCTTTCTCGAACAGCTGCTGATAAGACTTTCTTGGTTCATCCTCTCTTTCCCAAGTTGCCTCTGCTTCTGAATATCGATTCCATTGAACCTTGCACATTTTAATGACCCGGCTTCTAGTAACCCTCTCAGCAGTCTCCAAAATCTTAATCAGGAACTCTTCATAAGTAAGATCCTCTTTAATAGCCAATTCCTCTAACGGTATTTGTTCCTCAGGCACACGCAAACACTTCTTAAGTTGAGAGACATGGAACACATCATGAACACCAAACAAATTCTCAGGCAACTCTAACTGATAAGCAACTTCACCGCGTCTGGCTATGATTTTGAATGGTCCAACATACCTTGGTGCTAATTTACCTTTCATATTGAACCTCTTCACACTTCTCATTGGTGACACCTTCAAATAGACATAATCACCAACTTCAAAAGGCAAATCTCTTCTCCGGTTGTCAGCATAACTCTTCTGACGAGACTGTGCTACTCTCAAATTCTCCCGGATCACTCATACTTGATTCTCTACGTGTCTAAGTACATCTATTCCAAACACCTGAGACTCACCAGTTTGGTTCCAAAACAATGGAGTTCTACACTTACGTCCATACAAAGCTTCAAACGGTGCCATCTTGAGACTCTGTTGATAGTTGTTGTTGTATGAGAACTCTGCATAAGGCAAACTCATATCCCAACTAGTTCCATACTGCAATGCACAAGCTCTCAACATGTCTTCTTATACCTGGTTGGTTCTTTCAGTCTGCCCATCTGTCTATGGATGATATGCTGTACTAAAATTCAACTTTGTCCCCAAAGATTCATGTACAGCCTTCCAAAAATGTGATGTAAACTGCGAACCTCGATCAGATACAATCTTCTTCGGAACTCCATGCAAACACACTATCTTCTCCATATACAATGTAGCTAATTGTTCTCCAGTGTACTTAGTCTTAACCGGTATGAAGTGAGCAACTTTAGTTAATCTATCCACTATAACCCATATCGAATCATAACCTTTCTGAGTGCGTGGCAATCCTACTATGAAATCCATACCAACTTCTTCCCACTTCCACTCAGGAATCTTCATTGGTTGCAACAATCCTGCAGGTCTTTGATATTTAGCTTTCACTCGCTAACAAGTGTCACACACTGCCACATACTCAGCCACATCATGCTTTAATCCAACCCACCAATACTTTTCTTTAAGATCCAAATACATCTTGGTACTACCAGGATGAATAAAATAGGCCGATTCATGAGCTTCACAAAGAATTGCCTGTCTTATAGCCAGATCTTCAGGTACACACAACCTCTGTCCAAACCAAAGAGTGCCATTATCATCAAGTCGGAATTCTGATGACTTACCAATCACCACGTCTTTCGCTATCTTCTTCAATTTCTCATCTTTCAATTGACCCTTGCATATCTCTTGCTCTAGTGTAGGTTCTATCACTAACTCTACTGCATTAGTAACAATTCCCAAGTTTAGATGTTCAAATTCAGCACACAATTCACTTGACATAGACGACACTTGCATCTCAGTGGCATAACTCTTCTGGCTAAGAGCATCTGCAACAACATTGGCTTTACCAGGATGATAGTGTATCTCCAGATCATAATCCTTGATTAACTCCAACCATCTACGTTGCCTTAGATTCAGATCAGACTGAGTGAAAATATACTTCAAACTCTTATGATCGGTGTATATGTCACTCTTATGTCCAATCAGATAGTGCCTCCAAATTTTCAGGGCATGGACTACAGCTGCTAACTCCAGATCATGAGTAGGATAATTCAGCTCATGCTTCCTCAACTACCTAGATGCATATGCAACAACTCTGCCTTCTTGCATAAACACAACCAAGACCCAAACGAGATGCATCACAATAAATAGAGAACTTACTCAAATCTGGCAAAATTAAGATAGGTGCTGTAGTCAATCTCTTCTTCAATTCTTCAAAACTAGCTTAACATTTATCAGACCAGACAAACTTGGCATTCTTCTCTAATAGAGTTGTCATAGGCTTAGCAAGTTTAGAGAACCCTTCAATGAACCGTCTGTAATATCCAGCTAAACCCAAGAAACTGCGAATCTCGCCCACATCAGTAGGTGGCTTCCAATTTAATACATCTCTTACCTTGCCTGGATCCATTGATATTCCACCATTAGAGACAACATGACCAAGAAAAGAGACTTCCTTTAACCAGAACTCACACTTACTTCGCTTAGCATACAGCTTATGCTCTCTAAGTTTCTGCAATACCAACCTCAGATGTTCAGCATGCTCATCCTCAGTCTTGGAGAATACCAGAATACCAGTATATCATCAATAAATAACACCACAAACTTGTCAAGATATTCCATAAACACCTTATTCATCATGTACATAAAGTAGGCAGGTGCATTGGTCAAACCAAATGACATGACAGTGTACTCATACAAGCCATACCTCGTAGTAAAAGCTATCTTTGGAATATCAGAAGCATGAATCTTCAATTGATGGTAACCAGAACGCAGATCAATCTTAGAGAACACACAAGCACCTCTCAACTGATCAAACAGGTCATCAATTCTGGGCAAAGGATACTTGTTCTTGATAGTTACTTCATTAAGTGACCGATAATCAACACACATTCTCTGACCACCATCTTTCTTATCAACAAAGATAACTGGTGCACCCCAAGGTGATGAACTAGGATGAATAAAACCTTTATCTTGTAATTCCTTAATTTGTTTCTTAGGTTCTTCTAATTCATCTACCCCCATTCTATATGGTCGTTTAGCTATAGGTGCAGTTCCAGGTAATAACTCAATAAGAAATTCAATGTCTCGGTCAGGTGGCATACCTGGAAAATCATCTGAAAAGACATCTGGGAATTCATTAACAACTGAATCCTCCTTGCTAGCACCATCATCAAGCTGGTTCACTAAGGCGGTCTGCTGCTTCTGCACTGCTACATCAACATTGATCTTATCCCCATTAGGTGCATTCACAACAACTACCTTCTGCTGACATTGAATCACTGCCTGATTTTGCATCATCCAGTCCATACCCAAGATCACATCAATACCAGATGTCCTCAGCACTATAGGAGTTATCTTAAACTCTACCCCCTTAAAATCATACTAACTAGAAGACACCAATTATTGGTTTGCATGGTACCTCCAGGTGAGTTTACTAAGAGGGGTTCTTTCATGACAAGCATGGGTATGCTATGCATTTTAATAAAAGTGTGGGAAATGAATGTATGCGAAGCTCTAGAGTCAAATAAAATGGTTGTAGGAGTAGAATGGACATTGAACGTACCGAAAATAACTTCTAGCTCCCTCTGTGCCATTTCAGTAGACACATGATTCACCTTCCCAGTGTTGGATTGCCTCTGATTACTTTTCTGGCTCTGAGGGGTTTGCTGATTCTGCTTCTTGGGACAGTAATTAGCATAATGTCTAGGCTCTCCACAGCGGTAACACAGATTGGGGGTACTAGGTGCACTGGTCTTCATTGGGGTAGTGTTGGGATTACCCTGGCGTGGGGTTTGTTGTCCACTCTGCTGCTGGTACTGACTGTTCTGCTGATATTGAGACCGTTGTTGAGACTGATTATGCTACCGATTCTGTGACCATTGTTGATTAGAGTTGCGGTTCCACTGGCTAACTGGCCCCTGGTACCTCTGATGAAAATCATGCTGAGAATTGGGACGCTGGCGGGTATTGCTTCCTGAGCCTTGTCTCTTCATCTTTCTTTTCCTATCCATCTCCCTGCGCTCATTATCCAGCACAATTGCACGATTCACCAGAGTTTGAAAGTTTGGATAGACATTTCCCTTCAGATGCAACTTGAGGTCATAGTATATGCCTTTGAGAAAGAGACATTGTTCGTCAGCATCTTCCTTTACCTCATTGGGAGCATAGCGAGCCAGCTGTTGGAACTTATCATGATATTCGCTGACTGTCATCTGTCCCATCCGGAGGTTTCTGAACTCCTCCTGCTTCAGCTCAATCTCACCCTCTGGAATATGTCATGCCTTGAAGTCCTTGGTAAATTCCTGCCAGCTCACAGGACGAGCATTTCTGGGACATGCAGCCAGGTATGATTCCCACCAGGTCTGAGCTGCACCCTAAAGCAGGCCAGAAGTGTACAACACCTTTTCTTGGTCATCACACTGTTCAATGTTTAACTGCTTCTCCACTGCACGTAACCAGTCAGCCGCCTCCAACGGATCAGCAGCATGGGAGAATACAGGAGGGTGACCCTGCATAAACTCCCTTCTTTTGTTCACCGGTTGAGCAGCTGGCTGTCCTCCAGCGGGTTGTGCCTGAAGGTAATGCATCATGGTCTGCATAAACTGCCCCTGTAGATTCAGCACCTCTTCAGCAGTCATGGGTGGCGGTGGTGGTGGTGGGTTTGGTGGTTGGTTGCCTCTCCTTCCACGGCCAGCCATCTGTATTCCAAGACAATACGATGAGATTTAGTGATATCCAATAATATATGCACTTATACAAGATAAAGAAGTAGTGCAGAAAATTTCTGGGCGAAGTCCGATAGTAACAGTCCAGTAAACACAGCTGTATCTCGAGTTCTAGAAATCCAATTGAGGTTTTCAATACACGGTTGGAAAGCTTAAGAAATTATCTAAAAATTTTATTAATAACACTTTTCCAGATTCTGGCATTAAATTAGTCAAAAACAGAGCTTAACCGAAACTGTTGCAGAAGTCCAGACTGCACAGTAACCTCATCTTGGAACAGGTATGTCTCTTAGCTCAAAATAGATAAAAAGATGATTCTTGCGGGGTTGGAAAGATACAGAAGTCTAGTTATTGCCAGTAAAATTTCATAAATTTCTCACGACCAGATTCTGAGATATAACAGAAACACTGCAGACTGCTCCAGAAATGAGCATACAAAAGTTTACGTAATACCACCCCAATTATCTATTCATTAATCCTTATGCCTTAAAACTACCTATAAATGAAATTGTGGGTTACACAACTTCTAAGCAATCATTACAAAACTCCAAATCAAGCATAACCATAATAACAATTCACAAATCATCAAAAGTGCACAAAGCAAACAAATGACTCAACTTGCGGTACTATCATTCTCATTATACCATGGATCCACATTCTAGTCTTGAGATTTCGCAAGATGGTGGTAAGGCAAGATTCTAAAAGCATATCAAAGCAAGGATAAGGCGAACACAAGACTTTTAAAAATAAGCAACAAGGTAGAGGTGAACAATAGGGTAAGAAGAAAATACCAAGGTCTTATAGAACAAGGATTTTTTATGGCAACTTTTAGACCTTAAAACGACCAGTTTCTACTAGGCTTGCATCCTACAGTCAAACTGACTCTGATACCAATTTGTCACACCCATTTTTAAGGACAAAAATAGGATGCATAAATGACTCATGTGCGCCCTAGGAAACGATCGCACACATAAGTTGACAAATTACATAGTATCATCACAGTGCTTATTACATAGAGAATAAATGTTTATCACATAGTCTCGTACATAATAATGTAGCAACTAATAATAGATCTCTCGCGGAAGCTCCAACACAGGGACGTGGTTGACTGGTTGACACCAAGACTAGTACTCATTGCGATAATCATCTTCATAATTTTTCATCTGTTGTGGTGGGAATAGCAAGAGTGAGCACATGTCGTACTCCACAAGTATAACATAGGGTTCATGAGGCACAAAAGGCTAGACACTGTTTAACTGCATTTAGCTTTGAATCATCATTTATTTAGCAATTGAGTAGCATCAAGGTATACCAAAACCCATTAATGAACCAATGATCAATTGTAATAAGAACAATGAAATAGCAATTAACATAAACATAAATGTAACAACATAATTAAGCATGATATAACAATGGCGATCAACTATCTGTAGATGTTCCAAGGCTGCCCGTATCCGTGGGCACGGCTAGTATACCAGTTTTTAACTCTGCGCAGAGGTGTACACTTTCACTGTGAGTCATGGTTTTCAGTTGCATTGGGGTTATAAATTCCAAAACACTAAAAACCATATAAAGCCATCCAAGAGTTCGTCTAACAAGTAATAATAATAACATATAAAAACAAAACAAAACAAAATAAAAAGGTAAAAGAAAGAAAAGGTAAGAATAAATAATCATAGTCTTTAGTAAGTTTAGTATGATAGTTTTCATAGTAGTAGTTAGTAATAAATGAATCAATAAAGTTAGGTAGGATTTGTTTTATCATCATAGTAGTTATCATAATAAATAAAGAATACAAAGGAGTCTAGTCCCGACAATAAGATGTCCAACCCCGTGGAAAAAGCAAGCTTGGGGGGAGTGCCTCCTCCACTAAGTTTTGAGTATGGGATAAGAAGTTTGTCTTATGTTGAAAACTATTGTGGGTTGCAAATGCTGATAACTAAGTCTATTCTCTTGTAAGATTTGAAGTGGTATGAGTAGAGTAAACCTTTTAACTTGTCTGAGGAATGAGTAGAACAAATCTGGAGTTTTGATTTGCAAAATCCAAATTCTTTGCTCAAGGTTCCTCAATGGTATTAAATACCTACCACTAAGCCATATATTCCAAGTGATTAGCCCCACCAAAAGAGCCACTTGTTTGTTTTGAGCTTGGTTAGTCCTTATTGATCTAAGTAGAGAAACTTGTCATGCTCTTTGATCAAGATCACGTACACGTTTTCCCCCATTTGCTACTTCTACACTGGAAGTATGCAACTATGCTCCATTCACTATTTTGAGACATATACAATTATATCCTCTATGTTTTTTGAAAGGAAGAGTATGAGCTACCAAAAAAAAAAGAAAAAAAAGAGCAAGTGCTCAATGAAAAGAGGACAAAAGTCCCATGGGTGCATCTATACCCATTATCTATCTTTAAGTAAAAAAAAGTTATGATATTGGTAGCCATACTCTCTCCAATTAGAAACAAGAGAATAAGTCTCAAGGAGCCCACCAAATACTTACACTTGCACATCTTGATCATTTTGTATGACTTGTTGCTCCTTTTGATCTAAGTGTCTAGCTTTGCAATATATTCAATTACAAGTTTGCTTATGCTCCATGCCTACAACTCCATATAAGCTTTAGCATAGGTGTTAAAAAGGCTAACACTTTGGCCTTAGTGAGGATTATCAAATACCACTTGAGTGATTGAGTGTGCCACTTGAGGAACCTAAGCAAATTTCTTTTCAAAAAGTTTAAAAACCTCCAGATGAGTTCCACTCTACCAAAGCAAGAATAAAGTATCTACCTTCTACTTTGTCTTACTTTTGCATATACAAGGTGAAAGCTAATTTTTTTTGGTAGCTGGTTTCTTTTTGCTGCAGATTTCTTTCTAGTTATCTTTGATCTGAAACCTAATTTGCTAAACATTCATGAGTGCCTCTGATCTTTTGTCGAACCCAACTCTAAAAACAAGCGGAGTTGCGGAAGAGATGGTGGCAGTTGACATATCACTTCCATAGAGGAGCCATTGGTGTTGATATGTTACTGTGAATGCAAGAAAGTCCGACCTCTGTAGGTTTGAATGAGTCGGACAGACTACATGGACCTTAGCAAAGTGTTCACTTATTATCAGTACCATAGTCTTCAAGGATCTAGATCGAAAGCTTGTAGTAAATTTAGAGTACATTAAAGTAATCCAACAAAGATCCATCAGTGAAGTCCATGACTCATAGCAAAGTGCAACTTTTACAACCATTAACAATTTTCATGGTACGACCTCATGTAAATTTAGAGTAGCAACACGTACTCCTATATAACTCAAACTAGAGTAGGAGTTAATGGAGCAGTAACCATTACAATTCCAGCTAAATGAAGTCTAACCATCACACTTACAATCAGTACATGAGCTCAGAGCTTATTCCATAGGAGACAGAAAAAGATTAAGAGGACTACAATTACAATAGTTTTGAAGGACAAATAGGGTGGATCAGCTGTTGGGTTTTGAAGATAGAAGTCATCATCATGAGCTAAGGCTGGATTTGAGTTGGTTCTTGACTTGAAGGCAGCAATTCCTTCTTCATAGGAGTTGTACTTTTTATAACAGTTGCTAGGAAACCTATGAACTTGTCTTTTGTAGTCAGGCCAGTTGTAGTAAACTCCTGGCTCATGGCCCTCGAACACAACATAGCAGGGAGGACTCATCTCAAATCTGCACAACCCGAACAGGCTGCCTCAGTTTTCAAAATTAGAATGTCAGTGAACAAGTGGTAGTGATCATCATTGGCATCAGTAGCAACATGTGCAGCTTAGACATCAGTGGCCTCACTGATGTGAATGATGGACACAAAGCATTGATTTGCTTTCGATGCCTTCATCTTGTTTGGAACCAAATGGATAACTTGCTCATCAACAAGGAGAAGACACACAGAAAGCAAACATATGAGATGCATCCTAATACATCCAACAGCCATGTAGACATCATTGGCACAGAAATGTGGCCTGGCTCAGATATGCTACAAGTTCAAAATACCATAAGGACTCACTGGTGGCACTGGAGCATACGAAATAGAAATGTATAATCAAGCAAGCACTACATAGAAAAAATACTTTAGGCCTTGTTTGGATGCGCATGTATTCATATCAATCCACATGTGTTGGAGTGGAATTAAACTAAATTCCATTCCAATCCTCTCCACCACATGTGGATAGAAGTGGACACACAGAAGCGAAGGGTCTGTTTGTTTGCCTAGACAGATCTACAAGTGACAAGCACCGATAGAAAACCAACCAGTGCCACCTCCTAGTTCTTTTCGTCATCATATCATTAGCCTAACCAGATCTGAAATGCTACAAATTTTCTTGTATACCTCATGTTCAAGCAAGGACCAATACAGTGAAGTGAATAGGAAAAGACAAGAAAGGAGACCTGCAGATCGGATTTGTTGCCTTTGCCGCGGCACACGACTGACACGGACGCATAATGCCACCGCGCTCCACCGGGAAGACCCCTCGCCAAGCTACGCCTGAGCCACCACAGCACACCGGGGATCCTCCGCCGCCACCGCCGCTGGCACAGATTTGTTTCCACTTGCAGGGGATAGATCCACTATATAAGTCAACCAGTCCACACAGAGAAGGTATACTACTACTCGACTCCAAAGACACGTCAACATGACCCGGCTTCTAGAGCAATGGTGAAGACCATGTACTCTTGGACCTGGGTCCCCGGTACGACTCCTGGTCTAGTTTTTGTTTTTCTGGAGTTCGAATTTATTATAAACCCCGGCAGCAACAAGTGACACACAAGTCTGGCCAGAGCAGAGGAGCCATTAGTGTTGAAATGTTATTATTGCGCACATAAGAAAGTCTGACCTCAGTACATTTTAACACGTCGGATAGTATCCTCTGTAGTTTCCTCGTCTTCCTGTCATGCTTGTTACTGTGTGGCTAGTCTTGCCTCTGCCTAAAATGGCATGGCTGAAAGTACTATTCACTGATTTGTTGTGAGAAAAACACTACTGAATGGCTTGCTGATTCGGCAGATAAGCTCAAGCGAAGAGGGCGCTAATGCACAATAGAAGAGCCATTTGTGTAATCAAGAAAGCACTTCACAATTAACATGCCTAGTAGCACATAGGCATTTACAGTAACAAGACTGAACAGATGCGTAGACAATCAAACAACATTGAACCACTTAAACACGTCACGATAGAGATACATCATGGAAGATTCAAAAAAGAGAGGAAGAAGAGAGATACATCATGTCACGACAGTGGGCCTGTTTGTTTGCCTAGACAGATAGGTATAATCAAGCAAGCACTTCACAATTAACATGCCCAGTAGCACATAGGCAAACAACACTGAACAGATGCATAGACAATCAAACAACATTCAACCACTTAAACATGTCACGACATAGAGATACATCATGGAAGATTTTTTTTAAAAAGAAGAGAGATATATCATGTCAAGACAGTGGGCATATTTGTTTGCCTAGACATATAGGTATAATCAAGCAAGCACTTCACAATTGGCATGCCTAGTAGCACTCAGGCATTTACAGTAACAACACTAAATAGATGCGTAGACAATCAAACAACATTGATCCATTTAAACATGTCATGACAGAGAGATACATCATGCAACTTTATTTACTCCTTTGCTAATGAATGAACTTTCGAGAACAAGGGAACATAAAGAGTCATAGGTCTCTCACAAAATCTTGGATGGAAGGCACTTGTACCATACTCTAAAGAATCTATAGGGATGATATGAACTTTTCTGTTGTCCAAGTCATATGCCATGACAGTGGCGGTTTCCCACCTAGTCATCCCAACAGAGAAAATCAAATTCCATTCTGGGTGAAATATAGGCGGTCGGAAGTTTGATAGAAAATGAGAGTACCATAGTCTTCAAGGATCCAAATCCAAAGCTTGGAATAGTTTCGACCACCAGCAGTACATTGACGCAAGTGACCCTGACATTGATGGAAAGCGAATGGGTATGCATTCACGGCATGCGTCCGGTTAGGAATTTTCATCCATGTCTTTCCCTCCGTATCCACAGCATGTATATGAGGGTAACCATCATAGAACCCCATATAGTGCAGACAACCATTAAGAAAAACATTATCTTTGTGCTGAATTGGCCACCTAGCCCACCTAGCCTTCACGCCCCATTTAGATTCCTTAAATATCCATGCTGCAGTTTTAGATGAGTAGATGTCCACACCCACACACTGACCATTCTCCTCCATGTATTCAAACACATGGAAGTGCAAGGAGGATGTCAGATCAAACCCCAGTCGAGCCTTACCAACAGAATGGATTCTAGGCGGTAGTACCTTCCACTCCTCTTTTGCTGGATTGCAGACGACATAGCTGTATCCATCATCCCCAAGGCACCAGCATAGGATGAGGCCGTTGCAGCAATCTGAGACAACTACATTGTTCATGGTGAAGGGCAAGGAGGATAAGGTGGGGTCAACGCGGGAGATGCTGATGAAATTTCGTGGGCCGAAGGATCCATCATAGAAGAAGCCGGCCATAGTCTAGGGCATCAAGTTATTGTTGTCCTTGATGAGGAGGTCCTAGGAGCGATAGACACATTTGCAGCAATACAAGGAGCGGGCGGGGAGGTGGCGGAAGATCTCAACAAGGGCATCGTCCGTGAGGCTGGCTAGTGCATTCCTCTTGTTGGGGGCCTCATCCATTTCATCTGTGTGCAGTAGGATGAGAGCTTGGTCACTAATGAGATCACTCAAGAGGAAAAAAATCCAACAGTTTTGAAGGCAGGAGCAATGGGCCTATTTGTTTGCCTAGGCAGCTAGGTATAATCAAGCAAGCACTTCACAATTAACAGGCCTAGTTGCACATAGGAATTTACAGTAACAGAACTTAACATATGCATAGACAATCAAACAACATTGGTCCATTTAAACATGTCATGACGGAGAGATACATCATGCAACTTTAACAACCATTAACAATTTTCATGGTATGACCTCATCTAAATTTAGAGTAGCACCACACAGATATTTATAGCTCAAACTAGAGTAGCAGTTAATGGAGCTGTAACCATTACAATTCCAACTAAATCAAGTCTATCCATGACACTTAAAATCAGTACATGAGCTCAGAGCTTCTTCCATAGGAGACATTTACTGTACAGTAACAAAACTGAACATATGCAGAAAACCAAAGACATTAGCAGAAAACCAACCAGTGCCACCTCCTAGTTCTTTTAATCATCATATCATTGGCCTAACCAGATCTCCAACTCTAGAATGTTTCTTGTATACCTCAAGTTCAGGCAAGAGCAAGGACCAAAACAGTGAAAAGGCGAGAAAGGAGACCTGCAGATCGGATCTGTCACCTCTGCCGTGGCTCACAACGGACACGAACGCCGCCGCCACGCTCCACCGGCAAGCCTCACCGCCTAGCCTACAAAAGGACACTGGAGCCACCGGGGATCGCCCGCCGCCGCCGCTAGTCTAATGGGCACAAATTTGTTTCCACTTAAGGGGAAATATCCAATATAGGTCATCCACACAGAGATCGTGGCATCTACTACTATAAAGACTCCAAAGATAGGTTAACACCACCAGGCTTGTGGCGCAATGGTAAGGACCGTGCACCGCTTCCTGCGGATCTCGGGTTTGAGTCCCAGGCATTGAGGGTTTTTTTGTATTTTGTCGATGCGGGACCAAAGGGGCCCCATACAGGTTCCTTGACCAGCCATGGGCCGCTGTCCGGCCCATGGACCAAGAGAAAAATGGAAAATCAAGAAGATTGAATCCTAGTAGGAATAGGACTAACTTGTCGAAGATCTTAAGGGAAAGTACCTGCCGAAACCTATTCGGGACTCTTTCTATGAGTCCGACTAGGATTGTAAACAGATCCTCAGCCTTCTCTCCCATATAAAGAGAGGCTGAGGGCACCCCTTGTAACACACGACATCATACGATCAATCCAACACAAATAGGCTAATGCCGACTGGACGTAAAGGCAATTACTCGATCACGAATCGAGGGCCCGAACCAGTATAAAATCATTCATCTCTTGCGTTCACCATCAGGTTCAAGCACTCGTTGAAACCCAAAACACTCATCTCGGGTAACCCTGTGACATGTTATCGGTGGTCAAACACCGACAACTGGCGCGCCAGGTAGGGGGCCTTCGGTGAATTCACACCCAAGAGCTTGATGGACATCAATAACTTCCCGGTGGGAACAAGCTTCGTCTTTGGAACCTGGCTCTGCAAGGCGGACACCAAAGGATCACTCCATAGTCATCTCCTTGAGGGCACTAGACCGATGAGTGAGCTCTTCCTAGAAGGAACAACCTTCATCTTCGGTTCGTAGATTTGCAAGGCAGATTTCTTTGGCACGCTCCAAGGGCATTTCCTTGAAGACTCAACGAATCGACAAGACCCAGCGGCAGCAGAAAACTAGCTCATCGATGAGGCCACGCAACTTCCAACTCAGGGTTTGACTCGGACCCCACAGGAAGCTGAGATCGACTCGGATTACTCTGATAATTCGAGCGGAATTCGGGTCGAGCACCACCGTACGAGAGACAGATTCCTTTTCGGACTCCGTAATGCGGCTAAGACATACCAAACTATGATGGAAAAGCCAGTTAAGAGATTGCTACTAAAAGGAAGATGGGAAGGACTAGTTCTGACGATTACCCCTAGTGCTTGCATCGTTCACTAGCCATATCCAAATCTCATAGAAGGAAGTACCCAGCTACTGGAAGCAACAACAACTCTCCCTTTCCAGCAAGGAGCACCCCTCTGCGAACAAGATGACATCACCGATATCAACTCGGTACCTGAATCAGAATGTGGAAGAAGTCAGATTCCACATTATCAAGAAATCTTGATGATACGACGACCCCGGTCACCTCTAATTCTTGCAATACCACCCGACGTCCACTCATCCGATGAGTTTAAATCCAACATCTCGCCCAATGTAGAATCATTTGAAGATGAGACCGAGGGCCAGAGAACAGCAAGGATAAAGAAGAACAAGATGAAGGATGGACGCTGACATAGGGCGCAACAAAGGAAAGAAGCTTGGGATGATTACGAGGCCAAACTTCATAATTACGAAAGAAGAAGACGCGAAAGAGAAGAACAAGAAGAAGAAGAACGGAGAGCAACTAGAAGGGTCAACGAGTCTCCACTTGAGCAAATTAGGAGAGTGATTGAAGAACTCGAGGGGATGGCTCACCTCAGTGAAGAGCAGAGGAAGAACCGAGAAGTTCTCAGGGCTACAGCCACCCAGATGCAAAGAGAAGAAAACCACTCAACAAGGGCTGATTCACGCAGACGGGATACGCGAAACCCAAGGAGATTAGTTTTTGAAAGACTTGATAGACAAGGGAGCAGCAACGTCGGGAGTAGAAGACACTCTCAGGAGCGCCCCCGAGCAGAGTTCTCCAGGGGCCACCGGGATAGGCATGAAAACTACTTGGAACACAGGCTATCTCCCCAAAGATATGAAGTGCCAAGAAACCACTCCTACCGATTGGAAGGAGGGGCAGAATCTGAGTTCAGAGACACCAGACTTCTCGATAGGTTCCCCTGTTTCTCCAGCAGGCTACTTTCGATAAAACTACCCCACAAGTTCAATCCATCTAACCACACCAAGTATGATGGGAAGACAGAACCGACACAATGGCTTAGAATCTACTCTCAATCAGTAGAACTCGCTGGAGGAGACGACGATGTTAAAACACTCTTCTTCCCCATGGCCCTAGAAGCTATACCACTACAATGGTTCGACAAGTTAAGACGGGGGTCAATCAGAAGTTGGGAAGACTTGTAGAGAGCTTTTTGTGAAAACTTCACGGGTATCATCTCACATCCCATGACACATACGGAGTTGAAGACACTAAAGCAAAAACCAGGAGAAAGCCTCAGAGACTACTACAGAAGGTTTGGAGAACTCCGTGCTCAAGTTCACGAGATCACTGACCGAGAAGTTGCCGATGCCTTTGGAAAAGGACTCTATGCAGAGTGGCAATTCATAGACTTCTGCAGAGAAAGTACTTGGACCAACAAAGAATTCAAACAAGCAGTCGAGAAGCTAATAACGACAGAAGAAAAGACAAAAGAAAGGAACTCAGAAAGAGGAAACATGGATTACAAAGAGATGGAAATAGAAATTACAACCGCGATAACAATAGAGACAACCATGACAGAAGATATTACCAAGGGGACAGGATGCAAGATAGGAAAAGAAGGCTAGAAAACACAATCGCGACGACTGACAAAGCCAAGAAATTTTACAGGCCAAGAAGATTTGACAACCTTGAAGACATGCCTTGCGTCTGGCACCCAAATGGAAGGCACAAGACCGGGGAAAGTTTCTTCTTCAAAGAAAACTACTCAAAGAAAGAAGAGAGAGACAAAGAAAGAGGAACCCGAAAAGAAGCCAGAAGAGAATAAAGAAGAAAACGAATTTCAAAAATCCAAAGGTGTCCTAGTAATCTTTTCTGGAGTACCTGGATCAAGAAGCAAGCACCAGGACAAACTAGCTATACGCTCCATCATGGCAGCAGAACCAGCGGTACCCAGATATTTGAATTGGTCTCAATATCCGATCCAGTTTATGAGAGAGGATCAATGGACCAGCGTAGGGAACGCTGGCCATTATCCATTCGTCTTAGATCCAACAATAGCTGGGCTCACCATCACAAAAGTACTCATCGACGGAGGTGCAGGTCTAAACATCATCTTTTCAGAAACTTTAAGGAAGATGGGCCTCAACACGGAAGGCATGATCACTCCTATCGGTATCCCATTCTACGGGATCGTGCGAGGAAAAGCAGCAATTCTGCTCAGACAAATCACTCTCTCGGTCACGTTCGGAACCCCAAACAACTACCGGACAGAATTCATAAAATTCAAGGTTGCAGACTTTGATTCTTCGTATCATGTGATCCTTGGGAGACCAGCTCTGGCCAAATTTATGGCTATACCTCACTACCCATATCTCTTACTCAAGATGTCAGCGCCACACGGAGTACTCTCACTAAAAGAAGATTTCAAGCGTGCTTTTGACTGCGATATTCAAGCAGTCAAAATCGCAGCAAAGGCACAAGAAGCAGACGGAAAGCAAGAAGTAGCCAACGCAGCGGTAGCAATCAACCCGGAAGAATTACAAATACCAAGCAAGAAACCAAGTCTGCTTGCTCCACCAAAAGAAGTCGACGTAAAACATATTGACCTAGGCACTAGTGACCCTACCAAGATAGCGATCATCAGCGCACACCTTTCAGCCAAATAGGAACTCACGCTCACCAACTTTCTTTGGGACAACAAAGATATCTTCGCTTGGAAACCAGCCGACATGCCAGGTGTCTCGAAGGGGTTGGCTGAGCACAGAATAGATGTTAATGAAGGCACGAAGCCTGTCAAACAAAGACTATGACATTTTTCTCCAGACAAGAAAGCAGCCACCAAGAAGGAAATAGCCAAGCTCAAGACAGCGGGATTCATCCGAGAAATTCTACATCCATACTGGTTAGCCAATCTAGTACTGGTGCAAAAAAAGAACACATCAGAGTGGTGCATGTGCGTCGACTACACCGACCTCAACAAGCATTGTCCAAAGGACCCTTTCGGATTACCAAGAATCGATCAGATTGTCGACTCAACGGCCGGATCTGCACTCCTATCTTTTCTAGATTGCTACTCGGGATATCATCAAATCACGCTACGAGAAGAAGACCAAAGCAAGACCTCTTTCATCACACCTTTTGGTGCCTACTGCTACAAGACAATGTCCTTTGGATTGAAGAACGCATGAGCAACTTATCAGAGAGCCATCCAAACTTGCCTCGGTGATCAAATTGGCGTCAATGCCGAGGCCTACATTGACGACATGGTCGTCAAAACCAAAGACCCTAACACATTGATAGAAGACTTGAAGCAAACATTTGAAAACCTAAAAGCATGGAATTGGAAGTTGAATCCGACCAAATGCGTTTTTGGAGTACCCTCCAGACAGCTACTTGGATTCCTGGTAAGCCACCGAGGGATAGAAGCAAGCACCAAGCAGATCAAGGCCATAACAGAGATGGGCAAACCACGATCTGTCAAAGACGTACAATAGTTAATGGGATGCATGGCGGCACTTAACCGTTTCATATCCAGACTTGGAGAAAAAGGACTCCCCTTCTTCAAGCTATTAAAGAAGACAGAAAAATTTGAATGGACAGATGAAGCTGAAGAAACCTTTAAAAGGCTAAAAAACTACCTTACCTCTTCACATGTGCTCACTCCGCCCAAAAAGAATGAAGACATGATGTTGTACATCGCAGCAGCAACTACTGTAGTCAGCACAGCGATAATAGTAGAAAGAGAAGAAGAAGGGCACACCTACAAAATCCAAAGACTAGTCTACTACATCAGCGAAGTACTCATAGAATCGAAAATAAGGTACCCTCACATACAAAAGTTACTATATGCTTTGCTGATCACCTCTCAAAAACTACGACACTACTTCGAAGAGCACAAGATCACTATTGTCACCGACTTCCCACTCGAAGATATACTACGAAACCGAGACTCCACAGGACGGATCTCTAAATGGGCAGTAGAATTGGGAGCACTCAACATCGACTTCACCCCAAGGAAAGCTATCAAATCTCAAGCTCTAGCAGATTTCATGGCAGAATGGACAGAATTACAACAACCAGTCCCAGAAACTAACCTCAAACACTAGAAAATGTACTTCGACAGATCACTCAAGCTAGGAGGAGCTAGCACAGGCGTACTACTCATATCACCAGATGGAAAACAACTCAAATACGTTTTGCAAATCAAGTGGCAAGCAACCAACAATGAAGCAGAATACGAAGCCTTGATCCATGGGCTAAAAGTAGCCACCTCTCTAGGAATCAAGAGACTACTCGTCTATGGAGATTCAGCAGTCATCATCAACCAAGTAAACAAAGATTGGGACTGCACCAAAGAAAACATGGGCGCCTATTGCATGGAAGTCAGAAAACTCAAGAAAATTTTTCAAGGATTAGAAATTTTACACGTATTGAGGGATTGCAACGTAGCAGCAGACATCTTAGCAAAGCTTGGATCAGACAGAGCTCAAGTACCACTAGAAGTATTCGTGGAAGAACTAACAAGCCCATCCATCAAACAACAAGAGATGGAAACTTCATCTACTCCAACTCCAGAAAACCAAATAATGCTCATCAACACAACATGGATGCAAGACTTCATCGACTACATCAAGGAAAACAAGCTACCAGACAACAAGGAAGAAGCAACCAGAGTTATCGGAAGAAGCAGAAACTACGCTCTAGTAGGAAACAAACTCTATAGAAGAGCGGCTTCATCTGGAGTACTCCTAAAATGCGTTAGCACTGAAGAAGGAAAGGAAATTCTAGACAAAATCCACTCTGGGTGCTGCGGCAACCACGCGGCGTCAAGAACATTAGTCGGAAAAGCTTTCAGAATGGGTTTCTACTGGCCGACAGCATTCAAAGATGCAGAACAACTCGTAAGGACATGCAAGAAGTGTCAGATGTTTGCAAGACAAGCACATGTTCCCGCACACAATCTGATATGCATACCACCAGCATAGCCCTTCTCTTGCTAGGGGCTTGATCAAGTAGGACCTTTGAAGAGAGCTGAAGGAGGCTTCGAATACATCTACGTCGCAACTGACAAATTCACCAAGTGGATCAAGTACAAACCTCTCATCAAGTACAGCGCAACCAAAGCCATCGAGTTCATCCAAGAAATAATGAACCATTTCAGGATGCCAAACCGGCTAATCACAGACCTCAGATCACCTTTCACCGCCATCGAATTCAGAAGTTGGGCACAAGATTGCGGGATCACCATAGATTATGCTTTAGTCGCTCACCCAGAAGCTAATGGTCAAGTGGAAAGGGCCAACGGGCTAATCCTACAAGGATTAAAACCAAGACTGTATGAAGAACTCGAAGACTATGGAGGAAAGTGGATCGACAAAATACCAAAAGTAGTCTAGGGGCTCAGAACCCAGATTAGCAGAGCCACCGGTTACTCACCTTTCTTCCTAGTATGCAGATCAGAAGCAGTCCTCCCAGCAGATCTAATCTGGACTTCAGCCAAGATAGAGCAATATGAAGAAGGAGAAGCCAAACAAACAAGAAGATTATAACTCCACTGCACAAAAGAAGTCAGAGTTGATGCCACTCTCCAATCCGCTCGCTATCTTCAAGGACTAAGAAGACACTATGACAAAAACACCAGAGAAAGAAAATAGAAGTTGGAGACATGGTCCTGAGGTGAATCCAAAAGATAGAAGGAAGACACAAACTACTCAGCGCATGGAAAGGACCCTTCATAGTCTCAAAAGTTACCCGCCCCGGATCATTCCAACTGATGACTAAAGACGGCGAACCTGTCAAGAACTCATGGCACATAAGCCAACTTAGAAGATTCTATGCTTGAAAGCAAACTACTTGTACTCATGTATCCAAGAAGACCAGAGATTCTTTCAATAATAAAGAAGACTTTTTCAGACATCATCCTACATAATACCCGGGTCACCAAGCCTAGATGAGAGCAAAAGTGCTCGCCCCCAGGCTCTTAAGCCACGGATGAGGGATATTAGCCCCCTAGGTCTAAGCCCGCCCCATAAACCTGGGTCACCAAGCCTGGACGATAGCAAAAGCGCTCGCCCCTGGGCTCTTAAGCTACGGATGAGGGATATTGGCCCCCTAGGTCTAAGCCCACCCCATAAACCTGGGTCACCAAGCCTGGATGAGAGCAAAAGCGCTTGCCCCGGGCTCTTAAGCTACGGAAGAGAGATATTGGCCCCCTGGGTCTAAGCCCGCCCCATAAACCTGGGTCACCAAGCCTGGATGAGAGCAAAAGCGCTCGCCCTCGGGCTCTTAAGCCACAGATGAGGGATATTGGCCCCCTGGGGTCTAAGCCTGCCCCCATAAACCCAGGGTACCAAGCCTGGATGAGAGCAAAAGCGCTCGCTCCAGGGCTCTTAAGCCACGGATGAGGGATATTGGCCCCCTGGGTCTAAGCCCGCCATACTACTCTTCAAAAAGCAAAGAAGCAAAGAGTACTCGCACACTTAGTGAGTGCTTTTGCAACGAAGGCGCTCGGGAACCTTGGGGAAGAACTCAGCCCATGGTCTTCCACTGTCAGCTCTAGTCTGGATGACCTTGGCCACCTTCTCAAAAGCACTCCACGCAGCGGCAAACCGCGTCTTTGCCTTCTCTGCCCTCTTCGTTAGATCTCGGATTAAAGCTTGAGCCTGTAGAAGATCATGATCAGCTCCATGCCTAATCAACCTGGCAGCAGCCATCTCCTCTTCGGAACGAGTAATTACCTCCTTTGCACGATTGCGTTCAGTCCTCATGACTTCTTTCAGAGAAGAGACCTCAGCTTCATGATTCTTCCGAGCAACTACACAGAACAAAAGACAACTCAAACCAAAAGGAGTAGAAGCAAACAAACCAAAAAACAGACAAAGAACAACGAAAGACAACTCACCGTCAAGTTCTTTCTTCAAGGATTCATTGGTAGCCGCAGAATCCCGAACGGATTGCTGAATAGTTTCCGCCAGAGCCTCAGCAGTCCGAAGGGCAGTCTCAGAATCCACCCGGCTCTTACGCTCAGACTCCAACTCCGCTCAGGCCATCTTTAACTTAGCAGTCAGCTTATTAATGTCGTCCACTAGTTTCTTCTCATATTCAAGAGAGCCAAAGAAACTTGAGTGGTCATGGGAATATGACTACAACAGAAGAAGGAAAACATCACAAAACCAGTCACCAAGAAAAGAATGCTCCACAAATCTAGCAAAAGGACACACACCTCAAAAGCTTCATCGAAGATAGACATACTACCCTTCAAGCCTTGATAAGCCAATGACAACTTTGAAAGACGAAAGGTGGGATCAAACGGCTGTAGCAACTCATCCATAGAGACCTCACCAACATTCGAAAGCCCGAGAATACGTGGGCCCAAAGAAGATGTGCTTACCGCCATTTGAACAGTAGGACCAGACCTCTGCCCAGTTGCAACATTTAGCTCCAAACCGCCAGAAGTACCCAAATCACCAGCAATCGGTTTCAACACAAGTTGATTAGAAGCCCTGGGCCCAACAACATTGACACCAAAATTTGGTAATGGGCCTGGCCCAAGATCCGCAAGGCAGGAGACATGGAAACAGCTGATTTTGCCCCCATCGGCTAATTAAAGAATGGAAGCCACGAATTGATGATGTCAGCAGAAGATCTACGGTGGCGACCAGAATGCACGAAAAATGCAGGATCTTGCAGAAAGAGAATGATTGGGGCCCAAGTTATCTAATAAATTAGGCAGTTGTTGTACGTTGATATGGCAATCTAGAGCAAGTTGTGTTCGACTTGGAGTCGTGTCAAGCCTCAGGTATAAATATAAACCCCCAGCCATTGTAGAAAGCATACCACAATCAATACAACAACAAACCCTTCCGGCTCTAGCCAAAAACCCCCTTTTAGGAGTAGGAGTAGAAGTAGATACCCTGGCGTCACCTCCGGTCAAGTAGGGCTGCATCGGCTGAGCTCTGGCTTGCACGTAAGTACCATCAATGGCTTGCATCTGGGTGTGAGCTAGTTATCGGCTCTATTAGGCGTGGCGTCCTAGTAGATTCATTAAGTTACTGATGTTGCTTGCTCATCATGATCAATCTGTTATAGCATCATACGTCGCCCGGTCACTACCGATAGCTTTTGGCCTTAGATCTTTATGAATTCGGTTGTCTTGCATGCTTAAACAGCTAAAATCAACCAAGATGATCGTCTTCCTGCTAAAATCGGCTAAAAACCCCTCGGTAATGAGCACCATAGCGCGCGCGAGAGGCTTATCCACCCACTGGTGCGTTGAGGGATCGATCTAGAGCCGCTTGGCCATTGGACCAGCTCTACCTCGATTCCAAGGCGTGCACGTGCTTGGAGACGCTCGCATAGCGAGGGTATGCTCTAGGGTGACGTAAAGCCGTGGGTCGTTCTAGACCAGCTTTGCGTTAGATCTGGACTTACCTGTAGCTGCTCTAGGATCACTGTGAGTCCACCGGCCTCGAAGACCAGACTCGCTTTGACGCCTAGATCTAGCTGCGGTTATGACGGGTAGCCCCGAACATGTCCTATGAACCCCTATCGGCTAATTTGCCAATTGTTGGCGATCCTTATTGCATATTTTTACCACCAACTTTAATATGAAAACAACACCAAACTTAGTGAATAAGGGTTTTACACTAACGTATTCCACAAGTTTTGGTGATTATTCATTCACAGGAGGACATCCATGGAAACAGGCATAAATAGGCCAAGAAATACAAGAAAATCATGGGAAGAGAAAGAGGCCCACTTACCAGACAATCTGGGCCTCAACATAGCCCAAAAAGCCCAACAAAGAACCCAAGAAGTGGAGGCCCAAAACCCAGTCCAACTTCATCTCGGACTGCAGGAGCAGGCCAGAGTAAAATGGACGTCCAGGATGCATCCGGACTCCAATTTGGGCCCACGACCCGTCCACGGAAAGCTAACGAAAAGATCTACGTGCTCACCAAATATGGGCTCATTTGGCCCAAGAATTGGCACGGGCGCGCCAGGGGCGCGCCCCTGCTGACATGTTTCGGGCCCGTTTTTCTGTGGCGGTACCATTAATGCATGAGCAGGTCGGTTCTAGGGTGCGCTGCTTGATCTAGTGAACCTAGACACCAGAATCAGGTCGGTTTGGAGCATTCAAAAGGGAATATTCAATGGACATTCCTCCAACCTCCTCCTATAAATAGAGGGGCTCTCCTCCCCCCTCATACACACCAGCAAGGAGCAAGAGCACCTCACTAAGAGTGAGAGCCCCACTCAAAGGGCTTAGGCCCTAGTGGCCTAGCCCTAGTAGCTAGTAGAGTGAGAGAGGAAGATGTGAGGAAGAGAGCGAGGAAGAGCCGGACTTGTTGGCGTCTCCCCGAGCTTGTACCCGGGAGCCGGTTTGTCGGTGCTTCCCCGAGCTTGTACCTCTACGAGCAAGTACTTGGCTCCTTCACAGGATCTTGGCTAAGTAAGTGTTCGGGTTTCTTTTGGTTATACAAGTCTTTTGATTAGTTAAGCTATATTCTTGGTTGTTTACGGGATCTCCATTCGATCGAATGCTCTAGTTATCATTTGTGGATAGAGTAGTAATCGATAGTGTAGACGTGCTGTCTAGACTATCGGTTACCTGAGGTTGCGCCCAACCTTATGGATAGTTGTGGTAGCCTCGGAGGTGACATTTCCGACCAGGCCTTTGTATTCCACCACGTTCGGGTTGGTGTTTTCATAGAGCTTTTGGCGGCCTTCTCCCGGTTACCCCTTCCTAGTCTTTTCGAGAACCGAAAAGGAACCGCTGCTCCGAAGTAAGCAAGTAGGAGTAAAGTTTACCTATCCTTAGACCCAACAGCCATAAGAATCCATCTCTACCCTTTCCAACTCTACTCCTTGTGTTGTCCTTGGTCAAACTAGCTAGAAGAAATTACCTCCGTTCCCTGTGGAAAATACGATACCCTAAATACTTCTGGGTGAAAGCTACAACGGTAATTCCATATGCTTACGGATTCTTCTGTATTCGTTAAGAAATACCAACAAGCTTTCTGGCACCATTGCCGAGGAACGGTTGCTATTCTCTTCGAACCTAGTTTGTCCTCGTATCTGTATCCCTTAAAAAGACAAACATTTTTTTCTTTTACCTTTCCTATAATGAAGCCAACTTCAATTCAAAATCCTTTTGCTTCAAAAGGGGGAGTTCTCTGAGCCACCATCTTTTTCAAAAGCAAAACGTTCATCCGGCTATGAACTCCACCCTAGATTCAAAGCCATGGTTCGGGCATTACCCTTCTCAGGGCACGATGATGAAAACCCTTGCCAACACCTGCTAGATTTCGAGGAAATGTGTTCATGCCTAAGCATCCCGGGCATGACACAAGAATTTCTTAAGTGGAAGTTGTTTCTCTTCTCTCTCATGGGGGAGGTGAAACAATGGTACACAGATGCCGTAGGAAGTATGAATGGGGGCTGGGAAGAACTTAAAGGCAAGTTTTGTCTGGCATTCTTTCCTGTGTCCCGTATCAACTCTCTACCAAGGGCAATCATTGATTTCAAGCAGAATGAGAAGGGGGCAATAGGTGTAGCCTGGGCTAAGTTTTCAATGTTATTACATGCCAGCCCAGACTTGTCGCTACCCAAGAATGTGCCTTTGCATCTCTTTTGTACGGGTCTTGACATAGCTGACCTATGCCTAGACATGACTGCCGGGGGTAGATTTACACATAAACCTATGACGTAACAAGTAGAATTCCTTCAAAACCTAAAAACATACACACTTCTTCCGTCATAAGAACCATACCCCTCTAGGCAAAAGTTATGTCGAGTGTGGGGGAGTCCTCATTAGTTGACACTAAACATGTACCATCCTTAGGTTTGACTTATGATCCCCCACCCGAACCACGAACACCGAAGGAAGGAATGCTTCATCCTTCGGAGTTCCCAAAGCAAGCTTAGGTGAAATAGAACGAATATCATCACCCTCGCTTGAACCCAAGTCGTGTCCGTCTGGCCATTCAAACATTGTTCTCGATAGCCATCGAGATTCAACGTTAATCCTACATGAAAGATTTTGTGCCATGGACATACCCAAAGCACCAAACTCTAGAGACTAAGAATTTCATCGATAAGCATGAAAGTTTCTCTTTTGAAACTCCTTACTTTTCATGCTAACTTTTGGAGTCTCCAGAGTTCGTTGTGCTTAGTACCGTCTGCTTCCACGAGGATCGCAACCACCTCTTGATTTTTTTTACAAACTCTTTAAGAGGATGGTTGTCGATGCCTATGTTTCTCATAAATATTTCAAATCGCGTGGTAGCACTATGGTACTAACCTTGCAGCTTGAACATTGATGCTAAAATGTTGGTGGTAAAGTTGGGAACTATACCATCACTGATAGTTGCAAGATGAGTTCCCTAGGTCAAGCTTAAGACCGTAACTTAAGCACTGCCGGGAGATACCCCGGATTATCATAAAAAACTTTGTCGTTTTAAATAAATGCAAGGTCATGTTGTCAAGTCCATATGCACCTTCAGGTATTCTTGTCACTAACCTTTCCAGGTCAAGAACAAGAAGAACAAAGGGTGTACTATACTCGAGAACATGGAGCTACATCAACTATACAACTTGATGATCTTTGGTGATGGGACACACTCAAAGGGAGACCCCCGACATTGCACACTTGACTTTTACACAAAAGTCCAAGTGTGGGGGGAGGGTGGTGAAGAACCTCATGACAAGTTCCATTTATGGCAAAGATCATCCAAAAAAAGGGATGATGTTAGCTCTACCTTGCTCAAAAAAAAGAAAAGAAAAAGAAAAGAAAAAGAAAGCAGAAAATAAAAACAACAAAAGAAAAAAGAAAAAGAGAGAGAGAGAGAAGGAGGATTCTCCTGCTTTAGACCTTTGCCATGACTAAAGCCCAAGGTCAATACACACTAGTTGTGTGTGCGGCCTAGCCTGGGTGATGACCTGAGATGGACCATATACATCGCCACAGCAACTTCAAGGCTTCTATCTACAGATGCTGCTGGTAGGTAAACTAAGGTATGCAAAGGTGAATGAAATGTTCACCAACTTCTTTACTCATATTTGTCTCCATAAGAATCAACCTACTCACACAAAAAGTCCATGCTACTTTTGTTTATGTTGTATACCATGGTTTTGATTATACATCCATAGGCCTTTTAAATTGAGCATGGTGCTTAGGTTAAAATGGCCTGCTTTAATCAAATTTAGACATGGAGTTTAATTTTGATTAATGAACTTTGAGTAATTACTTTCATAAACAATGGTAGTAACTTAACATGAAGATAAATCAAGGCTAGATTTACACTACAAACTTTACAATGGCCTTGCTTGAGTATACAAGTCTGGGGAACAAATAAATAATAATGAAAAAAACAATTGTCATACAAAAAAAATTCTTTAATAATAATAATAAATTTGGGTTCCCTGGTATTCAAGCCGGCAGAGCCATTCCTTATTTTTGTTCCTTTTTCTTTATCAAAATAAAATAGGTACAAGAACAAGTGTGGTGGAGATCTCTCAAGCAGAACAACCACACACTAGAGATCTCCCCAACACAGAGCACAACACCAGGTCATCATGCAAGAAGGAAAAGACAAATGACTTTCATTAAGCTCCTTCATCTTCAACGGTGGTTTGTGCAACTCTACCCTCACATCTCCAAAAAAAAGTTTTGATGTTTAAAAGGGCAAAACTTTTGATGCTCCAACTCCGTTCTACCAATTGAAAAAAACAACATGCATACTTTTTATTCCTTGCAACATCCTATAACCTGTGAGCAACTATCCATAAGGATTCCATTTTGTTCTAAGTAATTTGGAATATGAAATATAGTGGATAAAATGAAACTTATTCTCTCTTGCACTAGACTTGGGATTTATTTTCAAAATTCAAAATTGCACATAGCATGCTCCTCAATGATAAACAAAGTCCACCAAGCCAACCACTTTGCCTCTTGAATTTACACATAGCCACTTACACTTGTGTTGATTCTTGTTTAAACTTTGAAATCTATGTTGAGAGAAGTTTCATGCTCCCAAGATTGGAATTCACACTTAAACAAAAATACTCTAGAAAGGTTGTGGTTTTCTCTCTGCAAAAAGAAAGTGCTAGAAAGAGTATGGGCAAAATAAAAGATGACATGCCAAAGAAGCATGAGCCTAAAAGAAAGCATGCCAAAGAGCATGATGCAAAATCCAAAAAAATGAGAGAAAACAAGGGGTGCAAAGACACCCGCTTGAGTGAAAAAAATGGGTGCAAAGACACCCGCCAGTGAGAATAAGCCCATACTCCCCGAAGAACTATCAAAAATAAGAGAGAAAACCATGACCCGAAGGAGTCTAAAAAGAAAATAATCTTTCCAATCTAAGGGTATGGCACTTCCCTCCAAGATCTCCACAGTTTCGACTTGACTCACAAGGTAAGTGCGCATCATCACCATCCATACCAGCAATAATCATATACAAACTTCAGAGGTAGGATGAGCAAGAAGCAAAAAGAATATCAAAGAAATGCCTTGGTGAGGAATATGAAAATATAAATGAGCAATTTTGAGAAGATCATTAGAGGAGCAATGCTACACTTTTATGAAAAATACAAAAACCCAAGTCTTAGAGCATGAGTATAATAGGTTGATTTGAATCCCAAATATTTCATCTTTCAAATACTTAACATAATTTAGGAAACACTTTGAAATACTCACAAGTGCAGGAAGAAGCTTGGAATGATTTGTATGCAGGTTGAATATCTTGGAGATACAACCACCTTAGTCCTTCATACGTTTCCTCGAGGACAAGCAAAGGGCTAAGTGTGGGGGAGCTTGTTGACGATCCTTATTGCATATTTTTACCACCAACTTTAATATGAAAACAACACCAAACTTAGTGAATAGGGGTTTTACACTAAAGTATTCCACAAGTTTTGGTGATTGTTCATTCACAGCAGGACATACATGGAAACAGGCATAAATGGGCAAAGAAATAAAAGAAAATCATGGGAAGAGAAAGAGGCCCACTTACCAGACAATCTAGGCATCAACATAGCCCAAAAAGCCCAACAAAGAACCCAAGAAGTGGAGGCCCAAAACCCATTCCAACTTCATCTCGGACTGCAGGAGCAGGCCCAAGTAAAATGGACGCCCAGCATCCGGACTCTGATTTGGGCCCACGACCTGTCCACATGTCACACCCAATTTTAAGGATAAAATTGAATGCACAAAACTCGTGTGTGCCTAGGAAACAATCACACACATATGCTGACAAATTACATATAGTATCATCACGGTGTCTCATACATCAGAGTTATAATAAAACTTAGTCTTATACATCACAGCGGAAAATAAAAAGATAAATAAACTCTCGTGGGCTTCATCACAGGGAAGGTCAACTGGTTGACCACAAGCCTAAAAATCCTTCGGGAATTCCTCATACCCGTTGTCATCTGTTACCCATCCGGGATTTTTATCCAAATCAAGAAAATAAACAAGCGTAAGTACATCCCGTACTCAACAAGTTAACATGGGGTTATAAAGCTCAAAGAGGTTGACTCTGGTTTACTGCAGTTAGCATTTTTAGTAAGTCAACTTTTATTCTCAGGTATTATTAAATTATGCTTAAGCTCCCTTTTAAACCCATATGAACAATTATCAGAGGCAAGTGTATCATATATCCATCATATACCATCATAAATGATCATCAACAAGTATCCAATTATTCTGTGAGTTTTCCGGGCCGCTCGTAACCGTGAGCGCGGCTGTTATAACAGTTTGTAACCCTCTGCAGAGGTGGTGCACATTCACCGCGAGTCATGATTCCCATATGCCCGGGTTAATTACTCCCATGTCACTGCCAAGGTGAGCGGGCAGGGTACACTATGAAGCCATTTCATAGGTTTCTCTAACAAGTTAGGGCCGCTAGGTTTCCTCGGCAGGCAGATGTAGGAACCCCCTTTCCTATGGCACATATCCATCGCGGCTATACACATAGGAACAGAGGCAGTCCTATATCCAACGTGGCAAGCCCCATTTGCGCCATAAAGGTAACCTCTAACAAGCTAGAAAAGGTCCTATTATTGAGCTAAAGTTAGAGCCATATGACTCTCTCGGTTGCACTGTCAGTCCCAGCTTTTGCCGACAGATAAGTCCTTATGGAGGGCAGAGAGCAACATGATCAAAAGTCATTTGCACCGTCGCCCTATGGAACAGTTGATATATATCATGTTATACTTTTGGTTCCATAGAATCATTCATCATCATGTATATCAAGTTCAGTTAGAGCACTAGCAACCTATCCATATGCATTTAACCCATAGGAGACAAGGAACAGGATAATCAATCACTAGGATGTCCTTACGGGTATCAAAATTAGACACATGCAAATGAGTAATTGATTAAAGTAAAATAGGACATCAAGGAAGGCCCATGCTATACTTGCCTTGGTTCACAAACTCTTGCTGGTCCTGCTGGTCGTCAAAGTAATCTTGGTCACCGACGTTCTCCTCACCGTCTGAACGCGACCAACACGGCAACATACAACATTCCAAAAGCATTCATGCAAAGCAAACATTCCTATCATTAGAACAGTACACCAACAGTATAGAAACAAGGTAAAATGTTTGTGAAAATAATCTACGTCTCGCTACGATCACGTCAACGCGAAGTTCACGAAAAACGGAGCTAAAATGCGAAAGTTATGATTTAAACGGGATTTCCTATAGCAATATATTTAATTAAATCTAATCATGAAATTAAAAAGTTCCAAACTTGACTAACAGTAGTTCCAACATGTAGCTTATGAAATTACGAAGCTAACGCGATTTGAATGGATCAATTCAGAGCTAAAACGACAATTTTATAAGCGAAACAGTTCAAATGGCATTTCTGTAAATACTGAAAACGTATTTTTGACTTAAACCGTGAAGTTTACGCTTTCCAAATGAGATTGCGCATTCGGGGAACTACGCCTTGGACTGCGGGTTAGGACTTAGAAAAGTCTAGGGTCTCTTTTGTAAAACAGCCACGCGAAGGGGTATCGGCTGATCTCGGCCGTTGGATTAGAAACGAGCGGTTCAGATTTGACTTGGGGAGGGAGAGAGAAGAATTCCGGCCGGCCACAATGACGCCGACGGTGAGGCGCCACTGCCGGCGGCGTGGAGGTCTCGGTCGCACGTGGTTAGGGGCTAGGGTTCACCAAACAGAAATCCGAGCGCACCAGGGGATGCGGGGGAGGAAGGGGGTCTCGGCCATGCCGATACGGTGGCCGGGAGTAGCGGGTATCGAGGTGGCCGCCATGGCCGGCGACCACGGCTCGCGGAGCTCGCGGCCAGGGCTCGAGAAGCCAAGAAAAGAGAAAGTAGGGGTACTGGGAGATAGAGGGAAGCTAGGGGGTTCTCACCGCGGGGAGGGAGGAGGACGGGGAAGCTCAGCGGCGGCGGTCCGTGCGAAGGAGAAGATGGCGGATTCCGGCGACCTTCGGCTGTGGCGGTTGCGGCTTCCTCGGTGCTTGGCAAGCGTGAAAATGAGAGCGGGGAGCAGCAGGGTGCGCGGGGGAAGGCTCGGCTGCTATTTGTAGCGTCCGGGGCGCGAGGGGGGGGGTGCTCCCACGATGTCGTTCATGGGCGGCGGTTGCGGCCAGGCCGGGCGCGAGCGGTTTTGAGCCGCACGGGGAAGAAGGCGGCGCCGACAAGCGGGGCCCGGGCGTCAGCGGCAGAGCACGAGGGAGGCGCGGCGGTTGTGAGAGGAGGGGGATGACACTGACGGGTGGGGCCGGGGCGTCAGCGCCTGAAGAAGAAAGGAAGGAGGCGCGGCGGCAGTTGCCTGGCCCAAGCTGGGCCGGCGGGGCTTGCTGGGCCGAGCGAGGCGCGCGGCTGGGCTGGCGGCTGGCGCGGAGGAAAAGTCCAGCGGGCCGAAGGAGCTGGGCCAACAGGCCGAAATGAGAGAGAGGAGGGAGTGAGAAGGATTTTCCTTTTTCTTTTTATAAATAAATTTTCCAATCTCATTTTCAAGGTAAATTTGAATTCAATTCAAACTTTAGTCAAAGCTAATCATTACAAAAAGAAATGCGCAGCAGCATGAATGCATCAACATGTTTCTATTCCTTATATTTGATTTTAATTTCCCAAAAATTATTAATTTCCTATATTTGAATGCACACAATATAACATAAATAAATCAAATTTACTATTTTAAAGGATTGCAAATTTTAGGGTGTTACACCACAGAAAGCTAACGAAAAGATCTACGTGCTTACCAAATATGGGCTCATTTGGCCCAAGAATTGGCACGGGCGCGCCAGGGGGCGTGCCCCTGCTGACACATTTCGGGCCTATTTTTCTGTGGCAGTACCATTAATGCATGAGCAGGTCGGTTCCAGGGTGCGCTGCCTGATCTAGTGAACCTTGACGCCAGAATTAGGTCGGTTTGGAGCATTCAAAAGGGAATATTCCATGGACATTCCTCCAACCTCCTCCTATAAATAGAGGGGCTCTCCTCCCCCTCATACACACCAGCAAGGAGCAAGAGCACCTCACTAAGAGTGAGAGCCCCACTCAAAGGGCTTAGGCCCTAGTGGCCTAGCCCTAGTAGCTAGTAGAGTGAGAGAGGAAGATGTGAGGAAGAGAGCGAGGAAGAGCCGGACTTGTCGGCGTCTCCCCGAGCTTGTACCCGGGAGCCGGTTTGTCGGTGCTTCCCCGAGCTTGTACCACTACGAGCAAGTACTTGGCTCCTTCACGGGATCTTGGCTAAGTAAGTGTTCGGGTTTCTTTTGGTTATACAAGTCTTTTGATTAGTTAAGCTATATTCTTGCTTGTTTACGGGATCTCCGTTTGACTGAATGCTCTAGTTATCATATGTGGCTAGAGTAGTAATCGATAGTGTAGACGTGGTGTCTAGACTATCGGTTACCTGAGGTTCGCCCAACCCCACGGATAGTTGTGGTAGCCCTGGAGGTGACAGCTCTGACTAGGCCTTTGTACTCCACCACATTCGGGTTGGTGTTTTCGTAGAGCTTTTGGTGGCCTTCTCTCGGTTACCCCTTCCCAGTCTTTTCGAGAACCAAAAAGGAACCGCTGCTCCGAAGTAAGCAAGTAGGAGTAAAGTTTACCTATCCTTAGACCCAACAGCCATAAGAATCCATCTCTACCCTTTCCAACTTACTCCTTGTGTTGTCCTTGGTTGAACTAGCTAGAAGAAAGTACCTCCATTCCTTGTGGAAAATACGATACCCTGAATACTTCCGGGTGAAAGCTACAACGGTAATTCCGTACGCTTGCGGATTCTTCCGTATTCGTTAAGAAATACCAACACCGATATGGTTGCGCCTTCACTCATAGCGTGTGTACGTGCATCTATTTAGTTGCGAATGGGTTTAGGGTTGGTGTGAAGCCGCTTGGCCGTTGGACCAGCTTCACCTCTATCTTAGGTTTAGGAGCAGCTAATTTGTTTGATTGTTGGCAGAGCTAGCAGATTTATTCAGGTTTGTTGGCGCCCATCGGCCTTTTAGACCAGGTGCCCTCAGATTTGGGTAGGTTTGTGTAGGCTTACTGAAGCCACCGGCCTTTTAGACCAGCTTCAGTAGGAATGCGAGCTCTCTCGGTGGTTAATCTAGAACACGCACATATTCTACCATTCGTTCGTATCGACTAAACTCAATCGGCTAATGAACTGTTGCTTTACATGCCTATCTGAATAGCTATTTCAGTTTACTCTTTACATATTACATGTGCTCTCATGCTAAGGCGTCGACTCCCTAGTTGAATGCTTTCATCCTTGGCTCCTGGAGCCGTACATTGGAACTGTCTGGTTACAAGACCGACACGTTCCGCCTTGTGTTACTGACTCGTTTGTCTCCTTGTCAATTATAGGGTCAAATTGACTGGCACGCCAGCAACCTGATCCACCCAAGGCAACCTGAGGTCTAGGGATCTACCAGCCTCGGTGCTCCCCGTGGATCCCGGCGAGGCCTCCACAGATGTGTTGCACGGTTTTCATGCCGACACGTCTTTTTGGCACGCCTGGTGGGACCATAATCGTCGACATGGATAATGATGAGATCTTCAACGTCACCAAGGATGAATTGCCTAAAGAGATGAAAGCTGACGTGGAGAAGGTGATTCGTGAGTACGAGCTAAAGCTATTGCTGTCAAACGGGCGTACTCATGACAAGAAAATCTACTAGAAGACCAAGTTCCCAAGAACTCTTATGGAAGGACAACGAGATCCAGATGCTGCAGATGCACAACGTCAGATGTCTAAAATGATTGGCAGAGCTATGTCGGAGACTCTTAACGATCATAATACGACTTTCATTAATTCGTTAACGAATGCAATGAAAGAAGTCATACATGGAAGGCCAGTCGATCAGAGAGGACCATCATATACTAATTAGCTTATGAGGAAGACAGCATTAGTCCACTCAGCACCTGATGATCAAGCTGGAAGTGTTGAGCAAGGAGGAGGTAGCAGTGTCCACCCCCAAGCTACACCACCTTCAGCGCAGCCCTCCACAGCGCAACAGCCGAACACCGGAGGAATTCTTTTAATGCCTCCATCGACTACAAGACCTGTAGGAACCTTAGTGCCATATTGGGGGTATGATCAGGAGCAAAATATTGTTAATGGTTCACCCAATTTTGGATACCAGGATGGCCAAGGAATTACAAACAGGCCCGATGCATTATATGAAGCTCAGGTGAATCAGTTTTTAGGGCAAATCTCTGATATGATGCAGTGTCAATTCGGCCTTAAGCCGAAGAATGTGGGAACGTACTACAAGAAGCCATATCCAAAATCATTTGATCAAGTATCGCTTCCACATCGTTATAAGATTCCAGATTTCACCAAGTTCACTAGGACAGATTCGATCTCAACTAGAGAGCATATTAGCCAATACACTGTTCAGTTGGGAGATGTTGCTTCAGTTCCAGAATTGAAAGTGCAGTTGTCCCCTTTGTCTCTATCCGGATCTGCATTCTCATGGTTTTCATCACTACCATATGGTTCCATCAGGAGTTGGGAGGAATTGGAAGGAAAGTTTCATCAATACTTTTATTCCAGCTTCATAGAAAAGAACATTGGTGATCTGGTGGACCTGCGACAAAGGAACAATGAGTTAGGGGTACAATACCTTCAAAGGTTCAGAGAAGTTAGAAATCAATGCTATACCCTGGCTTTGACTGAAGATGAGCTGATTTGCATTGCAATTCATTTCTTACAACCGACACTCAAGGAAAAGGTGACTGGGATAGAGTTCTAGAACCTGGGAATGTTGGCTAATCGGATAGCCAGTATTGAATCCCAGAGCAGATATTCAACCCCACGCAGTAGTAGATTTCAGAAGAGTGAGAATGTTGCAATCTATGATGAATATAGCTCATCTGACGAAGAAGAAGAAATAGTTGCAGTTGAATGGACTTGGAAACGTGCAGAGTTCCTGCCGTGGTTGAAGGCTAATGGTGATGATGTCAACAATAAATATGCCTTCGATATCACCAAGGCTGACATGATCTTTGATTTACTGCTTGAAAAAGGTCATATCAAATTAACAGCAGGTCATAAGATACCTTCGGCCGAAGAGCTTAAAAGAAGGAGGTACTACAAGTATCATGATACTAGTACCCATCATACTAACGAGTGCAAGGTTTTTTGAGGTTGCATTCAGAGAGCCATCAAGTAGGGAAAGATCGGTCTAGACAAGAACAAGAAGAAGATGGATATTAAAGACCATCCTTTTCCTCAGAATATGATTTCAGCTATGTTGTCAGCACGAAAAGTCAAGGTGCTCACTTCAGAGAAGGCTAAGAAGTCTGGGGCAGTGGATCCAGAATCACAGATGACTGCTGAAGAGTACCGGGAAGTCCAGAGAAGGCGGTATTGGCAAAATAGCCGATTTGATGAAGCTGAAACTTCAAGAGCTGGCGCTATGCGAAGGCGACCGACTTCTCAAATTTTATTGAACAAATGGTAGCGTCAGAAGGAGAAAGATTATCAAAGATGGCTGAAAGATGACAAACTCCAGCAAGATGAAGGGAGAAACAAGAGAAAGCAAGACGAATCACATTGGGGCTATCCTTTCTTCAGATATTGCTGGAATAAAGGATTGAAATTGCCTACCCAGAATGATTGTCCCGAATGTAGTGTTGGCATTTCTTAGCGTCGCTACTAAGAATAGGCTTAGGACCCATCCCTAGCAACGGCACCAGAAATGCCTTGCTAGCATTCTCTAGCAAAGATACTAAGGAACGCCAGCCGATAGGTCTATACAATTACAGACAATGTCCACAAGTGCACGGAACTATCGTTGTAGCATTTCACCCAGAAGTATTTAGGGTATCATTATTTATATTCTGCTAAAGAAGGCGGTGATAACAAATGGTCTGACATGTATATGAACAAAGCAATTATGTATGCATAATATCCAGATGATCATAATAGGGGTAAGCATATAATGATTCAAGATAGTGGACACACATAGGTACACCTACACCTAGTCTAGTCAAGTGCTCCCAACTCTCAAGAATAAAAATAAAAGAATGTCCTAATGAGTAGTAGAGGGTTCTAATATAGTTAGTATGCTATGAGCTAAGTTAACATACATGATCACAAGGTAGCGCTAAGTATGTGTGTATTAGATCGGGAGACTACCGAGTACTAGTCTGCCAGCAACCTCGAATAGCATATTTACAAACTCCTACACCCTAGTCGAACGTGGGGGAATACAAGGGATGGACAGGGCTGTCACCACCTGCCCACCTACCCCTTGACCGTGGACTAGGAATGCAAACACCTGCCACTATATACCCGAGCACCACGCCCGCATATATACTGACCACCCTAGTCCCCCTAGGTCCCCGACCCTACGGATCGACAGGTAAGAGACTAGGGTGTACCCAAAAGCATGATGAACCACCTCCCCACACACAAGTAGCTCTACTCATGACACATATGTGAGTGTAGCACCTAGGTTAGCTTAGCATATGAATGATATGTAAACTATAGACTAATCTACACATCACAAATATACTAAGCAAACCATTCATAACCATATATGAAATATTCATAACGCATGGACTATAGACTAGTTCACATGTCATGAACATATCAACATGACTATACTCTAGTTCATAGCAACAATTATATGAATATAAGTGCAAGGCTAGAAGGTAGAACATGATGAACATAAGAGAGAAGAAATCCATCTTAGTCTCACCAAATCCTTCCAAGGAGCCAAGTCGTCCTTGATAGATTCTCTACTCTCTTCTACTTTCCTAATCTAACCTAAGCTAAAGAAGAGAGAGGTAGAGGGAGAGAGGGAGCTCCTTGAGCTAGAGGGAGGAAGAGTGAAGAGTGGAGTGAGGTGCGAAATGTGTTGAGTGTGTAGTGTGTGAGGGGGTGTGCCTCTCCTTTTATAGCAGCAGTGGCCGGCCTCCTGGTGTCCAGATTCAACGAATGCACCCCCGCACCTCTCCTGTTTGGGTGACTACATAGCAAAATCTGCTTGATGCCTGGCTCCTAGGCGATTAGGCCTCGGCCAGCCTAGAGGTGGCATTTCGAGATAAGAGGCCATTTCACTATTAATCTGATGATAATTACTATGACACATCATAAACATTAGTATATCTTTTTACATATTTAGTAAACTTTTAAAAATTTTAATTTACTAAAACGAGATGTGCAATTTTTTGGAATGAGACACCACTTCCTGCGCGTCCATCCAGCTTCCGTACACGAACTCGTGTCTAGGCCGCACGAATAAGGCCGAGAGCTCCAGTACCTCGCGGAACAGCAGGAGAGACACGACAAACCATGTCTCCTGGTTCCGCCTCCTCTTGGGCTAGATGTCGGAGACGATGCCTGGCCACCATCCGTCACTGTGGTACGCCTCGACAAGATCGTACAGCTCCAACTCATGCCCCGACGGCGACAGCGGCGGTCTTGGCCGTACAACGGAGGCTGCCACGACCTCCCGCAGCGGGGGGCCGCCACGGCGAACGAGGAGTTCACCTCGACCTCATCCCCCACGGCGTAGCGGCGGCTGCGTGGCCAGCTGGCGGAGCCTGTGCTGGCATCCTTCCCCTCCTCCTCCGTAGGCGATCGAATCATGCTTGCAGCTTCCTATATGGTGCAATACCACAAAAATGGGTTCCATGGGCTACCAGCTGGCCAGGGAGATCGCGAGTCACCAGAACTATTCTAGCCGCACGCTGGCTACCCACGATAGCTAGCTGCCCGCAGCAACCCACAGAAGCAGGCCACCTTCTTAGTTTATCCATGTGTATTTGACCTCCACCATCAAATTTCTTCTCCAAGATGCATGGACTCTCTCCTCTCCCACTCTCACTAGTTTTGAATCCTCAAGAAATCCATGTGATATGCAGTTTTGCTTGGTTTTTGCTCGGAAACGCTGGTTTCCTCCCTCATACCGCCCTTGGAGTCTCAAAACTTTTATCACTTGTATTAGAATCAGAGTCATCACTTGCAACGAAGGTTCTCACTGATATTATCACTCAAATCATCACCATTATCTAATGTATTGTTGCCATCAACATCCTCCACCTCAGGATCATAACCAGATGGAGTATCAACCTTCTCGACTTTTTTAGGGTTCATCTAGTCGGTCGATCAAAAGCCAACTTTTGGCATCAGGATTGGTGAGGCCTGTCCTAGAGGCCTTGTTGGTGTATTCTTCCTTAGTTTTGTCAAGCTCAACCTTATGGTATGTAGTCCCTTTAGTATGTACTTCTATGAGAACCGAGGATACCCGGTTCTCGCAAGTTACTATGTACTTGATACTACACGTTGTGGGATGTGTACTTGATACGGCACGTTGTGGGATCACAGAATTTAGGGTTTAGGGTTCATCTAGTCGTTCGATCAAAATAGATCAAAGAAGCTCGTGTCACGCTGTCGGCGCGCTTGCGATGAGAGTGAAGCGATCGAGGCGGTGACACTACCGGCAATTCCATAGGTCGCGCCCGTGCAGATGACGTCCTTGAGAGGGAGAATTTAGGGGAAGTGAAGTGGTCGAGGCGGCGACTGAACAACAAATGCTTTCTTCTCAATCTCTTTGAACATAGACATCATGCTGGACTCAAGATGGCAATGGGTACCCACGATCCGAAACCCGATGGGTTTTTACTCCATTAGGGCATGGGCATGGGTCACTATTTAGACCCATGGGTTTGTTAATGGGACAAAACTCATACCCATCGGGTTTGCGGGTACGGGTACGTTCCTGGTGTACCCGTACCCGCAAACCCATGAACAATTTTTACCCGGCTCCCAATTGTATCTTCGCTATTTTGACCCAAGTATTATCATTCAGCCCAAGCCCAATAACAACACACATATATAAATAGGTTTGGAGCCCTAGAAGACCACCTATTTTTCCCATTCTTTTCTGGTGGCCGCCGTCGCACAACCCGACCGCCCCATCCCCATTCACATGCGCTCGCAAGCAGTGAGTCAGAGTCTCGTACTCGCGTGTGGCGTGCCGTGTCTCCCCTTTCTCTGTCCCCATTCCAACTCCCAAGCTCCACGCGCAATGAACGGCGCGCCGTGTCCGCGTCTCCCCTTCCCGTCCCAACAAGAAAAGCTTGTAGTCGGCCATGGCGGTAACCACCAGCGGCGCCAACAATGATGGCCGGTGATACTTTTTCCTCATCCTCTGCATCGGCCAAGAAACCTCCTATTTCTCTGACTTCAACCATTGATGCCGATGGAAACACCTAATTAGTGTGCTGATCTATTGTATTGTAAGCTAAAGTACGTGGTATAGTAAGCTGGTACTTGTGTACCTTTCAAATTCCACCTAATCGGTGTTAGTTTGCTACATAATAGTGTGTTATTGTTGGTTGTTGCCTGCTTTAATCAAGTGTCTTAGTGTTGGCTGCTACATGTTGAAGCCTTTAGTTTCTTGGGTATGGGCAACTTGCGGGTACCCGTTACCCACTCAGGCACGGGTATGGGCGTATATTTGTACCCGTCTGCGGGTATGGGAGTTTGTTGACGGTCGTTATCGACACATATTTACCGTCAATAATTATCCAAAAAAGGAAAGAAATGAATATTTCTGCACACATATACATTACTACTGACGTAATTCCACTTGTATTTGAGAAATTATCATTTTGCAGAAATACATACAGAATACGGGGTGGAGACATCAGAAATACGCTTTTCTGCAAAGCGTATACAAGCCAAGGAGAGGCATTGGGCCAAATTGGAGTCAAACCAGGCCAAGCCCACACCCAAACTGACTTCAGGGCCCACAGGGCAGCCCTAGCTGCCAACCGGACCCACCTCACGCGTGTCGGTCACATCAATGCTGAAGACTGGCGGTGCGGGGCGGGCTTCGAATATTCCCTGCGGGATGCTGCTCCACCAGCCCTATATAAGAGAGGGGAGACCCCCCTCAACACACACACACACCATCCACACAACACCTCTCCACTCCTCACTCACTCTCTCCCTCTCCACCACTCTTCACTTAGCTTAGGAATATAATAGAAATAGAGTAGAGTAGAGAGAAGGAGAGGAAGTAGAGGAGAGCTATCAAGGAGGGCTTGGCTCCTTGGAGGAATAGGTGGGATTTGGTGAGAATCAAAGTTCATCCTTTTCTCCATTTTGTCATGTCTTCATTCTATCAATATAGTTGTTGCTATGAACTAGAGTATAGTCATTTTGATATGTTCTTGATATATGAACTAGAATATAGTTGGTATGTCATGCTCATATCATATTTGACTAATCAACATCATGTTAGCAAATTCATGATATATGAACTAGCAATAGTCTATCTATCATGTTTATGTTCATCATGATACAAAACATAAACTCTACATACTATGTTCATGACTAGAAGTAGTTATGTTTTGGGATGATGGTTCATCATACTTTCGGGTATGCCCAAGTCCTTTACCTGTCGATCCATAGGGTCGGGGACCCAAGGGGATTTGGGTGGTCTCTATATATGTTAGCGAGGTGCTTAGGTATATAGGGGCGGGTGAATGCATTTCATGGCCTAGGTAGTGAGGTAGGCGGCAGGTGGTGACAGCCATGTTCGTCCTTTGCACTCCTCCATGTTCGGTCATGGTGTAGGAGTTCGTAAATGCCTCTGAGGTTGCTGGCAGACCAGTACTCCGTGGTCTCCTGATCCATCCTGACGTGTAACTAAGTCTTACTCATGAACATGTATGACTAACTTGATTCATAGCATACAAGTATATTCGGACTCTACTACTCACTTCTTAGGAACATTCTTTTATTCTTTATTTTCCTTTTATCATTAAGGAGGAGGTAAAAGTGTGTGTGTCCACTATCTACAACTACAACTGTTTATCCCTGTTATGAGTACTTGGATATTCATGCACGAATGGCTGTCTAGTTCATATTCATGCTATAGCTCTTATCACCATGCCTTCCTTTGGGAAAAATATAAATAACGATACCCTGAATACTTCCGGGTGAAATGCTACAACGATAGTTCTGTGCGCTTGCAGATGATATCTGTAACCGTTAAGATCTATTGGTTAGCATTCCTTGGTATTGTTGCTAGGATCCACAAGATTCTAGTGGCAATGCTAGGGAATGCCAACATGGCATTTCTAGCGCCGTTGCTGGGGATAGGTTCTATGTCTATTTCTAGTGACGACGTTAAGAAATGCCAACAACTACCGAGACCCCAAGGCCTCAAGCGCAGATGGGAGGATTCTTCTCATCCAAGCCGTCCAACGGGTCCCGCTAATAGTGACCGATCCTATCACAGTAAGGCGAAAACAGTGATGGGAGACGTGGCCATGCCCTCGATAAGACCACGGTCACGTCGCCCATGACGCCACTTTTTCACCATGACACCACCACGTCCCACAGTAATGGGGTTAACCGGCACTATGCTGCCTAACCTGTCCACTGTGCGAACCACCCCCTCCATCGACACAAATCATGGTGCACCACTCCGCTAGTACAAACGTCACCGAGACACCGGGTCAAAGCATGGCTCGGCATGCCTCAACAGTAGACGGAGAGGCACCGACACGACATCCGCTCCACGCCACTACAGCGAGGACACTTTTCACCCCGAGAAGCAAGGAAGACAATGCCCGAGCCTTATTTTTCGTTTTCTTCTTTCTTCTTTCCACAGCACGTCTTATTTAACCCGACCCCTCCCCTTATGCCTATAAAAGGGGAGGGAGGGCACACTATCATGGCATCATACAACAAAGCTAACACTCATGCCCAAATCAAATACACATACACACAACACCACGCACGAGACTTGGGAACACTCCCTCTCTCAACTCTTATATCCCCTACTACAAGCACTCCGGTGCAGGGCAACACGATCGTCATGAACTGGATGTAAGGACGTTTTGCCCGAACTAGTATAAACCCCGTGTCCGCTCTGCACACCATCGAGCCCCTAGACGCGCAGATCTCACTCACTCGTCGCTCTGTCTACCCCTGGTTCTCTAGACACCGACAGATGGATACCCAAAAACTTCATCAAGGTGATTCAAACGACTTCTTTGCCCCCCTCTCTGAACAAAGTGGAGCATTTGCATTATAATCAATATTGATCGAAAGAACTTCTCTCCATAGCATTTTCGTGGTTTCAATAGCTTTATCCACTTGTGCTTAATAGAAAGCACATAGATGTTGGGCTGCTCACTGTCAAGCCTCATTTTCCAAGCTACCACCTCCTCGTACAGATGAGGACTTTTATCCGCAAATCCGCGCAAAAAACCATCCTTCTTTGAGAAATCTGCCTCGTTATCGTCCTCACCAAACTGGAAAGGCAAGGTACTTGTTGATGCAAAAGTGGATCTGCAAACACAAAGGGCTAATACCCGAATCGATATCCAAAGCGTGCCAGTCGATTTGACCTGTTAATCGACAAGGATGAAGATACGAGCACTTTGGTCCTGACAACAGCGATACGCCCGGAAGTCACGGCCAAGAGGTACTCACACGGAACTCGAGAATCGCCGAAGGTCGCACTGAAGCGATGCAACTCGCCGAATCAATGAGAACTCGTAAAAAGAAAAAATATGCAAATTGACGAAGTCGCCGAAAAGTAAGTAGATGCAAATAGGAGTAAAAATTGGTTTTTGATATTGATTGATATATCTTATTACATTGCCCCTCACTCCATATTTATACCCTGATCTAAAGAGACACAACCAAACACAACTAGGACACCAAGCCCATATCTAAGGAAACACGTGACTCTTACATGAATCATACTCTAACAAATATAGAAAAGGAAATCAACTCCTATCTATTTCCCTGTCCGCCTCAATTACGATGGAAATCTCACCGACCTCCTTTCCATTGGCATACTTCCTGTTTCATCGGCGGTAGTCTTCAAGCCTTCCTTCATCGGCATCGACAATAATATCTCCAACCTTATCGGCAACGCCCGAGTAAATCAACTTTTCCATCGATCACTACCATTCATCGGCAATCATCCTTACAAGCTGATCCTCATCGGCTGTCAGCGTACACAGTAACTTTCCACCTGCCGATTAGCCCACTCTGATCATCTTGACACGTGCAAAAAACGGTGTCAACACATGCCCCCCAATTTCGGAGTATAAAACTATTAATGCTCCGAAATTTAGTCCAGATAACGTTTGCCTTCGCCCAATTACCGTAACTCATCCTCCAAGCCAAAACTTGATCTGTTATCAAATCTAATCAAATCTAGTCCTGATTCACGCACCTCAGTAAATATCGCACAATTTCCAACCACTCTTGCCCTGATTATGGTTAAGATACCAAAACAATAACCCATCGACAAGATCCTAACATAATAATGCCGCCATTTTCAGAATTAAAATATCCTGTACCGAGATCTCTTCCAAATCATGATTACTTGCCATCAAATCATCTGTACAATTCCTTGATTATCGTGCGAACAGTTACCATATCCATCTGAACCACCTCGACCTACATGCGCGCGGCATAGAGATAAGTCCAAAATACCCCTACTCCGAGCGGCTTATAAATAGATTTCTCCAGAACGCTTGTCTTCTACCCTCAAACTCCAATCTTGGCATTTTCTCTTTCCGGCGGCGACTCCGACGAACAACTGCGCGACCTCAACCAACAAGACCTTTTCTCCAGCGTCAACCTCGAGTCTCTGGCTCGTGCCCTCATCTACCTCAAGATAATGGCAATCAACTTCGACGTCCCTGTGGTTCGTTCCACTTCCGTTACCTTTTACCTCGATTCCTCTGGTCTTTGCGAGTTCATACAGTCGGTAATTTTTCTTTTCTTTTGTTCTTCGGATTCTCTAAACTCAGGAACTGCGCAACAAATTAGTTATTCCAACCGATCAGCCACATGTCCAATGCCTAGGACCAATGGGTAACCCAGATCCAACCGATCTGATTAATGCAGAAGTCAATAGAATCCCCTTTAGAGCCCAAAATTTCTCTCTGAATTTATGGAAAGATACATTCCGATCTTGGCCCAAAACCACCAAAGGGTGGAAAGATTGGTACTTAAGGGTCAATAGGTCGATGCAAGTATACTGGGCAGAACGGAAGCTAGACCAATGCATTAGGCTATCTATTGCCGATATGCAAAAGAATGAGTCAATGATGATTGCAGCTGCTTACTTCTGGTCAGACACAACAAACACTTTTATGTTTGGACATGGCCCAGCTACTCCCACACTTGCCGATGTCCACATGCTCACTGGCTTGGATATTTCAATTGCCGATGAAGGCTCCATCTATGGCAAAAAATCTGAATATAGGGTGAATACCCGCAACATCGGCGGTTGGACGGGATACATTCAAGAATGCCAGAAGACCGGGACAATTAACCAGAGGGAACATGCCACATTCTTGAATATGTGGTTAGAAAAATTTATCTTCTGTGGTCGATCAGTAGGACCAACCAACGCCTTCCTCCCCGCAGCTGAACTTTTGGCTAATGGTGTAAAGTTCCCTCTTGGCTGATACCTTCTGAGCTCCACTTATCATCTTCTCCATCAAGTGTCTCAGAAACTTCTACTTGGCGAACCCATCGGCAACTTAGGAGGCCCGTGGTGGTTTATCAACATGTGGCTAAATGCCCATATGCACAAGCGTTTGCAATGGGACTTCTTTGCCCAACAATTCCCATGAGAAATTGCTGAAGACCACGTGCTTGGGGATGAGGAATCGGCAACACGCTCACCCCTCAATTTTGGTGAAGCCATAATTGTCCTCCCTGGAACAGAGGCCAATGAAGACCAAATCGGCAGATTCTTCCAAAGCTTCTACAATGGTCTTTCTCGTGATCATAGGGCTTGGGTACCTTATATTGACGAAGAAAACAGATTCCCCCTTCTTTTCAACTTTGCCGATGACACTCTGAATCAAGCAATGAACTCATGATGGCCATCATTACTCCCAGGGCAATCCCAATAAACACATTCGGTAGCGGGAAAAACACCAATATCACGTATGAATTTTACAACCCATCGGTAGTATCCCGTCAATTGGCTTTTGGGCAACTGCCAATCAAACTTTGTTTTGCCGATGTGATCAAACCCAGAGAAACAATCACCTGCAGAACAGATTGGAGCAAGGTAGTGCGACTCTCCCCCGATGCCGATACTACAGATGTCGATATATACACCTGGACGCCAGTGTCTTTCATCACCGAATCATATAAGCAATGGTGGCGAGAGTGGAAGGAACAACTGTTTGCAACATCTGCTCACATATATCGGCACATGATCGACCCTGAATACGCCATCCCCGATGACGCAGTAAGTTTCTTTTAACTCCCTTCTGCTTTTTTCTTTCATATATCGGTAACTGACTTTCTCATGACAGGTTAACAACCCAGCACCATCTATGAGCAAAAGTGGGAAACCCTTCAATCTTCAGCCCGTTTCCCCGATATCATCGATCGGCTACAACGCCCCTACCTTAGCTGCTTTGGCTCACCAGAAGACCCGTGCCAAAACCATCACCTCCAAGTCCAAATTGGCTACAGCTAGGGCCACTCCATTGGCTGCTGCTACAACCCTGGTCAAGGCATTCAAGGTAACAACCCTGTTTATTTCTATTCATGCCGATCACAAACTGTATTAACATTAATCATCAGGGTGTAAGAGCCACTGCTGGATCGTCATCGGCAATCCCTCCGACATCAAGCACCACTACCTCTGACAATCCTTCAGAGGTATTCCTTTGATTTTACATTTTATCTGTTAAATATCATACCTTACACTTGTTTTGCAGCCACAAATGGGTACATCGGCAAGCGTACCAGATGTTCAAGCTCCACAACCAACAAGTGCCGATGCCCCCCAGCCAACCGTTGCCGAGGCCCAAGCAAAGCGCAAAGCCTTAACAGATGTCGAGGCACAGCCAAAACGACAGAAGTCCATGCCGATCCCCCCATCTGCTCCAACGTCTGCAAGCCGGCCAGAATCAATCGATGCAACTGAGCAAGCAGTTAATCCTCCTGTACAGGACATACCATCGGTCATCATACCCCAAGGGCCAACCACCGATGAGGCTACAGAGGATATCCCATCGGCAAGCTCAGCCGATCCTCCACACGGCATACTCCAGGCTGCCTCCTCCAGCCAAGTACAGGAAACCGCCTTGAAACAGGTAAACTGATTGACCTAGTCAATTTATAATATTCATACTTATCCTTAACTGACCTCCTTTTCGTTTTCTCAGGAACAAGACTCCCCAAACAGCCTATTCTCCTTTGCCATTGACGTTTCCGACGATGATGGAGAGGAAACAAGTTCTTCCCTTGTACTGGGAACAATATCGACAGAAATTAAGTCCAAGTTGGAAGCTCTCCTGGACTTGTTACAGCAGGATACCGCCCAACTGGTAGAGGACTCGGACCCCGCAAAGGCAATTTTCAAGACAATCCGTGGCCAGGTCCCTGCCGATGTTGAAGAAGCACTCTTCCCAGCAGCCCATTTAGAAAGCCACCAACTGCAATATCAACGGGCTGCTCAACGTATTGCCGATAGAGCAGCTCAGGCTCAACTCAAAGAAGAGATGCTACAACTGAAACAGATTGCCGATGAGAAGCACAAGGGCATCGGCAACTTGCAGACTTCGGGCGCTGAACTTAAGCAGAAAATCCTAGATTTATCAGCAAAGAAGATGGCTCTATTGGCTGAATTGAAAGAAGTCGAGGCAGCCCTAACTCAGGCCCAACAAGAAGAAAGCCAGCTACCCGATGCCATCAAGGCCCTTCAGCAAGAAAGAGACATCCAGGCTCGCAAAGCCTTGGCCATGAAGAAAAAACTCAAGCCTGTGGAGGGTGCTGCCGATGAAGACATCAAAGAAATGAAGGAAGCCGACCAGATTCGCCTGCGTGTGATATTGGCTATCCAATCCTTGTTAAACTTGTAAATCTTGTCTATTGCATCGGCACTTTATGAGACATTGACATCCTTGTATAATTCTAGCCGATAGGACTGTTATCGGCACTTATACTTTTAGGTATCCATCCAGATACTAGGGTAATATTTCTTTAAATATTTTCCATTTAATGCTCTGGGAAATACAACCCCTTCGAGGGTTTCTAGAATATATGCGTTACCAGGAACAGACTGATTTATCCGATATGGACCTTCCCAATTAGGAGACCACTTTCCAAACTTTGAACTTTTAGTCCCAATCGGTAAAATCAATTTCCAGACCAGATCTCCATCGGCAAACTCCTTTACCTTCACCTTCTTGTCATACCATCTGGCTACTCTTTTCTTATTTTCTTCGATGCTAACTAAAGCCCTTAACCGATGACCCGCCACATCTTCCAACTCATCCTTCATAAGAGTATCATAATCATCGGCTGTCAGCTGATTTTGAGAACGTAATCGCCTAGAGCCAGTTTTAATTTCCCAAGGCAATACTACGTCGTGTCCATATACTAACTGATAAGGCGTTACTTTGGTTGCACCATGATATGACATCGGATATGACCACAAGGCTTCATTCAATACTGTATGCCACCTCTTAGGATTTTCTTCAATTTTGCGCTTAATGAGTTTGATGATCCCTTTGTTAGAAGCCTCAGCTTGACCATTAGCTTGAGCATAATATGGAGAAGAATTTAAAACTTTAATTCCCATACATACAACAAACTCATCAAATTCTCCCGATGTAAACATAGTACCCTGATCGGTAGTGATAGTCTGAGGAATACCAAATCGGTAAACAATATGCTCTTTCACAAAATCGATCATATTAGCCGATGTCACCTTTTTAAACGAATTGCCTCAACCCATTTTGTGAAATAATCGGTAGCAACCAGAATAAATTTATGTCCTTTGCTTGATGGTGGATAAATCTGACCGATGAGATTGATAGCTCATCCCCGGAACAGCCAAGGTTTAATTATAGGGTTCATAGCCGATGCAGGCGCTCTTTGAATATTACCAAACTTTTGACATCCCTGACATCCTTTAAAATATTTAAAACAATCTTCAAGAATAGTCGGCCAATAGTATCCATTCCGTCTGATCATCCACTTCATCTTGAAAGCCGATTGATGCGTCCCACACACTCCTTCATGAATTTCACCCATCAAACTTTTCGATTCATCACTGCTAACACATCTGAGTAAAACTCCATCTATAGTTCGATAATATAACTCATCATCGAGGAGCACATACTTGGTAGCTTGGAACCTTATACGTCTTTCAACCTTTTTATATGGATCCCTTAAATAATCGACAATCTCCTTTCTCCAGTCATCGGTATCGACTGCCGATGTCAGCACTTCCTGAATAGGCTGATACCCTGAAGCATGCTGAGCTAGTCGATTAGCCTCCTCATTATGCAGTCAAGAAATATGTTCAAGACAAAAATCTCTAAATCCTTTCAACAATTGCAAACATCTTTCATAATACGAAATCAAAGCTTCACTTCGGCATTCATAAATCCCAGCTAATTGATTTATAACTAGCATAGAATCACCAAAGATTTCAACAGCATCGGCATGTATCTCCTTCAGCAATTCTAACCCTTTTATCAAGGCTTGGTATTCAGCCTGATTGTTTGTTGATGTAGCAACAATCGGCAATGAAAACTCATACTTCCTTCCTTGAGGTGAAATCAACACAATGTCGATCCCTGCTCCTTCACCACATGTGGACCCATCGAAGAAAAGTGTCCAAGGAGCAACCTCTAGAGAATCCACTGTATTACAATGCTGAGTGACAAAATCAGCCATAACTTGCCCCTTAACTGCCTTAGTCGATTCATAACGTAGTTCAAATTCTGATAATGCTAAAATCCACTTGCCGATTCTACCACTTAATATCGGCATCGACAGCATATACTTGACTACGTCGTCTTTGCATATGACCGTACATTCGGCAGATAACAAATAATGTCTTAATTTGACACAAGAAAAGTATAAACACAGACATAATTTTTCGATGGCCGAATACCTTGTCTCAGCATCCACTAATCTTCTGCTCAAATAATAAATAACACGTTCTTTCCATTCAAAATGAATAAGAGCTGAACCGATAACGGTATCATCAGTTGACAAATACAACCTGAAAGGTTTCGCGTGTTGAGGTGGAACTAGCACTGGAGGATTTGTTAAATATTTCTTAATTTCATCGAGGGCTAACTGTTGCTCAGCTCCCCATACAAATTCCTGATCAGCCTTCAATTTAAGTAATGGACTGAAAGCCTTGATCTTACCCGATAGATTAGATATGAATCTTCTAATGAAATTAATCTTACCGATCAAAGATTGCAATTCAGTCTTATTGGCAGGAGCAACCACCTTGTTAATTGCATCAATAGACTTCCTACTGATTTCGATGCCCCGCTGATGCACCATAAAACCCAAGAATTGACCTACCGATACACCAAATGCACATTTATTAGGATTCATCTTCAATCCATGCTTCCTCGTGCACTCTAGTATCTTTCGTAGATCGGCTAAATGTTTTGTGACATCTCCAGACTTAATCACTACATCATCAATGTAGATTTCCACTAATGTGCCGATGTATTCATGAAAAATAAAGTTCATAGCTCTTTGATAAGTAGCGCCGGCATTTTTCAAACCAAACGTCATGACTATCCACTCAAACAACCCCACATGACCTGGACATCTGAAAGCAGTCTTGGGAATATCTTCTTCAGCCATGAATATTTGATTGTAACCTGCATTACCATCCATGAAGGCGATAATTTGTGTTCTATTTATGACATCAATCAATAAATCAAGCAATCGGCATTGGATAACCATCCATCGGTGTGGCTTTGTTGAGATTCACGAAATCAATACAAACACGAAGTTTTCCATTTTCTTATAAAATGGGAACCACATTAGAGATCCACTCGCATATCGACCTTTGCCGAATAAACTTTGCCTCAATTAATTTAGTTATTTCGGCCTTAATGTCGAGGAAGTATATTAGGGTTGCATCGGCGCATTTGTCATTCTTTGATGTGGCGAAATCCAGATTTGATAGGTAACCGATGTTCAACTATCGATCGGTCTAATCCAGGCATCTCAGTATAATCCCAAGCAAAACAATCTTTATACTCTTTTAACAAATCAGTTATTTGCTGCTTACACTTGGAATCCAACTTAGCACTAATAAAAGTAGGTCTTGGCCTATCGCCATCACCAATATCTACTTTTACTAAATCATCTGCCGATGTGAACCCTTGACCTAATTTTCCATCATCGACAAACCTATCCATTAAAACTCTTCTTCAGAACCGACTGCTTGGATCGGTGAAATTTCATAATCAACAACTCTAAGGAACTCTTTTTCCCAAACTTCCGATATGCATTTAGTTCGCTCATAAGTATCTGATTCTGCCGATGCGATGATATAAGAAGAATCACCAGGGACAACCTCAATCTTATCCACAATCCACTGTACGAGGCATTGATGCATTGTAGAAGGAACACAACAATTAGCATGAATCCAATCCCTCCCTAGAAGCAGATTATATGCACCCTTGCCATTAATAACAAAGAACGTCGTTGGCAAGGTTTTGCTGCCGACAGTCAATTCAACGCATACTGCCCCTTTAGCCGGTGACACATTGCCTTCAAAATCCTTCAGCATCATATCGGTTTTGGTCAAGTCTTGATCTCCCTTACCAAGTTTCCGATACATCACATAAGGCATAATATTAATCGCAGCCCCTCCATCGATAAGTACCTTAGATACAGGCTGCCCATCAACTCTGCCTTTCACAAACAAAGCCTTAAGATGCTGTCTCTCGTCATCGGTAGGTTTCTCAAAAACAGCCATCATTGGATCTAGTGTCAACTGAGCTACTTGATCAGAGAGAACAACTTCTTCCTCATTATCAGATAGTGCCAAAAACTCCATCGGCAACATGAATACCATATTAACATCTGCTGATGGACCCTTATTTTTGTGTTTTACCTGCCATTGCTGATGACCAGACTTCTCATTGGAGAAATTTTCCTCTCGGTATAAATCCTCCTGATGCTCACGCTGCATCCTTCTTTTCTGTGTCTTTGTCAGACCCTCCGGGCACCATCGAGGAAACTTGGTTTTCCAAACCGGCTGATAATAGGTCCCAGTTGATTCTACACGGCGTATATTAGGGTCCCTGTAGAATATTTCTTCATCGGGAACTCTTGCATTTGTCATTTCCTCCAGCTCCTCTTGATTCCTTGGAAAATATCCAGCGCGTTTACCAAGCCTCTCATGTACACTAAGTCTGCCCCCCAGCCGATCATGCACTGATGCTCTGCCTCTGATCGGCTCATTGATAAATAAACCCCGATTGCGAGTTGAAACCTCCTTTCTTACCGATTGACCCCATAATAACCATTGCACTCTCGTGGCAATTTTCAGCGATTGGCAATTTAATACCTTCTTCCCGGCAATGGATGAAAACAGGCACCTCAATGATTTTTATGCCGATACCATTCTTCCCGACGTCTCTCTTCTTCTTTGTTGTCGATATCGGTCATTCTGTACCGACGCCAACCCTCCTGCTTTGCCTTCGATGAGTAATCACAATGCCGGTCGAGGAGGGTTTTTGAACTCTTGCTTTCTCCCAAAGCAAACCCTTACTTTTTGCATCATCGGTAGTTATCCGATGTTGGGGATCAACGATCGTTTTTCTCGTGACCTCGGCGTCAATACCTTGGTCTTCCTTTGGCCTCCAACGTATTTCTTTGGAAAAGGGTGTTGATCAATTTTCATCGGCTTCGGGCCTTGGAAGTACCAAACTTAATTCTCCCAGATTCAATAGCCGATTGTAAATTGTTGCTGAACACCTCGCACTCATTTGTCTTGTGTGAAGTTGCATTGTGCCATTTGCGTTACAAGATCTTCTTCAACTCTTACGCCGATAGGATCACATGATTAGGTGATGACTTAATTTGGCCCTCTTGAAGCGGAAGATCAAATATCTTGTCGGCCTTGGTGATATCAAAGATAAACTTTTACGGCTCTTTTCGACCAAAGGGACAAGATATCGGCTTTTTATTTTTAACCCACTCGGCTAAGCCGATAAGCGGTTCTTCATCGAATCGAATCTCCTACTTCTTCAACAAATGATACTTTTTACTCCAATTCTTTTTAGGTTCAAAGACCCTAGTATCTTGATCAGAGATCCTTTGCACAAGATGGTGAGGCTTTCAAACTCACGAGAAGCATATCTATCTTTAAGATGTGGCAATAACCCTTTGAAAGCCCGGATCGGCAAGGCTGCCGATCATCCAAAGACCAGTTGTAGCACTTATTTTTTACATCTCGTAGCCTTTGCACAAAGCTTTCTACCGATTCATCATTCTGTTGTCTCAATTTTACCAAATCGGTAAGCTTCTTTTCATGGATTCCAAAGAAAGAAATACTTATGAAATTGTTTTTCTAGATCAGCCCAAGTAATAATAGAATTTGGTGGTAATGAAATGAACCATGTAAATGCCGATCCGGATAAAGATGATGAAAATAATCGAACTCTTAATTCATCTCTGCTATTTGCCTCTCCACATTGAATAATGAAGCGATTAACGTGTTCCATTGTTGATGTATCATCTTGCCCAGAGAATTTAGTGAAATCTGGTACCTTGTACCGATTTGGGAGAGGAATTAAATCATATGCGGGAGGGTATGGAGTCCGATAAGAATAAGTATTGACCTTGGGCTTTATCCCAAAGCGATCCTTCATAATTTACGCTATCTTATCGGCCCAAAAAGCATCGACTTTCTGGCGACATTTAACTAGCTGAATTTCTACACGGGGAGGGCTTATCGATATCCCTCCACATATCTTTGTGGCCACGATCTCCAAACAATCGGCATATTTGCCGTTACTTGTGGTCCATTAACACTGTTGGAAAGGATTCTACGGTTGTTGCCGATGCTTGATTCTGAAACCAGCTTGCATATGACCTTGTTGAATCTCGCAACTCTGCTGATTTTCTTTGAAGCGCATGTTGAGCAGTAAATCATCACGACCAACCATTATTAGAACTCATCGGTACAAAACTTACCGATGGCTGGTAATTCTTGACATTGTTGGATAATTATAACCGACTTGAGGCATGAGCTGAACCCAGTTTGACTCATAGCGAGGGGTTTTTCTGCTTTGCATCGGCGAGAAGCTTGCCGATGGACTTGAATTGGGTGTTTGAACCAAAGGCATCTGGAAACCTCCACGGAGTTGGTTGCACGATGAGTTGCTTTGTAGCATATTGAGGGCACTTGAGCCATCGGTGAAACGGCCGATGGTATAGGAGCTTTTCCATGCATCAAACACTTGCGGTAACCCGAGATTGAAAGCGAGATGACTCGGAGGCATACCATATCCCCACCACCCAGCGAAATCTGGCTATTACGAGACACAGGGCGAACATAGGCGATGATGCCGATAGATAGATCGTATTAAGCTAAACTCGTCCTCCTAGTAGTACGATCCGATCGTATCGGTGTAGATTGAATATTAGGTAAGCTCGCCGCCGATCTTTGGAGGAGAAGTAACACGTACCACAACGGCCGAGGAGCCGATGGAGTATTTGATGATGCTGGCTACGGTTGGTGATAGGCGGGCCCAACGTAATGCGGTGACGCTTGTCCTTCTTTGAGAGTTCGAACCACGATTATGAGCGGTATTGGACAGCACATTGGAATGATTAATCAAAGCATGATTTCTTCGCAGAATTAACCATCTCTTGAAGTTTACCAGGATTGGAGTCAAAGGTAACTGCCGAGGCAACGGCAAATCTTGCTTACGGATGACTTGTCCACTCTTGTTCAAAGCTAAATGATTTGAGATAAAGTCGCTGTATTCTTCTGACCTTTTCCATAGCCGCATACGCTCTTCCTTAAGATCTTCTTCTGATACCGCGATAATGTTCCCTGAATCGATCTCGGAATTGAACATATTGATCGGATTGATTGGTCCCACCAGGCGTGCCAAAAGATGTGTTGATGCAAAAGTGGATCTGCAAACACAAAGGGCTAATACCGAATCGATATCAAAGCGTGCGGTCGATTTGACACGTTAATCGACAAGGATGAAGATACGAGCACTTTGGTCCTGACAACAGCGATACGCCCGGAAGTCACGGCCAAGAGGTACTCACACGGAACTCGAGAATCGCCGAAGGTCGCACTGAAGCGATGCAACTCGCCGAATCAATGAGAACTCGTAAAAAGAAAAAATATGCAAATTGACGAAGTCGCCGAAAAGTAAGTAGATGCAAATAGGAGTAAAAATTGGTTTTGATATTGATTGATATATCTTATTACATTGCCCCTCACTCCATATTTATACCCTGATCTAAAGAGACACAACCAAACACAACTAGGACACCAAGCCCATATCTAAGGAAACACGTGACTCTTACATGAATCATACTCTAACAAATATAGAAAAGGAAATCAACTCCTATCTATTTCCCTGTCCGCCTCAATTACGATGGAAATCTCACCGACCTCCTTTCCATCGGCATACTTCCTGTTTCATCGGCAGTAGTCTTCAAGCCTTCCTTCATCGGCATCGACAATAATATCTCCAACCTTATCGGCAACGCCCGAGTAAATCAACTTTTCCATCGATCACTACCATTCATCGGCAACCATCCTTACAAGCTGATCCTCATCGGCTGTCAGCGTACACAGTAACTTTCCACCTGCCGATTAGCCCACTCTGATCATCTTGACACGTGCAAAAAAACGGTGTCAACAGTACTGAAACAAACAGGTTTCCCGTCACCATCCTCAAAGTAGTATTCGTTGACATCCTCAATTTGTGGCTCCACTCCATCATCATCATCGAGTCAATCATTATAGGCCACACTTGATTGAAGCAAGGACAAAAAAAGAAATCTAACAGGAGTAAGTTCACAATTAAGCCTCATTTTATCAAAAGTTGTTACAACAAAGTTTAACACTGATAATTTGCTTTCACAGAGACCAAACAATATGACATTTTGCACAAAAAAAGCAAGAATAAATAGATACTCTTTTATTTAGCACAGAAGTCCAGAACTAACAATAAGGCAAAATGCAGTGGACAATAACTAATGAACTAAGGAAACATGAGCTTACTAATTGAAATAATATACTGAAAACATAAATATGACATGTGGTTCACTACAGGAAACTTGAATTGCCTTGGCGGCCCAGAATTTTCTTGGGGCCAAAATCAAACCGTCAAGGAAAGTGCAGTTTCCTTGGCGGTGCTACTCCACACTCAAGGAAACATATATTCCTTAGAGGTTGAAGTGAACCGCCAAGGAATATAGGTGTTTCCTTGGCGGTTTCTAATAACCTCCAAGGAAATGAGTCATTTTCCTTGAGTGTTATTCTTAACTGCCAAGGAAAAGACCAATTTTCTTGGGTGTTATTATAAACCGTCAAGTAAATTATCATTTCCTTGGCGGTTATTAAATTTTCTTGAAGGCTGACACCCAAGGAAACACTTATAAGTATTTTGGTGACTCCGATAGAAAAATAATAATAATATCTTAAAGATATCTAATTTGGTATGAGATCATAATATGGTTGTACTATCTTGACATAAAATTTTTAGATCATACTAACAAAGTTGGACTATACATTATTCACAAATGAAGAAATCTCTCACATAGTTCACATACTTACATAACTATGTGAGAGACGTATCCATTTATGAACAATGTATAGTTCCACTTTGATTAAATCATTTGATTTTTTATCCAACGATTATACACCAAAGCCATGTTGTAATACAGGTTTGTAAGATTTTATAACAAAGTTTAGATTATTATTATAGTTGTCTTATGGTGATTTGGAGATAGAACTATGAATTATCCCTAGCAAAAAATAATATTTTTTCGTCTAACTCCAAGATATTTGCTTCAATGAAATGTGTGGTCCAAATTATATTTTTATGAATTTTTGGTCTAATTAGAGCTACCGGTAGTTCAATTTGGAATTACTTTTAACAAGCACGTAGAAATTCATTTAAACTATAGAAAATAGTAAATCTATTCAAAAATTTCTAAAAATCGTACACAACAACATATATATAGGTTGTTTCTTGTAAAAAAAATTAGAATGTAAAAGTCATGTTTATGTTGATTCACATGGTGCCGTATCTATTTACTACTCGATTAATAGAAAAAATTAAGGAAAAGGACCAAAGAGATGTGATTTTTTTTCCCAAATCATAGTACGCATGGTCATGAACCCATTAGCACATTAACTCTATGATCACATTTACACACATCCTACCTTTTTAAGAGTGCATATAAAATATTAATTAGTAGTTCCAAATTTACCTTTACAACCGCACACATAAGCACCTTGCTCTTCTGAGCATAATAACTATATGATTGAGCTGGCTCTTTGCGAGATTGAGGCCATCACATTTGGCTCGCTGTTGATGGACACATCGCCTTCTACCAAAAAATGACACCGTTAAATCTTTGGAACAATAAATCTAAAACATATAATCCTTCGTGTCAAGTAGAACACTCTGTCTGGATATATCGTTTTGTCACAAGGAATGTAATTAACTTAGAAAAACACACATGATTATTATAATTTGGATACCTAAAATAATGAAAATTCGGTTGAGTGTTTTTTTAATCCAATTCAGTTGACTTTTTACTTCTATATATGAAAAAAAAAGATGTCCAATATATTGTAAAAAAACAAAACCCATAAACTCCACGTCCTATGCGTACTACTGTACTCTCAAATTGCTTGCGAGGCCATGAGACATAATAATATATATCTATACCTAATAATAAAGAGGCAAAATTTCCTCCCCTTTTTTTTTTTGGTATGGCCTCTCTCTTACTACTTCTACGCGTTTTCGGTGTAGACTACAGATCCTGCTTTTTTAGTGGAGACTCAAAACAGAGTTCATGTCTACTGCGTTTACTGTGAGAGTCCATGTATCAAATGACACGAAGACAATTTTTAATTCGGGTAGCCAGAAACGAATAGGATACAATATACACACGAAAGACAAATTACAGCTCAAATCCACCGGCCCATTCTATACCCTTCTCTTTTTTGTACCATTATTTTGGTCTGGCCCTCCCTCCCTGACTACATGTGCCGATGGTGATTTGACAATGAATTTGAGACAAACGGATCGATTTCACAACGAAGTCGGAGTCTAGATACAATACAACACATGGAGGAGGAGGAGGAGGCGGGCGGCGGCGTATGAACGCTGGGTCGCGCGAAGAGTGACGATCGGGAGGGAGGCTCGATCTGGAGTATCGTGAGGGAAGTAGATGGACAGTTCAGTGAGATGGATTTTTTTTTTTTTTTGCTAGCTAAAGCCCAATTAATTTGGCTCAACATTGAGAGACAACAAAAATCAGCTGTAGACCTAAAGCCTAGACGTATGGGGTCCATATATGAAGAGCACTTGATGGATTAAATACTAACGTAAAATCTCCTCATAAAAAAATAGAAGTATCGAAAACCTAACGAAGGAGGATTGCATAGACTACCTAATTAAGAACTGTTCCAAAAAAGACTAACTAATTAAAAACTAAATATTAGAACAAATATGACGTAAGTTATATGTTTTATTGCAACGGGCAAGATAGAGGAGGCATCAACCAAACTGAAATTATAAGGACCTGTTGCTGGGAGGCTAACGGTGGAGCAATCAATTGATCTGCACGTGATCCAACAACTCCTTGCTAGGATGATCTCCACCAAGTGCAGCCATCACTAGAGCCACATCCACATGGGCGTCGTGCCACCCTATCGCGTTGTTGTGCAGTGCTAGCCACGCGTTCTCGTGGCTAGCGCACCACCGTCTTAGATCGCTTGGTCGTGCCTGGTGACACTAGGCGTGCATGCAGTCATGGACACCGTTGCCCAAGCTTCACCATGTAGCCGCGCTCGTGCCAGCAACAATGCGATAAATCATGCTCCCGTTGCAATGCACCGGCATCATTGCTAGTAGTAGTAGTAGTAGTAATAATAATAATAATAATAATAATAATAAAAAAATAAATAATAATAATAGTAGTAGTAACAATAATAGTAACAGTACTAATAACAAAGAGATTTGGGCTTTGGCTAGATCTGGCCTAGCCCATTTGCATCAGATAGCGCTCAGGGTAGTTCTGGGCCACAATATATCCCTTCCTTCCCTTTCCATTATCTTCTAATCTTCTCTTCTTCCTTGTCCAAGCCGCCGCCGCATCCTCGCTATCCAGATCTAGAGGGCTGTTTCGAGAGGGAGAAATCAGGGCTCGATCGCGGGCGATGGAGGCCGGTGACCATGGCCTCAAGAGTGGGGAGCTGGGCACGTCGGAGGGGGTTGACATCCTGAAGAACCCCACGGCGGAGGAGCCCCAGCCAGCCGGGACCGGGAAGAAGGGGAAGGAGGCGAGCGCGCCGGAGGGCGGTGACCTTGGACTCAAGCTGAAGGAAGCGAGCACGTTGGGCGGTGAGATCCTGAAGAAGAGGAAGGAGGCGATGGCGGCGTTGGATCTCTTGTTTCCGACGGCGAAGAAGGCGCAGCCGGCCGGGGTCGGGAAGAAGAGGAAGAAGGTGGTCAAGAAGGAGGTGCCGCAGGATGTCATCGACTCAATTATAGCAAAGCCGTTTAATATTGTCCAGGAGCTCTCCGACAAAGACCTTGCCGACAAACCCCAGGAATTCCGCGAAGCCTATAACAGAGTAAGGTTACTCAATGACAAGGTCCGCAGCTACGAGCAGGCCCTCATCCAGCAGCACAGAGTCATGGGCTACGCGGAGGATGAATTTGAGGTCACCGATGACGAGGACGAGGGGACGGGAGAAAAGGTGGTGAGCGAACAAGGTCACCGGTGACTAGGAGGAGACGGTGGAGAACAAGACAGGAGGCAAAGGGGTTTGATAACAAGAAGTAGCCTGTGGTTGTCCAAGATCCAGCTTGGTTGGAGTAGTATTGTGTCTGTGATCCAGCTACCCTAAGTTGTAGTAGCGTTTGTGTTCTCCAGCTACCCTAAGTTGTAGTAGCGTTTGTGTTCTCCAGATACCCTAAGTTGGAGTAGTACCATGTCTGCGTGATCCTATGAAGTGCTCATTATTATGTTGTCAATCCTTTTGTATCAACTTGTGATTCCTATATCAATGTTAGTTATTATCACATCTTGCTGCTGGTGATTCTATGCTATCAATTAAACTAACAGTGTTGCAATTGTATTCGATTTGATTGGTGCGTTTTATGCTACTGAAGCACCGCTTCACATGTTGCTGATTGGAACTGTAAGTCTTAGTTGAGGTTGCCGATCTAGATGATTTTGCATGTGCCTAACCATAATGAGTACATTTGACATAAACTGTTATTTTTCTGTATGTTTAGTTTCTCATGCTGCTGTCAACTGTAGTATATTGGAATCTGCCCATTCTCAGTTCAGTCCATGTTAATTGCAGTATATTTGAATCTGTTATTTCTCAATTCAGTCTATGTTAATCAATTTGGTTTTAAAGTCTAACATAGCGGCAGACGGGTGAGTTAGCCATTGTTTCATCACCAAACATGCATTTCTAGTGTTTTGTGCATAAATCTTTTATTAATTTTGCTGACTCTGCTATTAAGGATTAATCTGATATTACCTATGAATTTTGATGAAGTAATGAACAAGTTGAAATTTTATTGTCTTGTCTGACAGACCATCAGAATGTTTGGTTCCATTACTACATATTTTGCTGGAAATTTTTTTATATGTGCCTTCTTCTCTTGCAAAACCTTTTGTTTGCATGGTGACATCAGGAATTAAAATGCTGGTCTGCAGATACTGATGGAAAGAATGATGGACCTCTTCTCTATACTGAAATTTGCCAATCCAGTCTTACAGGATTTGCATTCATGTCTGTCTCCGCAGTAAGCCAGCAATAATTGCGCTGGTGTCCTGCTCCACCAGGCATATAGCAGTTCCACAGTTTAGCGCCACCGCCCACTGGCTTCATGGTTCTAGTTGCACTTTGTTCAACTGTTGCGACCAAGCTTCTGTATGAATTCCATCTCGCGGGGGTTCGATTGGAGCTTGTGGATTTGTAGCTTCAATTGTTCAGGTAATTAGGTTGGTTATACGTATATAGCTCTTCTACATGGTAATTATTCTCCCCAGCTCCCTTTGAGCCATTGCCTTTTGCTATTGATGCATTTCAGGAACAGCAGTTGAAGAGAACCGTAGATGCAGTTAAAGAGAGAAGAGAAGGGAACTGATAAAAAGAGGTCCTTATCTGTGAGCCCTTTCGGATGATTTCAGAATAAAGACGTGGGCTAATTTCCTCTTAGCTGTCTGGTGAATTTAGCAAGCTCCAAATCATCATTTAGTACTCAAAAGCAAAAACATAGATGACAGCAATTGCATGGAAGCTTTGTAAAACATGTAGATGTTGACCACAACAAAACGTCAAATTATTTAGGCTGCCACACCAATTTAATCTAACATACCTGCTACAGATTCTTGTATATGCTGAAACCTTGTTCCTGTCCTGAGTAGATCTTGTGCAGCCTGTAGAACTTTCACTTTTGAAAGAACTTCTACTAAAAGGAGGTGCTGTGTAGCAGGGGTACAGATATTCAATAAATCTGGGAGGGAAGCTTCTGATCAAAATGAGCTCCATCCCTGTACCAACGTGAAATTGCAATCAAATTCCTACATTTTGAAGCTACAAATAAATAGACAACAATAGAAAGAAAAGGCACACATAGATGTGCATCATGGTCATTAATCTCTACCCTGCAATCTCCTCATGGTCATTTAGTATCCAATGATTGTTTTATTAACTTATGCATTGTTGTCTCCAGGTTTAGTTCAAGTCTAATTTCTGCACAATAGTAGCATGGTTATTTGTGATGTTTAACTGAAAATTATCTTTTAATTTGCATGAAAATGTGCGAATTTTCTCAGTAGAGACCCCCATGTGAGCGAACTGCAAAGTGGTGCTTACACTAATATCAACACATGTATAGCAATCATGTTAAGTTGCAAGGATACATTTGTAGGACACATACATTTGGAGATTCTAACTACTATAAAAAAGGGCTTTACAACTATGAGAAGTGGTGATGCCAAGATGTACATACAATCAATGTGTTCCTCAACCTATGAACCTTCAGAGTTCAGATGCACACACTCGATCCAAACTTGCTTGATCATACCAGTTTAGTCAAAACTATTGACTCAGCAACGCCAATCAATGAGAGTTGAGGAAGAAAGGAAGTAGCACATGCAAGTTAACCAATTCTTACCACTGGATGGTTTGGGTTTGTCCCAAACTGCAGACACTGCCATTTAACACTCTAGGTGATATTGTTTGAAATCTATGGTGTTGATGAATGTGCAACTTAAAAAATGACGTTTCAGATCCTGGATTTTATATTCTGACTGTTAATTAAGGCTTTAAAGCATTCTCATTCATTTTACTTTGACGGATGAGATTTAGCACAGTTGCAGTCATGCATGTTCTGAGATTCATTCTTAGAGCAGCTCAAGTGCTGTTAAGCATATTGGAGCAGTCTGGTAGTGGTTTTAGGGCTGAAAACCAAACTTTAAAGTTTAAACTTAGTTCGAATACAATTTGGTAAAAGAATCATTTCTGGTAGCCTTGATTCATTTTGCTGAGAGAGAAGCGCAGATCTCCTGGGCCATTGTGTAAGGTCGCTGGACTCGCTATTTTGGCTTTTCTCCTGTCTTGATGCCATACCATGCAAATCTCCTGCTTGTTCGAAAAAAACAAAGAGAGTAAGAGGATGAGGATAATGGGAGACGAGGTTTTCTATTTTCCCCTGTGGGCCCCGCTAAACAACCAGCTTTGGAGGCATCAAGCCATCAACTGAACTCCATGTTACTACTTTTCTCTCCAAAATTGAATACACATTTGGGGTGCTCTTAGGGAAGTTGTTTATTCTTTCTTTTTGACACCAAGAAGGGTACTATTGAACTTCACACAAGAAGAAATGAAATATCAACATGAGCATATGGCCACTAATTCTGTTTTTTTTATTGTTTCTAACACCGTATATACCACTTACTATTCCTGTGTTGTCTGTGTTGACTTGATATGCTTACAGGTGAAATATTTTTGGATGTTGTTGGAAGTCCTTACTATGTCGCCCCTGAGGTTCTGAAGAAACACTATGGCTGTGAGGTGGATGTGTGGAGTGCGGGTGTAATAATTTATATCTTATTGAGCGGGGTTCCTCCATTTTGGGATGGTGAGGATACATCTACCCCTTTGCTGCACTTTTTGCCTTGCCTTGCTTCTGACAGTGCTGCAATGCTTTTGGACATTGGTCTGCCTTTTGCAGAATCTGAACAAGGGATATTTGAACAAGTTCTGAATGGTGATCTTGATTTTTCATCTGATCCCTGGCCCAGTATTTCAGAGAGTGCAAAGGATTTGGTCAGGAAGATGCTAAACTGTGATCCCAGAAAGAGATTGATTGCACATGAAGATCTATGTAAGTACATAGGATTTCTGAGGCACAAATACCACTACCACCTATAGAAAACATTCTGTTGATCATCTAACTGGGTGAAGCATCCCGCTTTACTATAGAACATTCTGTTGTCCATCTAGATTCATTGTCATAAGTCCTCTCAAATGACCCGTCTTCATTTTGGCAGGTCATCCCTGGGTTTGTGTAGATGGAGTGGCTCCTGACAAACCTCTGGATTCTGCTGTTTTAACCAGATTGAAACAGTTTTCTGCAATGAATAAACTAAAGAAGATGGCCCTTAGGGTGAGTACTGGAATGTGTTATTGCTTGGTTTTATAGAGAGCATATTTATTGTGTTAAGTATTGATGTTCTCGTGACTGGGTGTCTGTAGGTCATTGCTGAAAATTTGTCTGAAGATGAAATTGCAGGATATTCAGTAGCTAGCTACAAAATACCTTATTTTGTAGCCAGGCCAACCGACCGCACCCTGATGCCCCATCCGATCGAGCCAGCCAGCCCAAAGCGCGTTACTGCTTTCCTCTTCCGGCTGCATGCATGCGGGATCCAGGCTGCAGGTAATTGCCGTAATTAATGACGCTGGATATTTGGAATAATTATGACGGCTTCACACGGTGCCATGCATGCAAGCGTGTACAGATGTGTTACGTTACGAGAATACACATGCTGGTGTACTGTACGGCTAGTGCCATGCATGCAAGTATTACGAGAATACTAAAAGCAAATACAAACCTATCGTCTTAAAGTAAATGATTTACTAGAAAATATATGCCATTGATTGTGATTTACTATAATCTATGTCTTGCTATCCTTGTGAATTTGACAACTATGTTTACGAGAATCAACCTTGAATGTGAATTACGAGAACATGCACTAATAATATTTAAGACAGTTTCGGCAAAAAATATTTACGAAAATTTGAACTCTAAAAATAATATCTACCACAATTCCATATTATGAATTCTCTATTGACATAACTTGCATTGATATTTACGATAAAAATTGGTACTATGAATATAAGTACTCCATCCATTCCAAATTGTAAGACGTTTGACTTTTTTGACTCCAAATTTGACCACTCGTCTTATTCAAAAAATTTATGCAAACATAGTTAAATTTAAGTCATTCTTGAAGAACTTTTATTAATAAACCAAGCCACGACGAAAGAAGTGATATTTTGCACAAATTTTTGAATAAGATGAGTGGTCAAACTTGGTGTCAAAAAAGTCAAACGTCTTACAATTTGAGATGGATTGAGTATTTACGATAATTTTTTATTATGGTTGACGACAAAAACTAACAAGAATGATCGAAAGTTACATGTTTACGAGAATTCTGTTTACAACAATACTCACAATATTTACTAGAATTTTCACCAATAATATTTACAAGAATTCTACATTATGACCGCCGCGACCGATGATCTCGCCGCTTCACCGCGTTCCTCCCCGTCGCGCTCCCACCGCCGCCGCAGAAGCAGCAGCTCTCCGGCGTGGCCGCCGTGCTCAACGCCGGCGGACGCCTTCTACAGTTCTACTCCGGCGGCAGCGCGCCAAAGCAGCGCCGGCGCAACGCCAGGAAGAAGAATGGTGGTGGCGTTAGCCGCGGTCAGCAAGGACGGGGCCACCGGCGGCGGCGACGACTCCCTCGGCTCCTCCGGGAGGTTCGCACGGGCGCAGGGGAGCATGAACTGGTCGGCGACGTACGACGGCAGAACGAACGACGTGAAGAGCTCGGTGGTGGCCAGAGGCGACAGGTTGACCGCCGATGGATGGAATGGGTTACGAGGGCAGCGGACGGAGCGAGTTCTGCAGCGGTCGCGTACGGCGGCGGATAGAGCATGGGGTGCTGGCGAATCTCAGCGCTGCCATAGGAAGCAGGAGGCCGCTGCCCCATTCGCCGTGGAAAAGGACGTGGGGCCGTGGGGCGCTGCCGTCGAGATCCCGAGGTGGCCATGGAGGGCCGGCGCCCCAGAGGCGGTGAGCGTCGCCGCCGGGGAGCCGTGCGTGCGGGTCGAGCCGCGCCGACGCCGGACCACATCCACGCGAGGCGAGGGCGCACGGGGGAGGACGAGCCGCGGCTGCTACCGATGGAAGGAGGAGCCGCCGCCGCCGGTGCTTGGACTGGAGAGGACTCGACGCTGCCGCCACCGGGAGGAGGCGCTGTGCAGTGCACTTTTGTGGGAGGATCCATGGGAGGAGCCGCCGTGCGTGCACTTTTCTGAGATCCAGATCGAGACGCCTGGAGAGAGAAGAGAGAAACGAGAGTCACGGCGTGATTAACGAGCCAGTTAGATGTGCGAGGCAAACCACAGCCACGCGGAATTAGCGGGATTGAATCAATGCATGGATGCATGCATAGATAGCCCGAAGGGGACCACCAAAGCCATAGCCAGGCGCGTGACCATGGTGCGCTCGGGCTGTCTCCGTCTCCTGTTTTCTTCTAGCATGAGTCCACGTAGGCGGTTAAACGAGACAGATCAGGAGTCCTCACGATATGGAGAAGAACCAAAATAAACCAAGAAGAAATCAGAGAGTTCGAGACCCAAACGAGAAAAGACAGGATCAATATATACCAAATAGAACAAGATCGAGACAGGACCAAAATCGCCACCGCCTCCACTCCCCCGGGGCTCCACAATAGGCGGCTCCCCGCACCGCGCTGGCAATGCTCTCGCCGTCCTCTTCCCGCTAGTCCGCGCCGCGGACGAGCGTCCCCTCCACCTGCTCGCTCTCCCGCCGCGAGAAGACGGCGCCCCGCTGCGGCCTCGGTTTCTGCTTGGCCGGCGGCGGCCTTGCGGGGTCCAACATGAGGCGGTCCGTGGCGTCGATGGTGGTGGCGCAGGTGGCGCCGGGGCCCCTGCTGCGGCGCCACGGCTCGGCGGCGCCCCCATGGCTGTCGTCGTCGTCGTCCTTCGCCTCGCCGCCGCCGGCGAGTTCCGGATGCAGGAGGTAGTTGCCGTGGCACCGAATCGCTCTTATTTCGTGTTAGTCATGGGAAAATTGGATGCATAGCATCGAAAGATCTCATCTTTTGCTATGTAACATTAAAAGATCACTCTTGGCTACATATAGCATCAAAAGATCACTTCTTTTGGAAATTTACCACTTTCCGTCAAATTAGCTAACGCCGGCTGCTCACCGTGAAGGACTGTTGTGCTATGGCCAGGCTATCCATCGTCGCTCGCTACTTTGGTTCAGCACATAGGGATGCCATGGCTGAGCTCCGACGACCCCAGCCAGGCCAGACGCGGTCCTCTCCAACTCTTCCTCCTAGCTCCTTCCTACTCGTTACCCTGCTGCGGAGCGGAGAGACTACCACTTCCACCTCCTCACTTCCGAACCCAATCCCATCCTCTCTTCCAATGACGGGACAGCAGCAGGCGGGCTCCCCATCTTCCAGCTCAGCCGGGCTCGCCAGCAGGCAGGACAGGACGATGACGACGAACAGGAAGAGGAGGTGACAGGCGGGGGCGGAGGAGGAGCAGGGTCTTTGTCGTCGTCCGCGCCATGCCAGCAGGATCGACTTCTGGTCCTCTAGCGGCAGCGTCATGGTCTATCCGGTGCTATCCTCGACGAGCCTCCTCTGTCAAACGACGCTAACGGTCGGGAGCCGTCGCCGCCGCCGCGATGCAACCACGCGTAGTCGTTGATGCAGCCAGACCTCGAGGAGCCACAGGCGGGCATCCCTGGGCGGCAGCATGGCAGCATCACGGTGATGGCCACATAACGCAGCCCTTCACGGTGAGCAGCCGGTGTTAGCTAACTTGATGGAAAATGGTAAATTTCAAAAGAAGTGATCTTTTGATGCTACATAGCTAAGAATGTATCTTTTGATGGTACATAGCAAAAGATGAGATCTTTCAATGGTATGCACCCAATTTTCCCTTGAGTCATTCGTTGTTCGTTGTGGCCTTCGGAGGTCGTTAAAATGCCCCCTTCGGTCTTCGGACTATGTGAAGTGGGCGTTCTCTACGCGGTGCTTAGCTGTGTGCCTGTGTCGGGTCGGGAATGATGCTTGTGCTGTTCTAGGTGGATTTGCGTCTACCGCTGTGGTTTAGACTGTCTCGGGAGCTCTCTTCTTTCATTTGCAACTAATTAACCCCATGTCCTGGCCACTGTAAATAGAGTCTCTGCCAACTAATCACAGGATGTGCCGGTTTCTGTGTTAGGCAAGGGAACACGGTGTCACATCCTAGTGTCCCATGATATTGCTCTGTTCTGACCTATCTGTACGCTGCCATCTAATAGTGGTACACTTAAGCTTGTCATTGTACCTTGCAATCTATTCACACTCTGAAATGTTCCCCTTTAGGCATTTTTCAGGGACTTAGGAATTTCATGTTACTTGGTGATTTCTAACTCTGGCAATCGTTTTGACTGACAGGCAGGAGCAGGACTATTCTCATAGCTCAGATGTGGCAGTTCGAGGAAGCAGTGGTTTCAAGCTTCAATTCTATCCCAAATTAAACGTGAGGAATATTACACAAGAATGGGTTCAAGAGACCTTGATGCTGTTCTATCTCAAAACTGCCAACAATGTCACAAATAACATCTATATGGGAAGCACTCTATTGGCTGGAAATGTACAAGATGGTCTCTCTGAAGATCGCAGGGGTTTGAACTACCCTTACTTGCAGAACCTGAGAGATCGTGTATCATCCAAATCAATGAATAGACGTGGTGATGATTGAGAACTGGTCAGGCATAGGATGGTAAATCAGCCTGTGCAATCAGTGCCAGCTCCAATAAGTGTTGTTAATGATAGTCCCAAGTGTTTGAGCATGCCTAGAGCCTCTAAGGTGGAGATTCCTTGGCGTGACTATGCACCAGCAGAGGATCCTTTGCTTGATAAACCTAATACAGAGGTAATTTTGGAGCTTGATGATGAAGTTCATGATGGTGATGACAACAAGGAGAAGAAACTTGTGGTAAAAAAGGTGGTTTCACCTTTGCCAACTAAAGCAGCCTTCTCTGAGGAATCTTTAAAAGCACGGAAGGCACTTGCTAGCATCTACGACAAAGTTTTGGTAGTTGACAATATCGAGTCAGCTAGGAGCATTGTTAAACTGCTCACTACAAAGTACAAGAGCTTTATTCATGCATGTCACACAGAGGTAAAAAGGAACCCTGCTTGGTTGCTTGATTTATTTGCTCCTATGGAGTGGTCAGGTTGTCCATCCTTATTCATCTAGGCAAAACCATTTGTTTCACAAAGACACAAAATGTTCCATTTTTTGTAAGTATTAGGTTTAGCTGAGTGATATCTTTTTACTGTGAGTTGTCATCTGTCATGAATTACTTTAGTGTTTGTTCCAATTCCATAGTTGTTACAAGAAACTTCTGATGGTGATAGATTTTAAATCCTGGGGCTCTGTATGCTGAACCATGTGTTTGGTATATGTTCCTCATTAATGTATCAAAACCTGCCAAAGGCAATGCATGAGTTGAAGTCAGATATCATATGTAATGCTGAAGGTTGTAGTCTGTATCAGCTTCCTTAGTTTAGTGAGCTAATATGCTCATTGTCTACTTCTATGATGGCAAGCAATGCTCAAAAGTGAACTCCAGTGTAGTTATTTGAGTATAATGTTTCTGCAGGTAGCAGATATTGATGCCAAAGAAAAGACACCAGTTGGTCATGGAGAAGTAATATGCTTTAGCATCTATTCAGCAAATTCTGATGTACAGGCAGCTGATTTTGGACATGGCAAAACTTGCATTTGGGTTGATGTTCTAGATGGTGGAAGGGGTGTCCTGATGGAGTTTGCTCCTTTCTTTGAAGATCCATCCATCAAGAAGGTGCAATAATTTTTTTTTCTCTGCGTATCATTATATTAAGAAGAATAAAGGAGTGGGTTTAGAAACCCATAGAGCCACACACACCCTTTTACATCTAATGGTGTCTCTCACTTTTCACACTTGACCCGAGACCACTAGAGAGGAACTCACACATTAGCTGGCTCTAGAGCAAGGAACTCCACAGGAGATAACTATTCGATAACATCATTTGGATAACATTGGTTGCAATGTTTGCATGTCAGGTGCATGATGAATTGATACTGGAAGGGCCTTCAGAATCTGCTGAGGTGGCCAAGGCTATAGTGGTGGAGTGTATGTCCAAACCTTTCTACGGAACCAACATTTTGAAAGTCGACCTGGCTGTTGATGCCAAGTGTGCAAAGAGCTGGTGTGCTGCCAAATAGTCTGAGCAGATGCTGTCATCCGAGGAATATCTATTTATATATTTATATATATGCACATGTATCATGTTGTCATGTGGGGCCGCTCCTACACAAGGAAACGTCGCGCCCGCGACGTACGCCGGGCCGCAGAACGCGCAGCAGCCGCGCCGTCGCCCGCGGGTCAGGTGGAACTGACTAGTGGCTAGATGGAAATAATAGGTCGGTTCCTTAGATTGAGGAGCAATTAGCTCTGAGTTTGTTAGCCTCAAGGCTTATATAGTCTTGTACGCAGACTAGGAAGGAATTAAGCAATATATTATCATCTAATCTCTCTTTCTCTCTTCTCCAAACAAGCTAGGCGAAGAGGGGCAAAACCTCACCCTAAGTCATGGATCGCGACTACGATCTACGTAGTCAAGGTCCTCCTACCCTAGGCCTTGAGGCCCTTGACAACCTGGTATCACGATCCCGGCGTTCCTTGCCTGTTCGTTCCACTTCTCCGCCGCCGCCGCACTCTGCCTCCACGTCGTCCCCCACGCCCCGCTCGGCCACCATGGGCGACAATGCCGGCCTCAAGGCCACCTTGGATACCCTGGCCGCCGCCGTCAAGACGCTGTAGGCCTCGGTCGAGGCCAACTCCTAGGCGATCCAGCACTTGGCCGCCGACCCCAAGCCACCGCCATCGTCCTCCTCCGCCAGCGGATCGGGCACCAGCGAGCATCATCAGGACTGGCCCCCGCGATTCCAAAAGATGGACTTTCCGCGGTATGACGGCAAGACCAATCCCCTGATCTTCATTAACAGATGTGAGTCATATTTCCATCAACAGCGCATCATCGAGGAGAAGGTGTGGATGGCCTCCTACAACCTCAAGGACGGCGCACAGATGTGGTACATCCAAGTTCAACAAGACGAGGGGATCCCATCCTGGCGCCGCTTCAAGGATCTGCTTCACCTCCGCTACGGGCCACCGCTGCGCTTCAACCCTCTCTACGAGCTGGCCGAGTGCAAGCGCACCAGCACCGTGGCAGGATACCAGGATCACTTTCAAGCGCTCCTCCCCCGGGCGGGACCGCTCGAACAAGCTCAACGCGTGCAACTCTTCACCGGAGGACTTCAGCCGCCTCTCAGCCTCGATGTCGAGGTTCACAATCCGCAAACCCTCGCCGGGGTCATGAGCCTGGCGTGCAAGCTTGAACTCCAGGAGCAGTATGCGGCGGCTCCACCGCGAGCGACGCCCCGAGGTCTTCTTCCTCCGCTAGCGCCTCGCCTCGCGCTGCCGGCGCCGCCAGCGCCCAAAGCGGTCGCCCAGCCCACGGTCACGGTGGAGGGCCAGACGATCAAGCGTCTCACTCAGGCGGAGCAGGAGGAGCGGCGCTGCCTCGGCCTCTGCTACAACTGCAACGAGAAATTCACCCAGGGCCACAACCGCGTCTGCAAGCACCTCTTCCTCCTTGATGGCGTGGTGGAAGATGACGACGTGGAGGCCTCCGAGACCGTCGGGGACGACACCACCGAGGAGACGCCCCACTACTCCCTGCATGCCATCGCCGGCGTGGCGTTCAGCGACATGATGCAGGTCCCGGTCGCTCTGGGCAACACGACCCTCACCGCCCTCCTCGACTCGGGATCCAACCACAACTTCATCTTCGAGGCCGCTACACACCGCTCCGGGCTGCCCCTCCAACGCCGACCCTGACTCACGGCTACGGTGGCCAACGACGAACGAGTCGCGTGCCTTGGCGTCATCTGCTAGGCCACGCTCTCCATCGGCGGCGACATGTTCTTCGCCGACCTCTTCGTCATGCCGCTCGCGGGCTACGACGTGGTCCTTGGCACCTAGTGGCTCGCCACATTGGGCCCGATCGTGTGGGATTTCAGCGCGCGCACGCTGACCTTCAGGCGCCACGCACGCGAGGTGTGCTGGCACGGCCTGGCAGGCCGGCAGCCCCCGGCATCACCGCGACCACAGTGGGCTCTTTCACCGACGTCGTCGCCGAGCCCCACGGACTACCCCCACCTCGAGGCCGCGACCACAGCATCACCCTGGTGCCGGGGGCACAACCCGTGGCCGTCCGGCCCTATCGCTATCCGGCGCTGCACAAGGATGAATTGGAGCGCCAATGTGCGGCCATGCTGGACCAAGGGCTCATTTGCCGGAGCTCTTCAACGTTCTCCTCCTCGGTCCTCCTCGTCATGAAGGCTGATAGGTCATGGCGCTTCTGCGTCGACTACCGTGCCCTGAACGCCATCACCATCAAGGACGCCTTCCCTATCCCGGTCGTCGACGAGCTGCTCGATGAGCTCCACGGCGCCAAATTCTTCACCAAGCTCGACCTGCATTCGGGCTACCACTAGGTCCGCATGAGGCCAGACGACATCGCCAAGATGGCGTTCCGCACCCACGATGGCCTCTACGAGTTCGTGGTGATGCTGTTCGGGCTGTGCAACGCCCTAGCCACGTTCTAGGCGCTCATGCACGACGTTCTGTGACCCTTCCTCCGACGGTTTGTGCTCGTATTTTTTGATGACATTCTCATCTACAACACTTCCTGGGCGGATCACCTCCGGCACCTCCGCGCGGTCCTCACCATGCTGCGCCAACACCGCCTCTTCGTCAAGCGCTCGAAGTGCGCTTTCGGCGTCGACTCCGTCTCCTACCTCGGCCATGTCAATTCCGAGGCAGGCGTCGCCATGGATCCCGCCAAGGTGCAGGCGGTCCTCGACTGGCCCCAACCCCGCTCGGCGCGCACGGTGCGGGGGTTCTTGGGCCTCGCAGGGTACTACCGCAAATTCGTCCATGACTACGGCGTCATTGCGGCTCCCCTCACGGCGCTTCTGAAGAAGGAGGGGTTCACGTGGACCGACGAGGCCACCGCGGCGTTCACGGCCCTCAAAGCCGCGGTCACCTCGGCTCCGGTGTTGGCTCTCCCGGACTTCGGCCGACCATTCGTCGTCGAGTGCGACGCGTCGACACATGGCTTTGGGGCGGTCCTCCTCCAAGACAAGCACCCCATCGCCTACTTCAACCGCCCGGTCGCGCTGCGCCACCACTCACTCACCGCCTATGAACGGGAACTCATCGGCCTCGTCCACGCCATCCGCCACTGGCGCCCGTACCTGTGGGGCCATCGATTCACGATGCGGACGGACCACTACAGCTTGAAGTTTCTCCTCGACCAGTGCCTCTCACGATCCCCTAGCATCACTGCATGGGCAAGCTTTTGGGCTTCGACTTCGTCGTCGAGTACAAACCTGGCGTCCTGAACACCGTGGCCGACGCTCTCTCTCGCCGTGACACCGAGGACTGGGCCATCCTTGCCGTCTCCGGCCCGCGCTTTGACTTCATCGACCGCCTACGCCAGGCCCACGCCTCCGACCCCGCCCTCGTCGCCATCAAGGACGAGATCACCGCGGGCACCCGCGCTGCGCCGTGGACCATCCTCGACGGCTTGGTCATCTACGACGGCCGCCTCTACATCCCACCGACATCGCCGCTGCTCTAGGAAATCCTCGCCGCGGTGCACGAGGACGGCCACGAAGGCGTACAACGCAATCTACATCGTCTTCGCCGGGATTTCCACTTCCCCGACATGCGCGGCATCATCCAGGACAGCGTCCAGTCAATGAAACATGCCTCATTTCATTCTGGATCGCGACGCTTCTTGAACGAAGTCCAAATGATCTTTGGGCTTCACCTGAGCTACCTAGTGCTAAGTTTGACAAGTGTGCACCACACCAAAGCCATTAGTCTCACCTAGGTCAAGCTACCCATTCATGCCCCCCTTAATAGTACGGCCAAAGAAAAAACAAAGTCCTAAACTACTCTAAGTGTCTCTCCAACGCCAAACCGCACTTAGAACTAGTCCGTCCTTAATCTTGTCGCCAATCCTTTGAAAACCGAAACGATTTCCATCGATATGGGCATGAAAACCATAGTGCCCAAACAATCACCATTACCATGACCTAACTCAAACTTGTTTCTGCAAAACATATGTTAGTCATAGTAATTTATGTCGTCGTCAATCATCGAAGCCCAACTAGGGGCTTAGATGCTTTCAGCCGCGTTCCTCTTTCTACTCTTTACTTTAAGCATTTATTTTGAGCATTTCAATTCTTGTATTTACATTCCTAGAATTGCCATGCTAGTGTAGGATTGGAACCTATGGTGCAAAACTTTTGTGTGTAGAATCATAGACACACTTTTAGGCATAAGGGAGTGAACATGGGCTAAGTGTAGGGTTTAAATTTCCGCAAGAATTTTAGAGAAGCCCAATTCACCCCTTCTCTTAGGCATCTTGATCCTTTCATATTGCTCACACACATGTACCTTGGACTAATAACCTGTGTACTCTCACATAAACAATATTAGTCCACCTAAATTGTCACTCAATTACCAAAACTAAACAAGAACCTACCACTGCTCAGGCGTGCTTTTGGTGGCGTGATGGGCCTCTCCCGATGGAGCGTGGCGGCATTGGCGTCCGCGTGATCAGGTGTGTGCCGCGGCAGAGGCGGCTAAACTACACATAAACAGGGCATCAAGAATTTCACTGCTCTCATTGAGCTTGATCTGTCAGACAGCAATATAACAGCACTCCTAGCAGAGCTGGTATGTTATGCTAAAAAAAAGCAGAGCTGGTATGTTTTTTTTTCCTCATTTTTAGTCTTTTATTTCATGTATCTAGTATCTATTTCCGCACGCTGTTCTATAATATAGATGTTCTGGACAACTCTTCCTGCTCATGAGTTGTATTGTATATATGTTTCTCAATCTAGCTGGATCTTGTATTTATGGATGCTTGTTTCTGCAGGGATTACTTGAAGCTAACTAAGCTAACTAAGCTAACTTGCAAGTGTTGAAACTGGATGGAAATCCACTAAGAAGGTAAGAATGTAACCTCGAGCTGTGATTTGATGATACCTGTGTTAATAAAGGAGCCCAGGATGTAGCAGCGTGGTTCCACCAAAAATTACAGAAACACACATGATAGCCATCATATGATTGTTGGTGCTATGGGATAAATCCTTGGAACAAAACAAAAAACCCGAAATAAAAGGGAAAGATATAGTTGACAGACACATTGATCAACGTTACAATATGCTTAGCCTCCTGTTGCTTTCTTGTGCAGCGTAAGACGAACTCTGTTGGAGCGAGGAACGAAAGCAATTCTCAAGTACCTCAAAGAAAAATTGCCTGCTGAATAATATTTATAGAAGAAATTATTGTTGGAGTCATGCATTAATTTTTTTTTTGGCCACTGTATCTTGTATTATTCCTTTTCAATTTTATGGACTGAATTTTGTGGAATAAGGAAATCTGGATCTTGTGTGAGACGGGAGTTTTGTGATCGTTTGTGTTTGCATCCTCCGTTCGATATACTGGATATTATCCACATGTTTTTATTGGAACAACAATATATGAACAATAAGATGCAACAGAAGTGCTTTTTTTTAAACCAAACGGAGGGGAGAGATTCCCCACCACAATATATTAACTATCATTCCACATAAGAGGAATGGGCAGTATCGTTACAAGAGAGGAGGTAATTGCGCCAGCCATTGAGACTGGTTACAAGATTGCCCTTTAGGCGCTTGCGCCATATTACAAAATCATCACAAACTCTCGAGATCACCGAGCGGCTGCTAGACCGCTCATTCCTAAAGATCTCCCCGTTCCTTGCATCCCAAAATCGCCATAGTACCGTCATAAGCACGAAGGGCAACATGTTTGCATCAAGGCCAGCACGCACATTATAGCTCCAGATTTCAGTATCCGAATAGGAGGCAGCAGCAGTCAGTCCGATTCTCTCCCAGAGATCTGCACTGGCCGTGCAGGTGAAGAACACATGATGGCGATCTTCGAGCAAAGCTGAACAGCGCTGACATTATTGTCCGTTATCCACAACATGCTTGGAGTGAAGATTAGCTCTTGTGCTCAACCTATCTTTTTAGTACAACCAGGGTGAAGACTCTTAGTTTGTTCCGTGTATATCAGGCGAGCCAAGAGAGTTGTCTAAAGAAGCGTAGGCATCCCGTGCTGTATAGGGTTTCCAGTTAGCTTCAGAACCCGCTTATCAGTATCATCGTTGAGAGTGAGTTCCTGTAAACAAGAGACAAGGCTGTCCAGCTGAGCGCTAGCAGCAATTGGTGAGCCTAGGATGTAAGCACAATTCAAACCCATTCTGGAAAACATTTTGCACGGACACGTTAGGCCTGGTAGTGTGGGAAAAGTGTGCATCATGGGAGGAGCAAAGAGGACCAGCATGAAGCCAGGGGTCGAACCAGAAGGAGGTGGAGGCGCTATAGTGGTAATGGAACAGTAGGTATTCAGCTCATCGTTAATGATCTTCCAGAGATAGCTATGGACCCAGAGGAAGCACTACTGCAACGGGCTCTTTGCCGAGTGCTTAGGGCACTCGGCAAAGCCCCTATTGCACTCGGCAAAGGCTTTGTCGAGTGCCGTACTCGGTAAAGAGCAGTCGGCAAAGAACCCGTCGGCAAAGGTTTCTTTGCCGAGTGTCATATATCGGGCACTCGGTAAAGCCTTTGCCGAGTGTCACGTCAGCACTCGGCAAAAAAAAAAATCCGACATCAACTCTGACGGCCTCTTTGCCGAGTGCCACCTTAGCGGCACTCGGCAAAGAATTTTTTTTTTTTGAAAATTCTTTGCCAAGTGCCATACTCTTGCACTCGGCAAAGAATTTTTTTCTTTTTTTTAAAAAAAAATCTTTGCCGAGTGCCATGGCTCTGGCACTCGGCAAAGCTGGAAAATTGGGTCTCTGCTTCCCAGCTTTGCCGAGTGCCATGGTCACGGCACTCGGCAAAGCCCTCTTTGCTGAGTGTGGCACTCGGCAAAGAGGATGAAAATACTTTTTTTTTGTTTTTTGCTTTCCATCAGCACAAAAAAAAATCACATATATATCAACACACAGCACAGGATATATCACATACATATCCATATTCCATCACATACACATCCATAACCCATCACATACACATCCATATTTTTTTTGTTCTTTGATGAAATTTAAGTTTTGTCGGCTCATATATTTTGGATGTTCAAACGCCGCCGTAGCATTAGCACGGGCATTGGTGATGAAGAAATTGCCTACGTTTGGACATAATGGTTCCGGAACAAAATATCATTGTAATGAAATAATAAGTTATTTGAACCTATTTATACCTGGTAAACTGATGGGGTTCTTAACGAAAAAAAAGAAACGAAAAAAAACTTATGTTGTGCACTTATGTTGGTTCTTTGGTTTCAAATTCAGGATGGGAACGATCTTGGGAGTGTTCTTTGTCTCCAGGCACTTGCAGTAACATGGATGAAATGATCGATTCATGGAAGGAGTTCAGGAAAGTTATGATTCGAAAATTTATTACTTCAATCCATCAGTCAATTCAAACATTTGAGGATGGTTATGAAATTTTATATATGACCATGTATATAATTTGGAAAACTGTATATAATCCGAAAAACTATAGAAAATTGTCGTTGTTTGATTGTTTTCATGTGCACCCTGAAATAAAGCCGTGGTGTTAGCATGGGCACTATATATATATATATTGTCATGGATGATGCGAATGTATGTGATGGATTATGGACAATGGATTTATATGTGATGTATTATGGATGGTGGATGTGTATGTGATGGGTTATGGATGTGTATGTGATGGAATATGGATGTGTATGTGATATATCATGTGCTGTGTGTTGATATATACTCCCTCCATACCTCAATTAGTTGTCGTTTAGGACATGATTGTGCTTACCAAGGAGTAATTAATTAGAGGATATTTTTCCCTGTCTGCCCCTATTAAATACGGTTGTGGATGCAACCTATATGAGAAACAATCATGGTTCAGACTAGCTAGTGCAGTGAGACTAACGCCCTGAGGACAAGGGCGCGGGTTCGATCCCTGGCAGCCACATCTTTTTTTGCTGTCACTGGCGATTTTGCATGGCACTGTTTCTGTGCAAGTGGCGTTTGTGCTGGGCCTCGCTGTGAGTGGCAATTTTGCATGGCGCTCGCTGGGTCGGGTGTGGGCGCGTTGCTGCTCATGCGCGCGCGCGTTTTGGCTCGTGCGCGCTCTCGTTTTTTGCGCGGTTTCGAATGTTTAGCGACGCGCGCGTTTAGCCTTCCATACAGCTCGTTCTTTGGCGCTTTTTTTGTTGCATAGCACCGTGCGTGCTCTCGTTTTCTCTGGCCGTCTGTCCATCTACCCCTTCCTATTTAACCGGTGCTACATCCTATCCATCTCAACCTCTTCTATTTCCATCTGTGCCGTGCTCCACTGTTTCCTTCTCCACTTCTTCTCTTTTCTCTGTACCGCAATGGCTAATCCATTCGATTTGAACGTTCGTTTAGAAGAAGATGATGACGACAATCTTCCATTCGATCTCAATGAGCCAATAATGGAGGATCACACCACATATGGTAATGTACTCAGTTTGTTTGTTCTTTTTTTGATATTCAAATCAACAACGTGTAGTTTTGTTTCTCATTTTCTTTCTTCTTTTTTTTTGACAGGGTTTGATTTGAACTTGCCACTAGACGAGTTTGGTGCGGTTGATTTCAATTATGTACAAAACCTGCCCGGTAAGTTTTATGAATGAGTTTGTTTTTTCCTATAGCTAGAACATGCCGTGGCTAATTATTACTATGAATGTGCTTGTTTTTTTTCCTTTTGCTAGAACAAGATGTTGAGGCTCCCGTTCAAGTAAACCGTCCAAAGCATGACATGCCTGAAGAAGTTAGAAAACAAGTGTACCAAGCATTGTTGGCTAGAAGCAAAAATGGGAAACTAGGCAAGAGAGATACAAGCATTGTTGCCGATCAGTTTGGTGTACACATTCGATCGGTTCAGCGCTTATGGAAGCGAGGTAAAACCCAACTTGCTCAAAACATTCCGGTCGTGGTTGCTAGTCAAAAGAAGGGTAGATGTGGCCGTAAGGCAATCCCTCTTGATTTGGAACAATTGCGCAACATTCCTCTAAAGCAAAGAATGACCATAGAAGATGTGTCTAGTAGACTTGGTATTACCAAATCTAGGATACAAAGGTATTTGAAAAAGGGTTTGCTTAGACGCCACTCTAGTAGCATCAAACCTTACCTCACTGATGCTAACAAAAAGACTAGGTTGAAGTGGTGCATTGACATGATTGAGCAAGGTTTGGTTGGTGATCCAAAGTTTAAGGATTTTTTTGACTTTGTGTTCATTGATGAGAAATGGTTCTACCTTTCTCAAAAATCCGAGAAATACTACTTGCTACCCGAGGAAGATGAACCACATCGCACTTGCAAGAACAAGAATTACATTCCTAGGATCATGTTTTTATGTGTTTGTGCTTGGCCAAGATTTAGAAACGGAGAGTGCATTTTTTATGGGAAAATCGGTTGCTTTCCACTTGTCACTTATGAAAATCCTATTAGAGGAAGTCATAACCGTCTTCGTGGTGAACAAGTTATCAAGCCAATAACTTCAATCACAAGGGATGTCATTAGAGATTTCATGCTAAATCAAGTGTTGCCGGCCATTAGAGCCAAATGGACAAGAGAAGATGTGCACAAGCCAATATTCATACAACAAGATAATGCACCTTCTCATTTAAAAGTGGATGATCCTGTTTTTTGTGAGGCTGCTAAGCAAGATGGGTTTGATATTCGGCTTATTTGTCAACCACCCAATTCTCCTGATTTCAACATTCTAGACTTGGGGTTTTTTCGTGCTATACAAGCTATACAATATAAGAAGGATGCAAAAACAATTAAAGATCTTGTTCCAGCCGTGCAGCAGGTAAATTGTTCACTTTTTCACTTGTTACATTGCTTCTTTAACAACTAAATGGAGTACTCATTGATTCATTTTCACTTTTCATGTAGGCATTCGTAGAGTACTCACCACACAAAGCAAATAGGATCTTTGTGACACTACAAACCGTTTTGAAGGAAGCCATGAAGATAAAAGGATGTAACAAGTTCAAAATTCCTCACATTCAAAAACAAAGACTAGAGAGAGAAGATCGGCTCCCATTCCAAATAACTTGTGAAGCTTCCTTGCTAGCCGAAGCACTTGCTAGTCTTCCTACAGCAAATTAGAAGAATGTAGTACCAAATTAGTTTTTTCAATCTGAAGCAAGAATGTAGTAGTAGAAAATTAGATTTTGCAAGCCGAAGCAAGACATGTACCTTACTCTTCATGTTTGCATCTTCCTTCATCTTTGCATCTTTGAACTTCTTCATGTTGTAGATCTCGTCCACCTTCTGTTCAACGTGTTCAGGTACTAGTATTGTGCCTCCATCCATCTCAAGTTTGTCCACATCAGGGATGAACAACTCGCAATCAAATTTGTCTATGCCATGTAGTATCCAAGTAGTGAGATCGTAGTCATCATGAACAAGACGGCAACGTGCACACCTGCGAGCTTCGCGGCGAGCTTGGAAGCAGGCTTCTCCGAAGACGCCGCCACCGTGGAACATGCCGCAGCGAGCGCACTGCACCTCGACGGCGTCCGGCGCGATGTCGAGGGAGTCCGGCACCACCTCGACGTCGAACGGGGCGATGTCGAGGGAGTCCGGCACCACCTCGACGTCGAACAGGGCGATCTCGAGGGAGTCCGGCACCATCTCGACGTCGTCCGGGTCGATAGTCCAGCGCCATCTCAGAGGCAATCGTCATCTCCGAGTCCGGCGCGACCTCTGCGTCCGGCGTCTCCTCCATGGCGCGAGTGACCTTCATGGCGCCGGACTCCTCCATGGTGCGAGCGACCACCATGGCGCGAGGCTCCTCCATGGCGCGACCGATCTCCTTGGCGCGAGCTTCCTCCATGGCACGAGCTTCCTCCGGGCGGCGAGGGACGCGAGCGCGCTGACGAGATAAAGGGAGGCGAGCGTGCTGTGGGCGAGCGTGTGTGGTCTGCCTTGACGCGAGAGCCGACGGGCGGCGACGCAGCGAACCGAGGCGACGCGCGATTAATTGCGAGTAGTTGGCGAGCGCAACGGGCGGCGATGGGAGGGGCATTCGCGTCCATAAGGCACTGCACGGGCGAGCGACGACAGGCTTTGTGAAAATGGGCTTAGTGCCCAGAACGACAGCTAATACGGGTATGGAGGGAGTATGTGATTTCTTTGTTTGTGCTGATGGAAAGCAAAAAACCAAAAAAAACATTTTCCCCCTCTTTGCCGAGTGCCACACTCGGTAAAGAGGGCTTTGCCGAGTGCCGTGACCATGGCACTCGGCAAAGCTGGGAAGCAGAGACCCAATTTCCCAGCTTTGCCGAGTGCCAGAGCCATGGCACTCGGCAAAGATTTTTTTTTTTTAAAGTAAAAATTTATTTGCCGAGTGCAATAGTATGGCACTCGGCAAAAAATTTTCAAAAAAAAAAATCTTTGCCGAGTGCCGCTGAGGTGGCACTCGACAAAGAGGCCGTCAGAGTTGACGTTAGATTTTTTTTGCCGAGTGCTAACGTGACACTCGACAAAGGCTTTACCGAGTGCCCGATATGTGACACTCGGCAAATAAACCTTTGCCGACGGGTTCTTTGCCGACTGCTCTTTGCCGAAAGCAGCACTCGGCAAAGCCTTTGCCGAGTGCAATAGGGGCTTAAGCACTCGACAAAGAACCCGTCTGCAGTAGTGCATCAAGTTTCTCAACGTGGATGGCTTCGTGGAGGGTGGCCCAATCTCGCTCGTTACCTATGCCCTGGACCTGGATAAGCCATCCCCTAGCTGGATGGTAGACACGAAGCTGCTTCTAAAAGATCTCTGGAAGGATAAGACATTTATCTCCAAGGATGTGCCACAGATCCCGCCATTGTTCCCTATCCTAAGCACGCTAGAACATGACGTCGTCTACATTGTCACTCCGGGTGATGTGGAACGAGTGGAAGGCTACCGGTTTAGGGGAGTGAAGTTCCTGCTTTCTGTTGACACGCGCAAAGCCAGGCTCATCTCTGCCACCCAGCAAAAACACCCAAGAGCATTGCTGAGATGGCGCTACCTCCTTGCCGCCAGTGTTTCCCTCTCCCAATGGGGCTCAAAGTATCACCAAGTACGTACATGCAACCTATCGTTATTTTGTGAGAACACCCTTGAAGTAGGTAGAGAGCTGTTTATTTATATTTTGACAAATATCTGTTTCTGCTAGGGAGCTGTGGAAGCAATTGGGATGGGGGCAAGCGGAAAAAGGATGAAATTTGAATGACCTCCGCAAGAAGTTGAAGCCTTTGGATGATCTATCTATCCCTTGATGTCATATGCAATTAGCATCATTACATGGTCTTTCTTAGCAGTATGGTTGAACGTGTTCTGTTTTTAATAACTATATGACCTGGTCAATATTATCGCTACCTATATTGGATATTAGTAGCTGTGTTGAATGGCTAGTGGTATGTAATATGTACCTGTTTGTTGTGTGGCACTTTGGATTCTTGTGCTTGTGGGGATTATCTATGAATCATGTACCAACACCGGTGGCCCTTTTTTATATCCTCCTGTTTCCTGTTTTTATTATTTTTATTACTGCTCATTCATCCTCCCGAAGTTTGATGCATGTTCTGTTTTTTGTGTTATCCTTCCGTTCTATTTTGCTCATATATTGATTAAAGGTGATCCTGTATGTTTATTTATAATCTAATGGTAGATTGATTATGAATGTAAATAGTACTTCCTCAGTACCACAAAGAATGCCATTCTCATGTGAAGTCAAATATTTTCAACTTTGAGCAAATATATATAAGAAAATATTGATATAGTGCAGATTGGTATTATTGGCATAACAAACTTATTTGGAGATATATAAATGTAGCTAATATTTTCTATAAATCTTGTAAAATTTAAGAAAATTTTATCAATATGAACTTAAGAGCGATATTCTTTTTAGGACAGAGGGAGTAGCTCAGTACTTGAGTCAGGTGGTGAAAACTGGTTGTCACGTCTCTATATATCTGGCCACACCATCCCTATGCTATGGAAGTGTCAGCAGATCGAGTTACAATTGTATGATCTGGAACTGGAATTCCGGAATCTTCGGGTTGTCTATTGACAACTCGGGTACCCTACCCTACATCCATAGTGGATGTCCATGCCTCTAGCCCTCTACACTTTTGAATGGTTGTATGCTGGTCGGGGCTGTCAGATGAAGCTCCAACAACAGCTGACGTTATCTGTGGCCTAGCCTCTTCGCCAGTGATTTCAGTGCGTAGCATTATTTGTGGCCTAACCTCTTCGCCAGTGATATCAGTGCGTATTCTTTGCAGAAATGAAATATAACGTTTTGCGTTTCCTTGTACAGTTGCAACGTATGATTCACTACTGAGCAGCGCACAAAGCAGATGGAAAAACCAATCTAAAGCAAGCTCTCTCACAAAAGTCGAAAGCAAGCCATATGTGTACACCGGGGCGTAATGTCTTTGGGGATCTGAGCAGTGGCAAGGACGTTGAGAAGAACACCGAAGGAAATCAATTGAACACCGAAGGAAATCAGCCAGTAGGAAATTATAAAACTCGGCTGAGTGTAAATGAGATTTGCTCATCCAAACACATCATGGAAAATTATTGGGCAATTCAAATTCACGGAATTGTTTTTATGACAACACCGTCATTCATAGATCGTCACCGACTACAGCAGCTTGCGGAACTTGGAGAAGGTTTCACCTCAGAATCATCTTTTGACAAAGTTTACTTGAAAATTTTGAGCAGACTTCATGTGAAACACAAACTTTTCGTGTCACCAAAATAGATATACACAATTTTCTGATCCATAGCACAAGTCATGCAGAAGCACCAACTCCTTAAGCACGCTCTTCGGCGATCAACAAACTCACAACAATTGCGTGGGACAAAACGGCAATGCCTGTCCTTTATTTTACAGGCGCACATCTGTCTGCCATAAGCCAATCTCATTACCTCATACATGCTAGATATCAAACTCACCCAAAAAATAATGCATTCCCAGTTAAGACATTTGTACAGAAACAATTTCTTTGGCCTGTGCCCACAAAAATGTAAACAAAAAGATGAGTAAGACGTGAAGGAAGAAGAGAACAAAGTGGATAGTTTCGTATTCAAGCCTGGTTGTATACAGAGTACGATCTAGGCAAGCTCCCACGCTGGATGACCTTGTCATCCTGGGGCTACTCCAGATGCTGATGTGCTGCTGGAATGCAAGACGATTCCTGCTGGTCCAGGAAGTTCTGAGTGTATGCTTTTCTTTTCTTTTCTCGAACAGCGCAGGAGAACTGCGCGTCATTTCATTAAGGTAGAAGAGTGTATGCTTTTCTTGCTTTAGGAGCCTGGGGCTGGTAGCAGTTAAAGGTGCGCCATAAATCCATGCTCCAATCTCTCTAATCATCCGGATCCATCTCTTTGTCTTGCTCCGAAGATTTATTCGAGTCACTTCTGTCAGATTCCTGCATGTCTGAGCTAGAGCCATCTTCAGGCAACTCATCCTCATAGTCCTCATTTTGAGGTTCATTACCTGGCAGACACCGTTGCAAGGCTGCGTGCCATCCAATCAGGACACTCTTCCTCACCTCCAAATAGGAATCTGCCATTGCTGTCTTTCACCGGTTGAACAGCAGGTGACTTTGGTGTTCTGCAAGAACACTCTGGCAAAGGGTGGGCGAGAAAAGATACAGGTCTTGACAACATAGCTGATGACACAACGCCTTCCACACTTGCACTCCTGTTGAGGTGTTCACGTGCAGCAATTGTCCAATTCCGCGGTGGATGATACCGATGATCATTAACATCTTCAAACAGCACAGCAATAATCTTTCTGTTGATTGAAAAGGAAAGGAAATTATCATCATGCAAACTACATAGCAAGTGGATAGCTGTCAAAAGGTTATTATACTTGACCCACAATATACTACTGGACAATCCAGTAACTTTGATGATCTTACAATTAGCATAGCTATTGTGTTTGTTCCAAGTTTAACAGTTATCCACTAGCACCCCGAAGGCTACTTTACTACCACTAATGTCAGTTACAATTTTTTCCTTTGCAATTTAGCAAATATAAAATGCATTTTAATGGCTGAAGATAAGAAAAACTGTTCTAAGCTGTACAAAAAAGTATGCAACCATAAAAATATAATAGCTCTGTACCTGTCAGGCCTGTAGGTTATACCGGAAGGTGTTTGGTATAACCGGTGCCCCATGACCAAACTTGAGTAGTCTGGCCAACCACTCCCGTCATTGTGAAACCCGGGGAAGAAGGCATCAGCTTCAACAGAAACAAAATAATCAAGTGCATCCCAGAGCAACCGGTGTGCCTGCCTCCTGAACTCAATCAGTGAAGCATCCGGTTCTGTGTCATTTTCACCAATCCAACCATACCAGCCTTCCTTCTCATGCGCATAGAATGGCCTTGCAAGAGGTGGAGGCAGCGGTCTTGGACGAGGCCCTGCTCTCTTCCATTCTTCAATGAGTTGTTTTTCACTTTTGGGAGGTGGAGGCTGTGGCAAATCTGGGGTTAGAGGATCTTCTGGCCCAACTAAATCAAACAGCTCCCTGTATAATGAAGTGCGATCAACTAGGTTAGCAAACATAGCTCGTAGAGGAATAAGCATTCTTTGTCCACCAAAAGTCTCGGAACCAGCCAAGAATATTATTGTAGTTGGTGGGTAACCTAATGCTTGAAGTAGAAGTCCAACCTGGAAACACAGGATTGTTTACATCACAGCATTAGCAATCAAAATGAATCAGTAAGCTGGTATGGTAAATCAGGCATAGTATTAAATTATATCATGCAGCTCAATGTGTGCCACGGGACCAAGGAATAGAAAGAAGAGACGAAGTCTTTCTAGTTAACTTTTCTTTCTTTAAACTTCTTTTCCTTGAGCTTGATTTTCATAATGATTGGATTAGCAAAGAATGATGCTTAAAAGCAAAACATGAAATTTATATTCTGAAGGTAAAGGTCCACATGGTAAAGGAAAATTGTCATCTAGTTTTCTTTTGTTTGGTTGCTTATATTTTGTCAGCCTCAGATTTCTTCTATGTGAATTCTCTTGGCGCAGAGCGTAACATAACACCAGCTTACCTGGTATTAATAAACATGAAAAAGTTGCATCCAGATTTAGTGAGCAAACATACAAGACTGTTATAATCAAGCTTACCTCTTCTGGCATGAGTGGACACAAACCAGCCATCTTCCTGGACACCGAATCAACTGTTAGCTGCTCCTTTACTGTTCCTCGTTTAATCATCTGATTCCTTCTATACTGAATAAGCTCTGTATGAATATCCTAGAGATGATAGAATTAACCAATCAAACGAAAGTCGTATTGGAACACAATAATTGTAAGCATACAAACCCGGAACAGTCCAGCGCAACCATGAAAAGCTAGAGTATCTCTAAGCAGTCCTGGGTGATAGGCCACATAAGGACGGCCAGATGCTCGCAACCTATACAAATCATTCTGGAGTTATGACTTATGAGAACAGAAAGCCACACTATAGGAAAAATAATCAATAATGAGTAAAGAAACCCTTCAGCTCCTATAACTAGCATACCCTGAAAGGGTAAGATTTCAACTTTACATAGTTTAAAACAACATCCTCAATCCAGAAAAAGCAACCCAAAACTTTCCAGTACATACAAGGAAACATTACAAATAACATTACAAATGATTAAAGTGCTATCTTTCTTCTTAGTGTGTACAAGGGAAGTCAACTTGAATTATGGATTAAGGCTTTGTTCTGGCTTTTCTAGATACATAGCTTTCACGCTATGAATCTAGACATAATAGATATTTAGGTGCGTAACAGAAACCATGTATCTAGAAAAGCTAGAACGACTTAAAATTTGAAATGGAGGGAGTACTAGTTTCTTTGCATAAATTGATGAAGCATACGGCATGGAGCATAATTGATAAATCTACAATTGATTAATGAACAAAAAAGAAAGGGTAAGTGGATCAATGGCAAAGGTGGGAAGCCTCACCTTCCTACTATTTGGCTCCCAAGAGCCTGAATTTGAGGGCGCAACCTTAGAGCATAGAAGGCTACTCTGCATCTAAGCTTCTGAAATTCCTCCAAGCTTGCAGGGAGAATTGACTGCAGAAAACCGTATGGAAAGGCTCTAACTTCACACTGACCAAAGAATGAAAAAACAAAACAGAGTAAGCATGGGCATGGAGGATACCTGAAGACAATTACCTCCATTAACAATTATCCCATGAACTTTTGATTTTATAAGTCTGGGTAATACTTCTTTGATGTAGTATTCTGGAGTAGCAGAATTCCTAGGAGATACTGTGGGAAATTTTATCTTTTTCCTAGCCTCTCTGAGATCTTTTGGCAAGCCATGCACAATAACCACATCACTGGAAAGTGCATGTATGAAATGATCTTCATCGTATAGATAAGAAAAGCTTTTGAACTTCGGACTGCAAAGTTGGAACAGAGGAAAGGCTATATTTTAGAGGTCAAGCAGAAAAAAAAGGATAAGGAATAGACAACCACCATAATGAATTTCAGAATGAGGAAGGGCACAGCAACCTGATGCCTTTTGCACGAGTTGTTGCTTGTATCTCAGGAATAACAAGAGTGGCATTTAATAGCCTGGCAACGGCAATAAGATCACAGATCTAATAAAGGAAACAATGTCATGATCCTATTACAATGATATAACAAGTACAAGGATCCTTTACACATTACACAAGAAAACTTACTGAAGACTGTATCTTCTCAAAGCCACCATATATCTTTTGCATAAATAAAACCATTATGCTTACTGGGAGCTGCAGTAAGGTAACCAGACAGATTTATCAAGGTTTAGTTATATTATTATCGTAAAATGGTTTGATGCTGAGTATACAAATCATAGCATTTCAGGTAATCTAACACTTTACAAATGGGATAAGCATGTAGTAATTATATAGTGAAGTGTCGCAATAGATTTATCCACATTATTGTGCAGAAATCACATCAAGAAACATTCTAAGGCCAACAACCTAACACTAATGGTTCCAATGTTGGGAAAATATAGAATATTTAATTATCATTCTGAATGAATCTCAACATAAGACAAAATGTGGAAACTAATGAAGAATGCTAGCATATTCAGTGTCTGGAAAATATAAGTTATACAATGCCAAGTAAGAGAACTAATGAAGAATGCTAGCATATTCAGTGTCTGGAAAATATAAGTTATACAATGCCAAGAGTGCACCTGGGTGCGTTTGTGCCCATTTTAGTCTGAGCGCTGATATTTATACATGTCAAAAACATGTCGGAAAAAAATCAAAGACCGATGGCATGATAGAATATGCAAACTTGAAGAAAAATGATCATCGTGCATACCAAAACAATGCATATCACTACTATATGCATGTATCTTTTGAGACATTTCTTATACACAAATGGTTTGTTCAAAAAGAAATACAAATGCACCTACATTTTTTTAACTCAGTGTCTAAAGTAACCAAACGTCTAGTTGAACAAAAGATGTCACAATGAAAATACTAATAAAGTAGGTGCAAGTTTAAGATCAATTTACCAGCATATGATTTGCTAGGTTTCGCAAAAGGATGCAAATGATCAAGTGGGACCAATGGACCCCACAGTCTCCGTGGTCGAGGCCTCTGCCAAAAAACCAAGAAGCATAGAAAAAGATGTTAGACATAATCGATGATTGCAGTGAAAATAGGTGTCCAACATAACCTCAGTAAACACAAATTCCTTCATCATGTAGAATAACACCGCACACCCTAATCAAGGGGGGTGACCTTCATTATATAGCCTAATAGGCTAGGGTTATAATGTACAAGGCCAATGGGCCGTACACCCAATATGGGCTGTTATTATTACATTCTAACACCCTCCCTCAGTCTAAGCGGGAGTGTCACGAACACAAAGACTGGACCTAAAGTCAGTGAACAACTGTACAGGTAACCCTTTGGTCATAATGTCCGCGAACTGATGAGACGATGGAACATGGAGCACCCAAACCTGTCCCAAAGCAACCTTCTCACGGACGAAGTGAATATCTATCTCAATATGCTTCGTGCGACGATGATGAACTGGATTGGCGGTCATGTAGACAGCACTGACATTGTCGCAGTAGACGATCGTCGCCGAAGAGATGGGTGCGTGGAGCTCCTGAAGTAACTGACGAAGCCAACAAGTCTCAGCCACAGCGTGCGCAACAGCACGATACTCAGCCTCCGTACTTGAACGAGAGACCGTAGTCTGTCGTTTGGAGGACCAAGAGACTAAGTTGTCGCCGAGGAAGATACAGTAGCCTGAAGTGGAGCGCCGAGAGTCTGGACAACCAGCCCAATCAGCATCGGAGTAGGCGGTCAAGCTGGTGATGCTGCCTGTGCCGATGTGAAGCCCGGTGGACAGGGTGCCCTTGACATACCGCAGGACACGCTTGAGCATCGCAAGATGAGGTTCTCGCGGGTCGTGCATGAAGAGGCAAACCTGCTGAACTGCATAGGCGAGGTCCGGACGAGTCAGCGTGAGATACTGTAGCGCACCGGCGAGGCTGCGGTACTGAGTGGCATCCGCTACCGGAGCGCCGTCCGTAGCAGAGAGCTTGGCATGAGTGTCAACAGGAGTCGCCGTAGAATGACACTCAGCCATGCCGGCGCGCTGGAGCAGGTCCACAGCGTACTGGCGCTGAGACAGGAAGAGGCCGTCAGCAGAACGCGTGACAGAGATCCCGAGGAAGTGATGAAGATCCCCGAGATCTGTCATGGCGAACTCGGAGTGAAGGAGCTCGGTGATGCGACGAAGAAGCGGGGTCGACGAGGCTGTCAGAATGATGTCGTCGACGTAGAGCAGCAAGTAGGCGATGTCGGCACCCGCTTTGTAAACAAAGAGAGATGTATCGGAGGTCGAAGCAGTGAAGCCGGACCGTTGGACGAAGCCGGAGAACCGCTGGTGCCACGCCCTGGGCGCCTGCTTGAGTCCGTACAAGGACTTTTGCAGGAGACAGACGTGGTCGGGAGCCGCCGGGTCAACGAAGCCGGGCGACTGCTGGCAGTAGACTGTCTCGTTCAGATGGCCGTGAAGAAAAGCGTTCTTCACGTCCAGCTGATGTATCGGCCAGGAGCGAGAGGCGGCGATGCTGAGGACGACCCGGATGGTGGCCGGTTTGACAACCGGGCTGAACGTCTCGTCGTAGTCGATGCCGTACCGCTACGAGAACCCACGAACGACCCATCTGGCTTTATGACGAGCCAGAGAGCCGTCAGCACGAAACTTGTGCTTGAAGACCCACTTGCCGGTGATGACGTTGGCACGAGGCGGTCGAGGAACAAGACGCCAGGTGCCATTGTCCACGAGCGCCTTGTATTCTTCGGCCATGGCATGCGCGCCAGTCGCATCGGCGAAAGGCTTGGCGAGAGTTGCCCGACAGCGGAGAAGCGAGACCGAGGCCGCCGCGGTGAAAGCCATCTTCTTTGCATGGGCGGCGGCGAGGAACCCGTCTGGGAACGAAGTCGCCACGCAGAGGCTTCGGGCCGGGGCACCGCCACTACCGCAGTCTTTGGAGCCGGGGGCACCACTGCCTGCGGCTCTGGGGCCGGAGGTACCGCCGGCGGCGGCTGTGGAGCCGGTGCGGATCTCGACGACGGCCGTAGTGGATGGATGCCATACGGCTGCAGACGAAGGGGGAGGCGACGGCACTGGCCGGGCGGAGGAGGTGCAGGAGCCATGGCCTGCCGAGGCGCTGGGTAGCCGGTGGGCAGCGCCGTGCCACAGAATGGCAGGGTCGAGCCCAACGGGGTCGCCGGCATCATCTGAGGCAGACGAGGCAGGCGCAACCGAGGCCCGCGAGGTCCGAACGTCTGAGGTAGACGGGACAGGCGCGGGAAGTATATCCTGTAACAAAAAGTCAAAAGAATCCGGTCGGGGCTTGGAAGCCGCAAACGGAAAGTGAGTCTCATCAAAAACAACGTGGCGAGAGATGATGATCTTGCGAGTGGAAAGATCAAGACACCGGTAGCCCTTCTGGGAAGGAGGGTAACCGAGGAAGACACACGCTGCGGAGCGAGGAGACAATTTATGGGGAGTCATGGCACTGAGGTTCGGATAGCACAGGCAACCGAAAACTCTAAGGATGGAGTAGTCTGGCATTTTGCGGTGAAGGAGATGATAGGGAATACCATTATGTATGGACGATGAGGGCCGCCGGTTGATCAGAAACACAGCGGTGGAAAGAGCTTCGACCCAATAGGATGGAGGCATGGCGGCATGAAACAGAAGCGTGCGAACAACATTGTTCAGTGTACGAAGCATCCGCTCAGCTTTGCCATTCTGGGCGGATGTGTAGGGGCACGAGGTGCGAAGCAGGATGCCGTGGCTAGCCAGGAAGGTAGCGGTGGCATTGTTGATGAACTCGGTGCCATTATCTGCCTGAAAACAGCGCACAGGAAAGCTGAACTGTGTGTGAGCGTAAGCAACAAACTGAACAATATGTTCATGAACTTCGGATTTATGGCGAAGAGGAAACATCCAACAATAATGAGTATAATCATCAACTAGCACGAGATAAAATTTATAACCAGAAATGCTCGAAATTGGAGAGGTCCAGACATCACAGTGAACAAGTTCAAAAGGTGCAGATGTACTAGAAACCGAGCTAGCAAATGGCAGCCTAGCGTGTTTGCCTAGCTGACAGGCATGACAAAGGCGGCGAGCTGCTTTATTACACCGGATAGCTGATAGCGTATTTAGAGTAGAGACGACAGCAGGTGCAGGATGACCAAGGCGGAAGTGCCACAGCTCCGGGGAAACGACGGCGACATGGCAGCGAGGTGGCATGCGATGTGGAATGGTGTAGAGGTCCCCGTTGCTATTGCACCGAAGGAGGACCGTCTTGGTCTGTAGATCCTTAACAGAAAAACCAGAGGCGTCAAACTCAATTGAACAGTTATTGTCGCGAGTAAGCTGTCGAACAGATAACAGATTACGAGTGAGTTGGGGAGCGACAAGAACATTATCAAGATGAAAAGGACGATCAGCTATTTGAATAAGAGAAGTGCCACGACTAAGAATAGGAATTGATTGACCGTTGCCGACCGTAATGGAGGACGGTGGCGACGGGAGATGGGAAAGTAAAATACCATCGTTGGAGGACATGTGAGATGTCGCTCCGCTGTCCATGACCCAGGGTGCAGACCCACTCTGAACCGCCATCTGGTTGAGAGCGGCGATCAGGCTGGTCGGATCCCAGCTGGTTGGAGGCCCGTAAGCCGGAGGACCGCCGACAGTGGAGAACTGAGGCGGCGCGAAGGCGGTGTGTGCCTGTGGAGGAGGCACAGGTTGCGCACCCCACTGCTGCTGCTGCTGAGGTGGCCACTGGACGGCCCAAGGGTTGTAGCAAACCCAAGGGCCGGCCGGCTGAGGAGCCTGACGCCCGCCGGAGCCGCCGCCTTGCCCGCTGAAGCCGCCACCGTGCTGCTGGCTGCGCTTGCCACCGCCACTGCCACTGCCACCGCTGCCGTTGCCGCCACGCCCACCCTTGCCCTTGCCACCGCCCCCACGATTGGTGGGTGCAGAGGAGGTGGACCGGCAGGACG